>JALPQD010000336.1:512500-957500 GCA_023101885.1 Typhlomys cinereus
TCTTTTTTATTATTTTTTATTATTTATTCAATTGTGTGTGTGCGTGCGCGCGCGCGCGTGTGTATGTGTGTGTGTGTGTATGTGTGTGTGTGTGTGTGTGTATGTGTGTGTGTGTGGAACCAAGGGTGAATTCTGGAAGTGGATTTTTATTTTTGTCTGTCTGTATTAGTCAAGTTCTCTAGAGATGCAGAATCGACACAATGAATATATAGTGAATGTATTAAGTTGGCTTACAGTATGGCCGAGGTAGTCCAACAATGGCTGCCAGTAGCTGCTCAGTTTGGTACTCAAGTGGGTGATGGCTGAAGGCTGGAGAATTTCAGAATCTTCAGTCTAGCCAACGACTAGGAGGATTGGAAGGCTAGAGGATCGAAGAAACCTGGCAGCCGGAAGGAAGAACAATTCCTAGCACAGCTACAAGAAGGCATCTGTTCTCTTTGGTGGCTCCTTTTCATAGGATGCAGTACTGGGAGGATCTTATGAGAGCTTTGGAGGTCCTGATAGGATCTAGGGCAGGTACAATCCTATCAAGTGGTCTCAGTTGATCCTTTCAAATGGTGGTCTCAGCCCATCTCAGTTAATACCGGATGTGTCAAGTTGACACCCAGGCTTAACTATCACACGCTCTCATTTATTTGAAACATTTGAATTTTTTGTTGTGTTTGTTAAGAGTCTTTATATATTCTGGACACTAATTCTTTACCAGATACATGATTTGCAGATGCTTTTCTTCTAGCTTCTGTCATGTCTAGCCTTGAACTTGAAGTAGTCCAACTGCCATAGCCTTTGACATGCTGGGATTACAGAGTGAAACCACCTGTCCTGCTTGGCACAGGTTCTAAATTGTGGTAAGATTGGACTTAACTTGGCAACATAATCATCTCCTTTCTGAAAAGTTCTGTCCCTTGTCACATCCATTTTCGAGTCGCTTTTTGGCTTTCTGCAGGTCTGACAGCAAGGGCCTCAGTCATTTTCCGTGGAGTCCTAACAACTGAAGAAGCCTGCCTCAGTAACTGTGTGGGTTGAATCTGCATAAATATTCCAGATACTTGCTGGAACAGTCCATAAAACTTAAAATTCCTGATATCCCACTAGGGGAGCTCAGCTGTCTTCTCCGTGAGAACCAGGATGTTATTTCCTTGATTTGTGATACTCCTGGCAGTACTTCCATTATGCCCCTCTGCCTGTGCCTGCAGTGTTTGCAGTGGCCCCGGTCGTCCTCTGCCTCTGCCTTTGCCTCCTTGCTTGGGGGAGTCATTGGCTCTTACTGCAGCTCCAAGACGTGAGGCAGCTGCTGCCGTGTGTGAAGGCTGCACTGATGCATTCTCACTTGACCTTTGCAGGTGAAGGACTTAACGCAGTACCTGGACCCAGGCGGGCTCGGCGTGATAAGTTTTGAAGACTTTCACCAAGGAATCATGGCCATCAGAAATGGAGGTCAGTTAGCCCCACTCCGTGTGCTCTTGCCCCTCCTGTGCTCTCACTGCCCCTGTAGTGACCTACTGTTCTTCAGCCCCTGTCACTTCTTGAACTCCTGGAAACACTTGGGGTTCTTTGTTATCTTTCATGATTGGCAGCTCAACTCCTTATGTCTTATTATGTTGGAAAGCTACTGTCTCCAAGTTTTCATGAAAAATTCCAAAAATACTAAAATATTAGACAGCACACAGACATTTATCTATTCGCCACCCAAACTGTACTCTCACCCACCCACTGTGCGCTTTGTCTCATTCCCATCCATTTCCTGTCATCCTCCACCCATCTTTTTAATGGGATGTAGCAGCTCATTCTGTTTGTAGCATCTCCTGTGTCACAAATGCTTCAGCAACCATTATGTAGAGCTCGGTATTTGTTCACAATTTTATTAACTTTTTTCAAATGTAAACTTTAATCTTACTGTATATTATGCATGCAGACCTTCTTCCCTCTCTCCCTTCCTCCCTCCCTCCCTCCTTTCCTCCCCCCCGCTTCCTTCCTTCCTTCCTTTTCCTTCCTTCCTTCCTTCCTTTTCCTTTTCCTTCCTTCCTTCCTTCCTTCCTTCCTTTTCCTTTTCCTTCCTTCCTTCCTTCCTTTTCCTTTTCCTTCCTTCCTTCCTTTTCCTTCCTTCCTTCCTTTCTTCCTTTTCCTTCCTTCCTTCCTTTTCCTTTTCCTTCCTTCCTTCCTTCCTTCCTTTCCTTCCTTCCTTCCTTCCTTCCTTTTCCTTTCCTTCCCCTTCCGTCCTTCCTCCTTCCTTCCTTCCTCTTCCTTCCTTCCTTCCTTCCTTTCCTTCCGTTTCCTTCCTTCCTTCCTTCCTTCTTCCTTCCTTCTTCCTTCCTTCCTTCCTTCCTTCCTTCCTTTTCCTTCCTTCCTTCCTTCCTTTTCCTTCCTTCCTTCCTTCCTTCCTTCCTTCCTTCCTTCCTTCCTTCCTTCCTTCCTTCCTTCCTTCCTTCTCCTTCCTTCCTTCCTTCCTTTCTTCCTTCTTTCCTTCCTTCCTTCCTGTGGTGTGTGTGTGTCTATCTATTAAAGGGTACTATGTGTGCCTGTGGAGGCCCAAGGATGGCTTTAGGAATCATTCTAGATGTTTCTATCTCTTTTTTTGCTTTGCTCTGAGATTTCCCAGGTTCCACCTTCCAGAGTCAGAGAAGTACAGGCCACCACACTTTCTGCCTGGTATTTTTACATGGTGTCCAGGATCCAAACTCAGGTTCTTCTGCTTTAAGGTGGATATCTCTCCAGCCCACAGTTTTATTAATTTATTATTGTCGTGTATTATGTAGTGTAAGTGCAGGCACGCCACGGCGTACATACCGAGACTAGAGAAAAATTTCGTGGAGTTAATTCTCTCTAGTCACTGTTATGTATGCTCTAAAGATTGAACTAGATAGTAGGTTTTGTGCAGCAAGTTCTTTTACCCACTGAATCATCTCATTGACCCCTGGGCTTTTTTTGAGGAAAAAATTTCTGTCCTGTGAAATGTGAAGCTGGAGAGATGGCTCGGGGGTTAAGACTCTGCTTCCCAAGCAGAAGGACCTGAGTTTGGATCTCAGGTCCCAAGTAAAAACGTCAGGCAGAAACGGACTGCACTGTAGCCCTGGTGGGCAGAGCCTGAAAAATCCCAGAATGAGGCAAGGAGGTAGAAGCAATCCAGGATGATTCCCAAAGTCACCCCTGGCCTCCACAGGGACATACAGTGCCCTGTGGTAGACAGACAGACATACATACACAATAGATGAATTTTTAAAAAAAAGATGTGCAAAAGTGTGCTAGTTTGAGCTGCAGATCCCTGAGCGTGGCCATTATCTGAGGAGACTCTTTCTGACACAGCTCCTCCTACCTCCACCAGCCCCTCCATCCTGTAGCACCTTCTTTGCCATTTCTTTCACTATCCATGAATTCTGCCTGTTTCAATGTAAATATGCACCTTGCATCTGACCTCTTTCTTTGAGCATGTCTCATGGTTTGTGTGGAGCTTTGTGTGTTTTCCTCTGCCCCTATGAGCTTGTGTGGCATCATGTCTGTTATCCTGGGGATGTATATTTGTTTTGGGCTGTTTGAATAAGGCATCTGTGAATGTCTGTGTACAAGTCTTTGTGTGGGTGCATGCTCTTCCTTTGTGCCCTGTGTCTAGAAACGAGGTGGCTGGCCATATGCTGGGTGTAAATGTTGCTTGCTGATGGTAGTCACGCCATTTGGCCTCGCAAGGTGCCTCATGCACTGTTCTCTTTAGCTACATTCTGCAGCTCTCAACAGGCTTCTCATTTCCCTGTACTTCTTCAGGTATTACAGGGTTGACAGTATGGGGTATGGTTAGTTATAGGGTCTTTGCCTCCTTCCCCTACAATAAACACATCAGGCTTTGGTCAGGATGATCCCTAGTCACCAGATGAGGCTGGGTCTCAAGATACCCTTTGACCTTAGGTCTCAGCAGTTGCCTTGAATGATCCACAAACGATGCTGGCATAAATGTCACTTCTGTGACAATGTCACATAAGAAGGTTTTATCAGCTGCGTGCTACCCTTCATTTGACTGTTTTTTACTTTCAAACCTGTTATGGACAGCAACTCAGCCCTGGGGACTCTGTGGCAAGCCAGCATCCAGGTGAGGCCAGTGGACACAACAAAAAGACAGATGGGTAAGGTACTTCACCAGCAGGGCGGCAGGCTGTGACAGCCATGCAGGCCAACTTTAGACAAGTAGCCCTCTCTGGTTTGTGGCAGGAGGGAAAAGGAAAGCAGGTGAGTGGCACCTGATAAAGTGGGCAGAGATCTGATCCTGTGATGGGGGAGGAGTGGTTATGGGTCCTAAAAGAAATGCCCAGGTGAATAGAGCCCACAGAAAGGTTGGCATATAAGTAAGAAAAGCTCAAATATGAGGGCCTCCATGGAGTGGGTGAGCTGACACTTCCGTCTTGCTGACAGATGGGGAACAACCGGGACAACCACAGGATCCCTGGACTGAACACTAGCAGACTGGGGCCTCTGTGCCTGAGCCTGCTGAGTACAGTTTAGACTGCAAGGAGTTCTGAAGAGTAGATGTGTAGATTAAGTGACAAGTCCTTCACCCCGAGGCCTGGAGGTGTCTGGTGGCTTTGTGAGCAGTGTGGTTCTTTACATACAATGCTCTCGGTGCCTAAAGCCGGGATTCCCAGGCCATCTAGAAAGTTTGGTCTCTTGAAGTAGTACCCAAGGTTCTGGTGACTATTAGACTGGTCCTTGGGATGACCTGCTCTCTAGCAGTTTCTACTGTTTATTTATTTTTTTTTTTAATTTTTTTTTATTTTATTATTATTATTTATTCAACTGTGCGCATGTGCGTGTGTATGTGCGCGCGTGTGTGTCTGTGTGTGTGTGTGTCTGTGTATATGTAGAACCACAGACGAATTCGCGAACCACCATGGACGCCTCCACCTCCTTCTGCCCCGGGATTCACAGGCTCCGCCCTACCAGGACCAGAAGCGCAGGCCGCCCCCGCTTCCGTCTGGCGTCTATACGTGGGATCTGGGATCCGAACTCGGGACCTTCCGCCTGCAAGGCGGAGGCTTAACCCCTGAGCCACCTCTCCAGCCCCAGTTTCTACTGTTTAGCCTGGGACAGCTTCTCAGTGTAAGCTTTGATTTTGTGATATAGCCCAGGTTGATCTCAGACTTACTACATATGTGAGGCTGCCTTGCCTCTGGCTCTCTCTTAGAGGTTTTGTGTGTGTGTGTGTGTGTGTGTGTGTGTGTGTGTGTGTTTGATTATGTATGTATGTATAGGTGTCTGATGTGAATGCATGTATGTGTGTATTCAGCGTCTCATTTCCCTTGGTGCCCAGTACCCAGCAGTCTGGCTAATCACCATGCCTAGTCTCTGCTTGTCAGAAAGCGAGGCTTCTTTCGCACTGTTTGACTGATAGTGTTCCTTGTGGTCGTGGGTGGTGGGAGCTGTGTTGGCTGTGCTAGTGGGCGCTCTACTGTATTCCCAGATGGGAATTCTCAGATTAGAGTAGATGACTGTTTAAACCTCTGCAGGCTCAAGGCTGGGAGGAGCAGCAACTGGATTTGATGATGAACAGGAAGAAGCCTGCATAGAGGCCAGCAGATAGTCCTGCTGTACCTCTATTAACATAAAATGGTGGGCCTTGGCTTTATGGTATTCTTGTGCATTACTTTGAGAGTTACAAGGTAGATAAAATAGAAAAAAGTCCAAATCATAGATAAGTAATAAAGGTCTCTGAAGCAGTGTGTTTCCAGCACTTAGGTATGAGGTTGCTTTTACTCTCGTTATTTTTGCATTCTTTTTTGTTACTATTTCCACTTTGATTTAATTAGGAATATTAATCTCAGGGCTGAAGAGATGGCTCAGGGATTAAATATCTGTCTGTCAAGCAGAAGGTCCTGAGTTCAGATGTCAGGTCCCATGTAAAAAACGTTCAGGGGGAAATGGTGGTGGCCTGCACTTCTGGTCCTGGTGGATGGAGCCTGGGAAGTCCCAGAACAAAGCAAGAAGGAGGTAAAAGCCATTCAGGATGATTCCCAAGTCACCCTTGGTCCTCCACCACAGGGACACACAGTGCCCTCTGATGTATATGCATACATATAGACAGACAGACAGACACACACACACAATAAATAAAATATCAAAAAACCCTAAATTATTTTTTAAAAAAAGACTATTAATCTCCCAGTCAGTTCCAGAAGTAGTTTGGATGCTCCGGAGCCTCAACTGTGTTCCGTACTGGCGGGGCGTTGCAATAGGCTCCTCTGCCGGGGCTCAGCCTTTTCACAGCAGACTGATTCTGGAGGAATTCTTCTGGTGGGCCGTGGGATTGAGGGGCTGCGAAAAGGCGAAGCTGTGAGTGTGGGGTGGGAGTATCGGGACTCATCCTCAACAGGTGGGCTGGAGCCTCCTGGCGGAGTCCTTGAGCAGGCTGCTTGTGGAAGTCATGGTAGAGAGGCTGAACGAGACCGCGTGAAGGTGGTCGTGCCAAGGCCTGTGAGGATCATGGATGCGGATGCTGCTGAGCTGGAGGATAGGCCTTGGGGACCAGAACAGAATCTTCTGCTTGAAGCTACCTTTGCAGTGGGAGACACAGTAGGATGGTCAGGTAGGAGCGTGGGAAAGGGTGAAGCAGGAGTAGCACCATCCAATTAGAGAGTGCTTTGAGAGGACTGTGCCTGGCACGTTGAAGTCTCAGGGTCAGAAGGTAGAGTGTGGGCAATGGGAGCATCAGTTGTCCAGTGGTGTAGTGGAAGGGCCAAGCAGGCCTCGTAACATCAGTCTAGCCCCAGACCATGAGAGTGCTCAGTAGAGTGGCCCCTCTGCCGGAGCCTCCTGACAGAATAGTCTCACTTGCTGGGAAGGGCCAATGCACTGCTGAACTTGTTGGACATTCTGCCACTGGAGCTCGGCAGAGACTTTGATTTCTGCTGTTGTAATTTTTTTTATTTCATATATATTTTGTTAAAAAGACAAAGTGAAAATAGAACAAAAGAAATGGCTTTGAAATTATTTCACAGCATTTAGAGGAAAGGAAGACAAGCTTATCCAAACTGCATTTCTTGTGAAGTTCATTTCAGGTCTTACTGCATTGTGCTAGTAGCTGTGACAACTCGCCTTGCCTTGTCAGATCCATTTTTGCATTGGGGAGCAGCATCGTAAGCTGCACAGTATATTGACCCAGTTTACGGGGAAGCTCAAGATTCTACTGTCACAGCCACTGGCCCTATTTCAGGAATAGAATGAGGTGGGAATTTTTACAAATAGGCCATGGCTCTGGCTTACATGCATACCCCCAGCATATTTAAAAATTCATCTTTAGGGCTGGAGAGACGGCTCAGGGTTTAAGACTCTGTCTCCTAAGCAGAAGGTCCTGAGTTCAGATCCCAGGTCCTATGTAAAAAATGCCAGGTGGAAACTGAGGCTTGCACCTTGATGGGTGGATCTTGGGAAGCCCCAGAGCAAAGCAAGAAGATAGAAGTGATCCAGGATGATTTCCGAAGTCACACTTGGTCCTCTACAGGGACACATAGTGAATGCCCTCTGACACACACACATGCGCGCGCACACACACACACACACTAAAAATATTTTAAATATTCAACTTAAAGATAAAAGTTAAATATTCAGCTTTAAGAATACTGAGGCAGCAGGACTTCAAGTTTAAGATCTGCCTGTGCATTTAGTGGAAGCCTGTCTCAAAAAGGCAGAAGAAAGGCTGTAACTCAATGATAATTCCTGTCAAGAACATAAACATGGTGCTAGAGATACATTCCAGGGAACCAGCTACGCCTGGTGTTCTGGATAGGCTGGATTTGGAGGCACTCTTCACTGGTCCTGACCACAATTCTTAGCCGTGCTTGAGACGCTGATTCTTGAAACCGGGAGGAGAGCAGTGTGGAATTACTGTGTGAATGAATGCATGAGTTTGCTCAATTATTGGGAAATTATTATTCCATTGATTTATGTGTTTCGTGCGTGTGAGTGAGGGCATTTATGAGTGCAGCGTCTGTGTGCATGTGGTGGCCAGAAGAGGGCATCGAGGGACCTCTTCTATCATTCTCATTTTAAAGATTTATTGTTTGTGTGTGTGTGTGTGTTTGTTTTCATGTAGGTGTGACAGGTAAGAGGACAACTTCTACCTTGTTTTTCAAGGAGGGTCTTGGTTATTTTTTCTGTTGCTGTAACTCAAGCTTCCTGTACAGTTCTTTTGTCTCTACCTCCTATCTTGCTAAAGGGGTGTAAATGAAAGTCACTGTATCTGGCTTTTTAACGTGGGTTGCAAGAATTGAACTCAGGTAGTCAGGATTTTACCTGCTAAGCAATCTCACCCTCCCTTCTGCCTGTTACTTTTTGAAGCAGGGTCTCTTTCCAAACCTTGGGTTCTTGTTTTTCTTGACTAGACCAGAAGCTTAGCAACAACCAGTGGTCCTCCTTTTTCCACTTCCCTCATTAGTGCTTGAGTTACAGGTGTGTGTAGAGTCTAGCTTGTTATGTGACTGTGGTGTCCAAACTCTAGTCTTACAATAGATGGCACAACACGTGCTCCCAACTATTGAGTCATCTCCACGATTTTGTACTGGGCGTGTCTACAAAGCAAGTAGAGCAGTAGCATGCTATCTGCCTTGTGAAAAGATATTACAGGTGCTTTTTCTGGAAAAATGTGACTTGATCCAGTTGTGACAACAGTGGTTCCGCCCACTCTAGCCTGGTGAACCAGGAGTATCACTGAACAATCTCCCCCAGCAGGGATGAGGCTTCGCCCTCGTTGGAGTCTCTTGTCAGTTAACCGTCCATTCTGTGTGCTCTCTAGTACATCCCCAGACCACATGACGCCAAGGCAGAATTATACACAGCTAGGAGGAGAGCGAAGGAGGAAATGGCTGAAATCAGGTGAGGGTCCAATGACCTGCCTCCTGTCAGAGACAGTGCAGTCTTGAGGGTCTCTCAAGGGTGCTTGCGCTTCCGATAAGAAGACTTATGCCGGAGGACAGTGGTCCACACACAAGGGCGCTTGAACTCGGCCTTACACTGCAGTGGGCCCTGAGTGCTCTGCGATAAGGGCCCTTGGATACTTGTCATTGCTTCCCCAGTGTGCTCCGCCCTCAGTTACCCAGGCCTCTTTGTGGCCAATCCTAGAACCTGCTGGGATTTGGGGATCATAGCTTCCTTCTGGTGTGTATCTCAGGAATCAGCTTTGGTCTCCTGTAGTTCAACTGGCGGAAGCTACTGCTTTTCTTATAAGTGTCTCAGAAGTCTGCTGCTTTGTTTGGCATCTAGAATGTGGTTTTGTGAGCTGGGTGTGGTGGTGCCTGCTTGTGATGCCAGTACTTGTGAGCTAAAGGTTGCCCGGAATGCTTGAGACTTGGCATCCAAAACAGATGCAACTTCACTTTAGGAAATAAACGGTGATGCTAATCATTGAAAAATCAGTAATTTCACGGTAGTCGCGAGCTGCCAGGAGACACGCGCCCTGCGTGCCCCTTGCCGCAAGCTTGTATCTCTGAGCATCTTGGAGACGTGGATTCTAGGCCTCTTCCCACAGAAAGACAACCAGGTGTTCTGGTTTTGAGGCGTTTATAAAATGATGTCTTTGCCATGGACTCACTATTTAGTGAAGAGACAATGCTTCCCTTAAGATTCACTCTATGAAATAATCCCACTTTCTTGTACAAGATAGTTATAGGGGGGAAAAAGAAAAATAAAACTGCCGGTGAGAGCATCACTTGGGCCCTGCGTTGCTTAGAGTTCCACAGGTGAGACGTAAGGGTCTTCTGCTGTGTGACCTTCAAGCTGCGAGTTTTTTTTTTAATTGATTTATTTATTATTTATTCAATTGTGCATATATGTGTATGTGTGTGTGTGTGTCTGTGTATGTGTAGAACCACGGACAATTCGCGAACCACCATGGACGCCTCCACCTCCTCCTTGTTTACTCTGGGATTCACAGGCTCCGCCCTACCAGGGCCAGAAGCGCAGGCCGCCCCCATTTCCGCCTGGCGTCTATACATGGGCCTAGGATCCGAACTCAGGACCTTCCGCCTGCAAGGCGGAGGTTTAACCCCTGAGCCACCTCTCCAGCCCAAGCTGCGAGTTTTTGCAGAACTTTTATGTCTTGGTTTTTCTTTCATGGTGCTGTCTGGTTCTTTCAAGAAACTCAGACTTTGTCCTCCTACCTACTTACCAGCCCCCAGCACTCTGGCTGGGGGCTTGGCTTGCAGGCCTCACCATCAAGATTCTTTGCCCGTGCTTACTGAGACCGTAGGGTGCACTTGCAGGGACCCCACCCTGATCTCCTCCCTCCCAGTCACTCGACCGTAGTGAAAGGTTTCCCTAGGAGCCCCAGTTGTGTGCTTCCCCTTAGACGTCCGTGGAAAGCTCCAAGCAGCCTGCTGAGGGCTGAGTCTTCTCTCCGCAGACCCTGACGGCCAGCTGCACAGTGTGGCGCCTGTCCAGGAGGAGGACGTCCCTGCCTGTGTGGACGAGTTGGACGACTTTGTCACCTATGAGGCAAGTGCTTCCATGAGCATGGGCACCACTTCTTCCTGCACTGAGGCGACTGCTGCTTGCTCGAGCCTTTACGCCGTTTTCGCAGAGGCAGCGTGCTGGGAAGGAGGTCGTGCCCCTGCCCGGTGCATGCTGTTGGGGGGTGCTGTGTGCAGGATCTGTGCTGTGGTTGGAGCCTTGGACTACTCTCGTGGGCCTAGCTAGGCCAAGGCTTGCATGAGACTCACTCTCTTGGGCCTATTTTGGAGCAGAAATCTGTGGGCAGTTAGGTTCTTGGTATCTTGTCACCTTCTGCCAGGCAGGCCAGACCTAAATACTGTGGTTTCTGGGACGGAACGATTTTGTTTTCCTACAAAATACATGAAGTGTGGGAGGCTGAGAGACAGAAGGGTCACTTGAGCCCAGGAGCTGCAGCCAGTTTAAACTCAAAACATCTCAAAAACATGAAGTTGTGCCCGAGTCCTTGATGTGCTGGTGGACACAGCCCTTTACCTGTATGTTAAAGATATAAAGGGTCAAAATAAAGAGATGGTTCAGGGGTTAAAGCCTTCGCCTCACAAGCAAAAGGTCCCAGACCCCACATAAAAACGCCAGGCAGAAAAGGTGGCGGCCTGCACTTCTGGCCCTGGAAGGCAGAGCCTGGGAAACCCCAGAGCAAAGCAGTAAGGAAGTGAGGAAATCCAGGTGATTCCCAAAGTCACCCTTGGGCCTTTACAGCTACACAGTATCCTCTTCTACTGTACTACACACATACAGACCCCCACATGCTGGGGGGTGCGGGGGTCAGATTGACTGTGAGCTGCTGAAGCCTAAGATTCTTCGTGTCAGCTCCTTTGCTACAGACGGGTTGTGCCCCAGGTGTCCAAGTAGCTAATGCACCACAGGGCTCAGGGTTTTAGATTCTGAATTCTCTTGTAGAAACATGGAGGAAACATTTCTTAGTTTGTTTAAACGTTTAAGCTTGTTACTTAAAACAACATGTTTAATATTTGGAAAGTTTTGGGTTTATGGAATATGAACCAAATGGTGCACAGGGTCAGTGGGGAGCCGATAGTATCCTGGTGTGAGAACCCAACACTGGTGGCTCACAGCACATGGCCCATGATGATGCTTCACCGTCGACCAAAATCCTCAGTTGCACGTGAGGACACAGACCGAGGTTTCCCAGTCAAGAAGTCTTTTGTGTTTCACCATGTCCCATGAACTTTAACTGCCCCTGGTCTTCTGTTGGATTGCGGTTCTAACTTTCTAGGGTGTCTCAGAGCTGCACCCTCAACATGTCCCTTCTCAGACTGACTCCTCTGAGCTGACCTAGAGGCTATTATGGAACTTACAGAAACATAACAAGCAGCCTTGTGTGGTAGTGCAGTCCTGTAATCTTAGCAATCAGGAGGTGGAGGCAGGAGGATCAAAGTTCTGATCATCCTTAATTACATAGTGAGTTGGAGGCTATATTAAAAAATAGGGGCTGGAGAGATAACTCAGAGGTTAAGACTCTGCCTCACAAGTAGAAGGTCTTGAGTTTGGATCCCAGGTCCCGTGTAAAAATGCAAGGCAGAAACGGTGGTGGTCTACACTTCTGGTCTTGGTGGGTCGAGCCTAGGAAATTCCAGAGTGAAGCAAGAAGGAGGTAGAAGCAATCCAGGTTGATTCCCTAAGTCACTCTTGGTCCTCTACAGGGATATATAGTGCTCTCACACACACACAAACACACACACACACACACCACACACATACACCACACACATATCACATACACACGCACACACATACACACGTGCGCGCATACACACTAAATGAATGAATAAAGTTTAAAATTTTTTTTAAATCTTTCACGAGTAGAGAACAATGTGTCTACACAGAACCACATTTGGAGCCCTTCCACTGGTGGTCTTTAGAGATGATTAGCCTTTTACTAATTTTCTGGAAATATTTCTGTCAGATCTATGCTTTTGAAGGTCAGGAGCTTGGTGTGTATGAATACCAGGCTGGTCAGGGGTGCATGAGCCCTTAGCCTCCTAGCTTGTGACAGGAAAAATTTGTTGATGTGTTTCAGTGAGACAGGGAAGAGTTGGGGAGCTGGGTTAAGATTGCTGTTGCCAGGGATAGTTGTGAGAAGAACGCTCCTTTCTCTAAGATTCTGAGCAGGTGGAGGAGGACTGGAGGCAGCGGGTAGAGCCCGTCTTATCAGGATTCCTGCTGGGGCAGTGAGGAAGGGAAGGACCAGAGTGATAAGGTGTCCAGAGTTATTCCATCTGAGCTTTCTGTCTGTCTCTCTTCTCCCACTGTGGACCTGGAGAAAAGAACGTTTTAGTAAGATGATGGGAAAAGTGTCTTTTGTATAAACTTTATCAGAAAGGTTAAAGTGTAAAACAAAGCTGCTCTGTTTGAGCCCTGCCTGTTGGTTTAAGCAAGCAAGGACACTTCCTGAACTTTGCCTCTCCCTCTCTGAACAGCAGCAGGAGGTTAATACAGCGTGTCTGGGAGCGGGTTAAACTTTCTCCGAGGTGGTGATGTGCCTTCAGATGGGCACGCAGGTTTGGATTTTGCCGGAACCCCTGCATAACTAACAAGCAGGAAGCTGACACTGTCAGTGCAGAGAAGCCGGTGACCTGGCCAGCAGGCTGTGATGCAGAGCACGCCCTTCCTGGAGCCCATGTACAGTCAGCCAGGCCTATGAGTGTGCTTGCTGTCATCTAATGGTAAGGAGACCTGAGCATGTTCTGTGCTAGAATTTCATTTCCACAGAGGAGAAAGGCTCAAAGAAGACAGAACCGTGGTGTGGGATGTGGGAGCTGTGGGGCCGTGTTGATCATACTCGATGGCCTGAACAAGGATCCTTGTCTGTTCCTCAGCAATTTAAATGATGTGTCACTAGCAAATGTAGAGTTGGTTAGCACTTTATGAAGTGTACTTCTAAGGTGTACTTTGAATTTTTAATTTTTTTTATTTATTTGAGAGGTGAGGAGAGAAAGGAGGAGGGGAGAGCGTGAGCACATGCGTCCCATGGTGTACAGATACAGGTCAGAGGACAGTCTGTACAAGTTCTCTCTCTCCTTTTACCATGTGGATTGCCAGCAATTGAACTCAAGTCACCAGGTTTGTGAGTAGGTGCCTTAACTGCTAAATTATCTTGCCAGTCCTACACTTGGGTTTGCAAGTGAGTTGATGTTAATATTGGTAGTTGGTACATTTTAGAAGTTGGTGCTATAAACTTGCTGACTTATGAGCAAAGCTGGTCCTGGCTGGCTGGTGAAGCTGTGTGGTATGCTGTATGAAAATACTGTGGCCCAAGGTGATTTTGTGCCTCTGTGAGCTAGATGCCCACCCTTCCCACCCCCATCCACTGGCTGCCTAGGTCTTCTACCTTCATGGTTGATTTATGTCAAATAGGCTGTGAGAGAGTAACGTGTGGCTTTGTGTTTTTGCCCCCACATTCCACTAGGAGGTCATGAGCTCTTAGAGCAGTGCCTTGGGACTGGATCTCCTTGACCCTGTTTGTTTGGTTTGGAACAAATAAAAGGCTACTTCTGTGTGGCTTGGAGATCTGAAGTCACTGCAGAGTGGTAAGGACCATCACTTTAGAAATATACCTTGGCAGTATGGCCATCTGGATCTGTGTTACAGCTGGGGATGCTATCCCAAGGGTTCTCTGCTTAGTGCGTAAATCGGCCTCTCTGTTTCTGCGTTGGTGGAACTAGTTCTGTCCTGAGGGCCCTGCCTCCAAGAAGGCGTATACCGCCACTCCCAGCCTCAGAAACAGGATTAGGTACTCCATGAAATAAGCAGGCCCCAGCATCTAAGTCTCCTTTCTTCCAAGAAGAAGAAGCACCATAGAGCCTTGTGCACTGTTCTGAGACACTGACTACTTGTTAGTAGAGAATCTGAGTTATGTTGAAAACTCAACGTTCACATGGCCAGGGAGGACCAATGGGTACTTTATAAAATGCTGCCTCAAGGTCAGTTCTGTTATGGCCTAGGATGCTCCAAGGTCTTTAGGCGATCTTACTGGATTAACGAGTATTAGCTTTCGTCACCTACTGGTAAGAGTTGGGGCGTATGGGTTTACATGTTCCTTTGCTCTGGTGCTTCATGTGTCTTTATGAGGCTGTGCTAGTGGATTGGGAGCACAATTCTTTTGAATGGAGAATCTTTATTAGAATTTATTTTCATAAGTCTGCAGAGCTTTCTTAGTGCCTAAATGGGTTTGTAACGATGACTGAACAGATGATCCTGTGAGTGTGCAGCTGCTGGGGTAACTGAACTCCTCCACTCGCGGAGTGTCAGATCCTAGGTCCTGTATGGTGCTGCTCCCCCTGGCAGGTTCCTCCTGCTTTTCTGGCCTGGCTCCTGCAGCATGGGGTTTTTGTGTGTCTTACTCTGGGACAGAGATGCTTAGGCTGGTGGATAAAATGGAGCTGGACTATAGACATAACTTTCTGGCTTTGGATTTCAATGTAAAAGCTTTCTATGAGTTACTTTTAAATTGTGTGTGTGTGTGTGTGTGTGTGTGTGTGTGTGTGTGTGTGTGCGCGCGCGCGCTTACATGCACACTACCTAGCCCACGTGTGGAAGCCAGTGGACCAGTTATGGAAGTTTGGCTCTCCTTCTAGCATGTGGGCTGTGGTTGTTATGCCGTGACTGCAATCTTTACCCTCGAAACCATCTTGCTGAGTACTTAGGTTTTGTGAATTCTTAGATAATAGGAAAGAGTGAATATTCCTTTGGAAATGTGAGTCATATGATCAGACACCTGTAGTCATGCAGTCGTGGTATTTCAACTTACTCTAGCTTTATAACAGCTGACAGGAGACATTTTTTTCTTTTATTTCTTAAGAACATTATTTATTTATTTATTTATTATTTATTTATTTAGAGAGAAAGTGAGTGTGTTTATGTGTGTGTGTATCAGAGGACACTGTATGTCCCTCTGGAAGATCAAAGATGATTTCAGGAATCATCCTGGATTGCTTCTATTGCCTTTTTCTTTGCTCTGGGATTTCCCAGGTTCTGCTTGCCCACGAGGGCCAAAAGCGCAGGCCTCTGCTCTTTCCGCCTGGCATTTTTTTACATGGGACCTGGGATCTGAAGTTTGCGAGGCAGAATCTTAACTCCAGCTCGGGAAACATTATACTAGTCTCGTTTCTGTCCTTCTTAGATGCTCGTGCCTATCATGGCAGACAGTTGTTAGTGTCGATTTGGCAAGTGAAGGCTCTGGCTTGGGGCACATTTGTAATGAGTTAGTAGCTGAGTTAAGTCCCAAGCAAGTTTACAGGAGATTGTCTAATTAATTGGGAAGATCCAGCCCCTGATGGGTGGAACTAATTCCCTGGGCAGGTGGATGAAATGGAGGGAGCTGGTTAAGTCAGTTGGCATCTTCAGCATGCTTGGGCAGACGTGCTGTCTGGCACAGGAAGTTTGCCCCTCTGTCATCTGTCATGTGGATACAGTAGCCAGTTCCCTCAGCACTTGATGTTGGTGTGGGCTCTCCTCCCAAACTGGATTAAAACTGTAGCTGGACAATCATATGCCAAGAATAAAACCCTTAAGCAGCTTTGTTGTGAATTTTGTCAGCGACAGGGCAGAGTAACTACAGTACCTGTGCTGTCCCTGGGACCCCTCATGAGATCATGACGGCAGTTGAGGCTCCAGGTTGAGTCCTGAGTCTGGAGTCAGATGCTATTACTGGTGGACAAGGATGGAGCTGACTCTTCTCAGCTCTGTGACCGAGGGCTTCTGCTTGTAAGGCTTGGAGGGTCAGGTGGATGCAAGATGCCTTGCGCTCTCGTGGTTCCAGACGCAGGGACAAAGGGCATCGTTATCCTGCTGGGTCTGCAACTTTTCTGAAATCCTGTTTGCAAATCGTTAACTTTGCAATCTTCTGAGCATGAAATGTCAGAGACTGATCCAACCTGAAAATTCACTATAGTAAAAACTGAACTTAGAAGCATAAAATGCTTTAGTTATTCTTTAGTTTTAAGTTCATTAGCATGATCTACAAGTGTGACCACCTACCATATGTTGGGCCCCTTGCTGGATGTTGAATATTCAATACATACTGGGGAAAACAGGCATGCTTGGGAACATAGACATAGTATCCATCAATGGTTGGATGATTGATAGATAAGCATTGGAAATTAGACCTTGACTTGATATTTCAAAGCAGCAACCTGATATACCAAAAAATTGCTGATGGATTTATCTTAATTTTAAAAAAATTTTTTTAATTATTTATTCAACTGTGCGCATGTGCACATGTGTGTGCGGCGCGTGCGCGCACGTGTGTGTGTGTGTGTGTGTGTGTGTGTGTGTGTGTGTGTGTGTAGAACCACGGACGAATTCGCAAACCACCATGGACGCCTCCACCTCCTTCTGCCCCGGGATTCACAGGCTCCGCCCTACCAGGACCAGAAGCGCAGGCCGCCCCCGCTTCCACCTGGCGTCTATACGTGGGATCTGGGATCCGAACTCAGGACCTTCCGCCTGCAAGGCGGAGGCTTAACCCCTGAGCCACCTCTCCAGCCCGGATTTATCTTAATTTTAAAAGGCACAATATTTTTAAAATATATTTATTTATTTATTTGTGAGAGAGAGAGAGCGAGAGAGAAACCACATGTATGCCATGGTACACGGGTGGAGGTCACAGGACAACTTTTAGAAATAGGCTCTCTCTTTCTACCATGTGGGCTTGTAGTAATCAAACTTAGGTCACCAGGTTTTCAAGCAAATGCCTTATCCACTGAGATGTCTTGCTGGCCCAGAAGGCATAATTTTACATTATTGGATATTGGATTTTAATTCTTGACTGTAAATAATTCCCATGCTAGAAGCCTCAAAAGACATAGTTCTGCTGGGAATATCCATAATTCTGGGATATGCTATGTCTTTTAGGCATACTTGTTCTTTAACTGGCTTTTAAAAAAATCACTCCACTGTTGTTTATGCATTTGTGTGTGTGTGTGTGTGTGTGTGTGTATCAGAGTGTATCAGAGAGCACTGTGTATTCCTGTGGAGGCGCAAGGGTGACTTTGGGAATCATCCTGGATTGCTTCTACTTCCTTTTTGCTTCAATCTGGGATTTCAGGTTCAGGCAGTTGCTGTTTCCACCTGGCATTTTTGCATAGGATCTGGTATTTGAACTCAAGTCCTCTGCTTTCAAAGTAGAGTCTTAACCCTTGAGCCATCTCTCCAGCCTCTCCATTGTTGTTTTTGAAGACAGTCTTTCTGGGTAGCCCGAGTCTGGCCTGAACTTGTGATCCTCCCACAGGTAGGCTCCACCACGCTCAGCTCTACTCCACATATTTTTGTCTGTTTATTTCTATTTTAAAAATAAGGAGTTGGTGAACTAGAGAGATGGTTCAGGGTTTAAGATTCTGCCTGGCAAGCAGAAGATCCTGAGTTCACATCCCAGGTCCCATGTAAAAAAGTGCCAAGTGGAAACTTCAGAGGCCTGCGCTTCCGGCTCTGGTAGACAGAGTCTGGGAAATCCCAGAGTGAAACAAACAAAAAAAGGCAATAGAAGCAATCCAGGAGGATTCCTGAAGTCACCCTTGGTCTTCCACAGGGACACCCAGTGCCCTCTGATACACACACACACACACACACACACACACACACACATACACACACACACACACACACTGTGGGGGAGGGGGGTTACTATGTGTCCTGTGGAGGATTAAGGGTAACTTTAGGAATCATCCTGGATTGCTTCTACCTCCTTTTTGCTTCACTCTGGGATTTCCCTGAAGGCCAGAAGTGCAGGCCACCATGGTTTCAGCCTGGTGATTTTTACATGGGACCTGGGATTTGAACTCAGGACCTTCTGTTTTCGAGGCAGAGTCTTACTCTCTGAGCCATCTCTCCAGCTCCCCCCCACACACACAAAATAAATCAAATTTAAAATAAAAGAAAAATAAGGAGTTGGGATACAGCTCAGGGGTAGAACTGAGTTCAATGCACAGCATACACAACAAGCACACAAAACCATCTTGCTTTATAATCTAATCTCTGTTTAGGGATGTCGGTATTTTTGTTGGTGCCATATTCTCATTGCCACGTGACTTCCATTGCAGCCCACACTGACTGTTGGTGTCTCTGCAGGCCAATGAGGTGACAGACAGTGCGTACATGGGCTCTGAGAGCACCTACAGTGAGTGTGAGACCTTCACGGATGAGGACACCAGCACCCTCGTACCCCCTGAGCTGCGGCCCGAAGGGGACACTGACAGCGCCGGGGGCTCAGCTGTGCCCTCGGAGTGCCTGGACACCATGGAGGAGCCTGACCACGGTGCCCTGCTGCTGCTGCCAGGCAGGTCTGTACCTGTGCCATACCACTTGCCAGTGTTATATGCCCACCTCTGTGGATTCCCTGGAGGGTGCTGTCTGTAGCGGTGTTTTTAATGTCTAGTTGTAGGGACAAAGGAAAATGAGAAGAAACAAACTCTAACTTAGTCTTCTGAAATTTGTAAGCAAAGTTTTTGTTGTTGTTGTTGGAGGTGGTGGTGGTGGTGGTGGTGGTGGTGGTGGTGGTGGTGGTGGTGGTGTGTGTGTGTGTGTGTCTGTTTGTCTGTTTGTCTGTCTGTCTGTCTGACAGACAGCAAACTGTGTGCCTGTGGAGGTCCAAGAATGACTTTGGGATTGTTGTATCCTTTTTTTTTTCCTTCATTATGGGATTTTCCAGGCTTTGCCTTCCAGGGCCAGAAGTGTTGGCCACCGTCATTTCCCAATCTCTGCCTGGCATTTTTTATGCGGGATCTGGGATCTGAACTCAGCTCCTTCTTCTTGCAAAGCAGAATCTTAACCCCTGAGCTATTTCTACAGACCTGTTTTGTTTTTTGTTTTTTTTTTATAAGGCAGGATTTCATGTATCCTAGGCTACCTTGAACTTGCTATGTAACCAAGGTAACCTTGAACGTCTGGTGCTCCTGTCTCTACCTCTTATGTGGTGGGTTCATAGGGGTGCATTATCAGCCCCATTTATGTGATGCTGGTGTTGGGGATTAAAACAGAACTTCATCGCACGTTAGGAAAGGACTCGACTACCTGAGCACGCCTCCAGCTCTCAGCGTGTCTTTCAGGTTCTCATCTGAAGATATGCGAGGAGCTTGCCCAGGCTGACGGGAGAGAGAAAGCCAGACACACGCACCTGATTGTCTGCTCTTGACCTTACCCCGTGAAACGCGGAAGTGCCTCAACTAGCTTAGAAAGATGTTTGTTCTGTTCGTTCATCGTTCGCGCTGGAGTTCTTTGCTCTTCACTCTGCAGTGCGTGTGACACCCCTGCCAAGGGGCATAAGTGCCTATCTGTGGGGCTGCTCTCGGGAAAGAAACCCATGCCACACCAGGGAAGGGGCCCTTTTGGTCCTTCCCTCTGCATGACCTCAGACACACAGTAGGTCTTTAGCACCTGGCCTCTTTCACCAAATGTGTAGATCTGGAATCTGTTCATGCTTTTTTTGTGTAGTTGTAGTCAACTTCCTTTTATTATTTCGAGCTTTTGTAGGGGTTCAGATTTCTGTGGCATACCAAGTAGCCCCTCCTTGGGCTGCCCCACTGATAGAGGCATTTCCCTTCACTCATCCAGCCCTAGTCCCCAAGGTTTTCACTGCATGTAATTCTCTCTCCTGAGATCTTCACTAGTCTATGGGACATGTTGGTATGTCAGCCGTTATGTAGGTCTGGTAAGAACAAGTCTCATTGCAGTGAGCTCCTGAGTGCAGCAGCCCTGCCTTGAGTGTCTCGTCATTTCTTTTTTAATTGAGACAGGGCTTTCCACTGAGCCTGGAGCCCACTGGTCTGACTAGGCTCAGCAAGCCTTGGGGACCTTTCTGACTCCACCTCCCTAGTATTGGGACTATAGGCAATTGCTGCTATGCCTGAATGTTCACGGGTCCTTGTGCTTGTCCAGCAGGCACTTTACCCCCTATTTTCATGTGTGTATGTGTAGTGTACATGCATATGTATATGTGTGCATGCCTGTAGATGTGTGCATATGCACATGAGTGTGGGGGTGTGTGGGAGGGGAGCCTGAAGGTTGACTTTAGACTCTCTGTATAAGCAAGAATGATCTTGGGCTCCTGATCCTCCTCCTATCTCCCAAGTGCTGGGATTATAGACTTACAAGATGCCTGACTTTCATGTTCCATTTAAGAACTGTTTCTCTGGGGTTAGCAAGATAGTTTAGTAAGATGCTTGCTTATAACCTTGTAACTTGCTCTCGGTCCCTCGAAGTCCACATGATAGGAGAGAAATGACTTCTAAAAGTTGTCCTCTGACTTCCATTCATGTGCCATGGTGTGTATGTGTGTCCCCACTTCTTTCCTCCCTTTTGTCCTCCTTTTCTTTCCTCCCTTTCTCCTAAGTAAGGGAAAGGAGAGAGACAGAGAGAAGAAAGAGAGAAAGAAAAGAAAAAGAAAGCAAGAAAAGGAAGGAAGGAAGGAGAGAGGGAGGGAGGGAGGAAGGGAGGGAAGGAGGGAGGAAGGAGAGAGGGAGGAAGGGAGGAAAGGAGGAAGGAAGGAGACAGCGAGGGAGGGAGGGAGGAGAGAGGGAGGGAGGGAAGAAGGAAAGAAGGAGGGAGAGAGGGAGGGAGGGAGAGAGGGAGGAGAGAAGGAGGGAGGGAGCACTTGGGAAGCTGAGGCAGGAGGAGTGTTGTAAGTTTGAGTCTAGAATAGTCTACATGGTGATGAATTCTAGATCAACTCAGGCTAGTTAGATAGTAAGACCTTGTCCCAAAAAGTAAGAGGGATGGGGTTACAGGGTTACAAACTCTGTATGTGCGTGCGTGTGTGTGTGTGCGCGCGCATGCGTGCGTGTGTGCGTGTGCGTGTGTGTGCGCATGCGTGCGTGTGTGCGTGTCATGCGTGCACGTGTTTACAAGAGGGCACACGAGTGTGTGTACCTGTTGAGGCTCACACACTCATCGTGGGTTGCTCTACCTCCTTATTCCTTTGCTCTGGGGTTTCCCAGCCTCCACCTTTCTGGGCCAGAATTGTAGACTGCCATCCAGCCTGGCATTTTTACATGGAATCTGGGAATCCAAACTCAGGTCCTTTTACTTGCAAAGCAAAGGCTTTAACCCCTGTGCCTTCTTCCCAACCTTCTGCTCCCCTTCTAGTGGGTATCCATCCCAATTGTAAAGTGTACTACCTCAGGTCTTACATTGTACTCCATAGGGAGTGGTATTTTACAATATATGTGGAATTTTATAAAATATGCTATTATTTTATAATATTACATAATGAATTTAGAAAGACTACTACACCATAGCAACATTGCAGAAAACCTTCTGGCTGTCCTCTACATGTCTATAATCCCAGAACTCAGGGGGACAGAAGCAGAAGGATCACACATAACAAATTCTGGAATGGTCAGAGCTCCCTGTTTCAGAAGAAGACAAAAGAGAAGGAAAAAACAAAACAAAAAAACCCTTGTCCTTAACTTAGGCAAAAATGCACAAAATGAAAGGCGTTCGTGGGACTGGGAGATGGTTCAGTTGGTAAAGTGCTTGTGCATGAGGCCTGAGTTCGGAGTTCCATCTCCATCCATGTGAAGATGCCAGGTGTGCTGACACATGCTGCAGTGTGGGCACTAGGCAGGCAGAGGCAGCAGCGCCCTGGTGCTCACGACCAGTGACTGTCAGTTGGTGAGCACAGTTCATGAGAGAAGCTGTCTGCAAGGAGAGACAGCGTTTCTGAGGAGGACATCTCTGAGGTTGTCTGGACTCCACTTCAACGGGTGCACATATCCATATACTCAAACACACACGCACATGCACACACCACGCTCAATGAGAGTACATATCCACACACGGGAATACGCATGCACACGCACACACGCTCAACGGGTGCACATATCCATATACTCAAACACACACGCACATGCACACACCACGTTCAATGAGAGTACATATCCATACACAGGAATGCGCATGCACACGCACACGCTCAACGAGTGTACATATCCATACACGGGAATACACATGCACACGCACACACGCTCAATGAGTGCACATATCCACACACGGGAATACGCATGCACACGCACACATGCTCAACGAGTGCACACATCCACACACGGGAATACGCATGCACACGCACACACGCTCAACGAGTGCACATATCCACACACGGGAATACACATGCACACGCACACACGCTCAACGAGTGCACACATCCACACACGGGAATACGCATGCACACGCACACATGCTCAACGAGTGTACATATCCACACACGGGAATACGCATGCACATGCACACACGCTCCGAGTGTACACATCCACACACGGGAATACGCATGCACACGTGCACACGCTCAACGAGTGGACATATCCATACACGAATGCACACATACACACACATGCACGAATGCATGCACACACACGCACACACTCTTGCTCCGAGTGTACATATTCTTATAGATGAACACACACATGCATGCATAGGAAAAGAGAAAAAAATATTTTTAGTGGACTCTAAATAGTTTTCTTTCTTTTTTTTTTAATTAGTGCACACATGCATGCATGTGTCTATATGAGTGCATGTATGCGAGTGTGATTGTGCAAATGCCATGGCCCGTGTGTGGAAATCACAGGACAACCTTTAGGAATTAGTTGTCACTTTCACCTTGTTTCAGAAAGACTTTGTCTTGTTTCTGCTGTTATTGTGTGCTCCAGACAAACTCCCCACTGACTTCTCTCACCACACTTTAGGAGTGCTGGGACGCAGATGCATGCTGCTACATCTTACTTTCATTGTGTGGGTTTTGAGGTCACATGCAGATTACCAGGCTTGTGTGACCTACTGTACCCAGCAGGCCATCTCCCCAGCTCCATAGTTTTCTTACATATATATCTTAGTAAATTCAAATTTTTCCTACATAATGGCGGTGGCCTGCATTTCTGACTCTGGAAGGAGGAGCCTGGGAAATCCCACAGCAAAGCAAGAAGGTAGAAGCAGTCCAGGATCATTCCAGTAGTTGTCCTTGGGCTTCCACATGCATACACATTACCGTTCGATATACACTCTCACACACACACATAAACATACACACATACACACACAAAAAAAACTTTTAAAAAAGAGAAAAGCAAAGTTCAAAATTCTACTTAAATGTAATTTTGAGTCAAATCTCAGAAATTGCTTTTGGAAGGTCCTGGACCTCAGATTACCAGGCTGTACAGCTAGTGATTTGCACACACAAGATTGGCTGGCCATTTTTTATGTACAGTTGGTAACATTTTCTCTTTTCTCATTGTGTGTGTGTGTGTGTGTGTGTGTGTGTACGCGTGCTGTTTGTTAGCAGTCTCTTCTAGACATCTTCACTGTTTAGGGGGCTGCTGCAGGCTGCTTGAACAGTCTCACTTTTATTTGCTTGGCTGGTAGAAGAGTCTCCTCCCTTATCTGTTGCCTACCGTTTTCCACATCCTAGAGGGGAACCCCCCCTTTAGTTCCTTAGTTTCAGGAACTTCCTGAGCCCAAGGAGCTGTTTGCTTGCTGAGACTTTCTTCAGAGTGAGATGTTTCATCTTCTTCCTTAGCTTAGAGACTGGGAGAAAGTTAAGATGGCCGCCCAGAGGAGATGCCATATAGGTATTGCTTCTGTCGGGGTAGAAGAAGAGATGACAGAGGGACAGCAGATGGACGTGGAAACCCCCATCTCCTTTATGAGAGAGAAGAGGGTCTTATCCACCTGAGCCCTTCTGGGGTGTCAGGGAGTGACTTCCTGAATTCCTTCCAGTGGTCCCTTCCCCCTGGAGAGAATGTCTTCCTGGACCTGAATATTTTGATAAAATTAGCATAGGCACTTAAGAAATAGAGTCAAAAGGAATTGTTTCTTCCTTTCACTGTATAAGTTGAGGGTTGATTGCTCAGGTAACAGCTGATTTAGAAATAGTGTTAGAACAGTGAACTTTCACCCCAGGTGGAATTTGAAAATCTGTCAGGCTACAGGCATCTCATTTATCCACAGAACACACCTTAAGAAATTTACCAATAAATAATAATAAAAAAGTTGTAATAAAAGCACACTGTAACAAAGGATGTTTAAATTCAGAGCTTTAGTGGTTGTTAATGCACACAAGTCCTGGGTTCTATTCCTAACACTACCAAAAAAAGTTATTTTAAAACTGTGAACACTGGTAAGCTGGTTTAGCTTTCTGTGCAAGTCCGAGAACCTTAGTTCAATCCCTGGAACTCACATAAAGGGTGGAGAGAACCAACTCCCCAAAATTGTTCTTTGGCATCCACACGTGTGCTGTGTCATGCATGCTCATACACACATCATACCACAACTCAAAAATAATTGCAATGACAAAGTTTTAAGGGCTCATGAATTATTTATATGTAATATTTCCTGTTTTATATTCTTGGGCCTTGGTTGGCCCAGGAAGAAAATCCCCCGGCAATAGGAGACCAGTATGATAGCACCGATGCTTCATTTTTACTGATGTACTGTTGTGGGAATTTTTGGAATAATTCTTTAGATACCAATTAGGGTAGAAGAAAGGAGCTTTAGTCACCAGTGGTCTAGAACCAAGTTCACTCTCCAAGGACTCCAACCTGGAGTTCAGCTTGTACTTTCATTTTGTACTGAAGCAGGGCAGAGGTGGAGCAAGCAAAGCAGGACTTTCTAGAAGCGGAAGCAAAGGTTACTAAGAGTCAGCAGGGCAGACTGACATTGACTCTCATCAGACAGCACTGTAGATGTCGGCTCTGGGGGTAGGGTGGTTGTCTCGGGAACTCAGTAATTTTATCTCAACTTGGGCTTGGTAATAATTTGACAGTTTATATTTTTCTATCTAACGACCTACTGTAGACTGCTGAGACTGGTCATGTGTGTAGGTTTTATGAGTGTCAAACTGGAAGTTGAAACCCTGTTGAGCACTGATCAGGGGTAGAGTATACAGTCCCTCCTGTCCCTACCGAGTCTTCCTGGCATGGACTGTCACATCACTCCAGGACCTTCCTTATCCCAAGGAGCAGGAGTAGCTTCTTTGAAATAATGGTATTTTATATATATTTATCTGTGATTAAGTGAGCTCTGAGTAGTCCCATAAGTTTTCTGTCTCTCTTTCATGACTCCTTAGGCATTGGGACTCAAAGTTGGTTCTACCTGCCTTTTGCAGATCTTGCCCCCGAAGCAGCCAGGCTGTTGTCATGGTGATTGGCGGAGAGGAGCATTTCGAGGACTACGGTGAAGGCAGTGAGGCGGAACTGTCCCCAGAGACCCTCTGCAATGGGGAGCTGGATTGTGGTGACCCTGCTTTCCTCACGCCCAGGTGATGCCCTCTGCAGTATATAGTTCCCCTCCCTTCATACTGAGCTGGAAAAGTTTTTTTGTTGAAGTTATACCCTGGTTTATCTGATGCCATGTAGTTAAATATGCCCCTCTGAGTTTGAGTTTGTCCCAGGTGAGGGTTGACTGCCACCCTTGTGTCTAGCCACACACCAGGTTCCTGAATATCTTCACCTCAGCCAGTATAACCGTGAGGTTCTTCCCTTGCCTGTTACTGCTTCACGGCAGTCCTGTGAGCCAGGCCAAGCCTGTGCCTCTCCTGCTCAGGCACCCCACAACAAAGCTGTCAGGGTACCTCTGCATGCTTCCTGGCCTCAGGCCTGGGGGAGGATCGAGGGAGCAACTGCAAGTTGAGTTGGGATTTCCGAATTTGGCATTTCTGCACCTACGTCTGTCCTGCTGAGGCAGTCTCTTCTGTGTGTAGTTTGCCCCATCAGCTGTCTGGTGTTCTTAGTCTAAAGTGCAACTTCCATGCTACATTTTATGTTTTCCTTTTTTAAATTGGCTTTTCAAATTAGTTTCCAACAGCCTGTGGGTCCTGCCTCTTTGCCTCAGCTCCAGGGAACTCATTGAGTTATAATCATAGGACGTCAGCTAGCATCACCAGAAAACAGAACCTGAATCCTGGAGATTCGATACAGGTCTCAAAGAGCATAAAACCAGAGCTGGAGAGATGGCTCAAGGTTAAGACTCTGCCTCTAAAGCTGAAAGAATGCCAGGCCGAAATGGTGGAAGCCCCCTCTTCTGTCTCTGGAAGGTGGAACCTGGAAAACCCCAAAATGAAGCAAAAAGGAGGTAGAAGTCATCCAGGATTATTCCCGTCACCTTTAGGCCTTCACAGGGACACACAATGCCCTCTCTCTCTCTCTCTCTCTCTCTCTCTCTCTCTCTCTCTCTCTCTCTCGTTCTTTCTCTCTCTCTCTCTCTCTCACATACATACACACACACACTGAACAAACAAACAAACAAATAAATAAATAGACCCAAATAAAGCATTAAGCTACTGACATAACTTTTGAGATAGGGAGACAGTGTCTTAATAAATAAAAGATATATAAATAGTGGCTGGAGAGGTGGCTCAGGGGTTAAACCTCTGCCTTGCAGGCAGAAGGTCCTGAGTTCAGATCCCAGACCCCACGTATAGAGGCCAGGCGGAAGTGGGGGCGGCCTGCGTTTCTGGTCCTGGTGGGCGGAGCCTGTGAATCCCAGGGGAGAGTAAACAAGGAGGAGATGGAGGCGTCCATGGTGGTTCCCGAATTCGTCCGTGGTTCTGCACACACACACACACACACACACACACACGTACATATATACACACATATATATATACACACATACATACACACACGCGCACATGCACAATTGAGTAAATAATAAAAAATATATATAAATAAAAAAATAAAAGCAAACTTCCTCTAAAGACATATTTTGCCATTTCCTTCACTTATTTTGTGCAAGCTATTAAATTCTGTGCATATTTACCTTCCTCTTAAAGGAAACTATATGGGAAAGGGACATGACTCGGTGGTAACAGCACTTTCTGTGCAAGAGTGAAAACCTGAATTTGAATCCTCAGACCACGTGGAAACTAAGCATAGCACAAGTGTCTGAAACCCCTGCACTTACACAAGAGAATCCCCGCATGCTCACAGGCTAGCTAGCCTGGCATCTGCGGCAGAAAAACAACAAAGACACTTTCAAACAAGGTGGAAGATGACACCCATATCCGAGCTTCTCCGGCCTTTGCATGCTGCATCCGCATTCATGTAGAGACACACACACACACACACACACACACACATACACACACACACACACACACACAAGGCCCTTACTGCGTGGTTCTGTGCACAGTCTGGCAGGGAAACCATGTAGCAGTTCTGGCTCCTCAAGCTAATGGAAGTCGAGGAGGGTTCACCAAAGACCAGAGGATACAGCCGGAACCTCTCACAGCTTTCTTTTCCCTGCTGCTTCTGTCCAGCACTTTCCATTCTGTTCAACTCTCACGTCTGACAACCCCTGCCCTCTCCTAATCGATGCTCTGTTTCTCTAGTTCTGACCCTCTTGCCACAAAGCTGCGCAGCATCCTCACTGATGAGGCCGTTGAGTTTTACTGTAGCCAGTGCCACAAACAAATCAACCGCCTTGAGGATCTTTCTGCCCGTCTGACTGATCTTGAGATGAATAGGTAACATATAGAGCTTGGCCATGCTCTGTGTTACCAGGGTGAGGAAGACTCCCACTTCAGTGACCCCCTTACTGGGTTTGACCCAAGATGCCCCTGCTCTGATTACTCAGGGTGGCAGGGTACCCAGACAGTGGGACTCTTCCTGCGGCCTGGCTCTCCCTGCATGCTCCCAGCTGTGCTTGCTGCTGCTGTCCCTTCTTTTGCATGTGATAGCTTTGTTGGAGGAAATGACCCAGTGTGTGAAAGAGGGTGCGCTAGCATTTTACTAAAAGATTTCTTCATCTGAGCCACAGGAGGAGAGCTGGAGAATTTGAAGATGGTCATTGAAACAGATTTACAAGCAGCTTTCTGGATTGCTCGTTTGGTCAGGGTTCTGTGTGTTTGTGGGTTCTTGGCTCTGTAATGCACCCCTGCATTCAGCTACAAAGGAGCCTGGCACGTTGTCCTGCATTATGTCTCCTCTGACTGGTCCAATGCTGGTTCTGTCTCACCTGGGGAGTGCTCATGTCAGCCCTTTGCTCCCTACAACCCTGTGGCTAGTCCAAGGTCAATCGTCACTCTGGAAGCTCCCTCTGCTGGCCTCTCACAACTTCGCAAACTCATAGGAAACACTTTTGAGCTGCTCGCTCGAATCAGCGTGCTCCAGGCATCTTGTTGGCCTGTGTGAAAGAGGGGCTTTGAAGGACGGAGTGGAGAAGCTCTTTAAGCAGGATTTGTCTAGAGCTTCCCATCGCATCCCAGCAGAGCAGAGGCAAGTGCGCAGAGGCTTCTGGTGAACAGAAGTGCTGTGCCCTTAGGACGGCCGTCTGACGGCCTGGAGGAGTAGCTGTGGACCGCTGGAAGAAAGCCGGGCCATCCTGGCGATGTATTATGGTTAGAAGTCAGATATAGGCCTCCTGGTCCTGAGGAGTCTGCCCTGCAGGGCTCCAGCCAGGCTGGTTACACATCCTTTGCACTGTTCTAGCTTTAGTTCTGGTACACTGGACTCATCAACCCTTTTTCTGTTTAGTACCAAGGAGCAAAAGGCTTTTTTTTTTTTTTTTTTTTGCCAGTGCCCAGGGAGATAGAAAAGATGGGAACACTGGAGGAGCCTGTTAGAACCCTGATAACAGTGGTAAACGCTGGAAGCATTCTGAGGGCATGTTTTTAAGAGACTTGAGGAACTTTGTTCTCTGGTGATTCCAAAAACCCACTAGCCTCCTTTGTAGGGGACACAGGTGGTTGTATTTTCAGTGCTGGGGGAAGGTGATCCCATTGCATTCCTCCGCTGATGAGCAAGTTTGAGGACAGGTTTGTTATGAAAAGGGACGCGTATCTTGTTTCTCAGTCTCTGAAGGTTTGCGATGGAGTGATTTCTTTCTTTACCGAGAACCTTCTGTATGATGGTGGAAATCACATCTGCTAAGCTTTGTTGGGGTAGAGGTCAAACTAGGACATGGCTCAGCATGACCAGCAAGCCCTGTGGGTACCCTCACCCTAACAGGTTCTGTCAGGTGTGGGGAGAGCTCTTAAAGTCAGGACACAGCTGTAAGTTGCCTGCAATCCTGGTGAGGCCTGCTAAATCATGCCTCCTGGCCTGCATGGATCACCTTAGGATAAGTGGCATGCTCACATCGTGTAGACAATAAGGTTAGTCCAGACCATCTCTAAAAAGTACAGTGTCGTGGGTGGTGTGTGCCCAGTGGTCACAGGGTATCTCTACAGCTGTTACACTCTCCAGGAACCTGGCAGTCTCTGTAAAAGCAATTCATTTTAATTGAAACTGACCAAACCGTTGCTCCAGAGATCGATAGGTAGATTGAGCAGTCAGTTTTCACCTGTTGTTCAAGGAGTATCTACACTCTTAAGACAAAAGTAGATGTGGTTTAAAATGTGTGAAATTAATCAGCTCAGTCAAGAGAAAAAGCTGCATAGAAGCTTCATAGAGACCAAATGTGCAGGTTGAGCACAAGATATTTACCAAGCAGTGACTGGAACTCTGAGGAATCATGAATAGCAGACACCACAGGGATCCAAACCTCACATGAAGCATTGGCCACTCAGGGCAAGTTCTGTGCCCTTCAGCTCTAGAACATGCTGTAAGACTCTCTGACGCCTGAGAAAGTTATTCATTGGAAGGGGGTCTGGACATAGGCAGCAATACTCTGCTCCAGTGGTCTACCATGCAACTACCAGAAGTGTCAGAAGAGACTGCTGGTCTCTGGTGCTGCTGGGTAACATGTATCAAAGGTGCTAATCCAAGAGGTTCCATGAATGGAACCCTCCTGCAGTCTTGGAAACCTGGACCGTGTCTCTGGCGCCCTCTACTGGCCGATTTAAGATCACAAAGATCACAAAAAAAATATGTTCTACCTGGGCTGTGTACTTCCCCAAAGCCAACATGAAGAATGAATTGAGCCAAGCCAAGGGACGACTAGTGCAACATGCATCTCTTCAGGGAGATTTCTTCGCCTAACCTGTGAGGAGGATAAGGAGGCTGGAGGGAAGGCTGCTGTGAGCTGAGGCTGAGACAGGCTTGTTCGAATCTCCTTAAACCCACAGTTTGGCAGGAAGGTCATTGCTATTGTGGGCTTCAGAGCCAAAAGAAAAGACATGTTTGACCCTTCTTGCCATAGCACTTAGTTAAATTATACATCCTTATTGTCCTGGGGAGACTTCAAAAAAGGTTTTTGAATCCCTGCCCTTCAGGTGTTTAGAATGTCAAAAAATCATAAGCTCTCCTGTCATAGGTAGGCCTGTGACACTTTTTACTGGAGACTCCTGACAACCACTGGCTAGAGTTACGGCTTCAGAAGCAGTGGGGACATGATGATAGAAATGATGTGGACCAAGTACAGTCAGCTAGTAGGCGCAGGCTCTGGACTGGGTCTCACACTGCAGCCTGCTTGGCTTCTGAAGATTTAGCAAAATGATGAGACTTGGTGGCAACCTTAACAAAAGGTGCTGTATGTGTCCTCTGTCTTGCTGGGTGGGTATTCTATGCATGGGATTTGCCTGGAACAGGGGGCTGCATGCTTGTGCCCCGCTATCTCCCCAGCCCAAGCTTCCTGTTTCTTCCTGTCCTTCGGTTTGCTCTCTGACACAATTTTCCTGTTTGTTTTTGCACAGCCCAGCCAAGCGACTCTCCAGCAGAAAGGTGGCAAGGTAGGCAGACCTCGCTCACATGTTGACAATGTTCTGAAATATTCTTTTTAAGGTTTAAAAAATACTTTCAAGAATTATTATTTTTTATTTAGGATAGAAATTAATTTTAGGGGAGAGGTTGTAGAAGGGATTTCTAGGACTGTGGGTTTGGATCTGGACTTGGGACTGGAAAGTGTCCTGCGGAAGCGTCTGATTGCTACTCTAACATACTCCCTGTGAGAGCTTGAAATGGCCACAGTCCCCCGATGTCTGCTGCAGGATGCCCAGAGAGAGGTCAGTCCTTAGATCCAGGTCTGGACGACCTCCTCCCTTGCCTGTGCCCTTGCCAGTCTGGTGGAGAAGAGATCTAGCTAGAGTCCTAAAAGCAGGCTTTTGTTTTGACGTTTAGATGGTGTGTGGGTCAGCTTTGAACAATCGTCCTTGAAGTCGGCATTCGGGGTGTGTCAGGTGCCGGCACCTTTCCCCGGGCTGACAGGTCATGCCGCGTCTCTCCCGTGGGGTGCTCTTGCTGCTGTGGAGCCAGCCAGGCCTTGCTTGATTTGCGCCACCTTCCGAGTTGGCTGTCCTGGATCCATGGCCCATCTTTCTGCTGGGGCTGTGAGATTCCCATGGAGGAACAGTTATTCCTGGTTTTTGCATGTGTTGTCTCTGGGCTTCACTGTGAAAATGATGGTCCCATCATGTCTCTATAGCTACAAGTTCTGGTTTGTTTTTTTGGTTTTTTTTTTTTCGTCTCAGGGATTCAGCTTTTTGGATTTTTATACTGTTCGTTCCCATTTCTTATCTCTTTTTTCCCTGCATGTTTTACTGTAGCTTTCTGAGGAAGGAGATAAAACCTACTGAGAAGAGACCGTGAGAGTGATGTGTCCTTTGGCTGGTTTGGGTTAGGGTTGAGGGTAGTTTCCTTAAAATGAAGGCATTGCTCATAGCCTGTGCTGCTAGGGTTGTTATTAAGCAGTTTAAAGAATTCTAAATTTTGTTTCTTTGTGATTTGTTTCTTGAAGCTCTTAGTATGTTTCCTTGCCCTTAAAGATCAGAAACTTCAGCTGGCCCTAGTAGCACAGGCTTGTAATCTCAGCTACTCAGAAAACTGAGGCATCAGTAGACTCACAAGTTCAAGCCCAGCCTAGGCAACTAAGGCTATTATAAAACTGTGTATGTAAAAGCATATGTGAAGTACTTGCCCAGCATGTGTGCGGTCATGGGGTTAATCTTCACTGCTAAAAAGATGCTCATGAGCCTTGTTACAAGCCTTCTTTTATCAATCATGTTGAGTGAAGTGGAAGTGAACCTTTTCATCTGGAAGCAAATCCTTGTTTCTAGAATTATCTTTGCTGTGTTTTTTACGGCCTCCTTACAGCTTGGGATCTAGAGGAAGAAAGCAGGTGTGTGCTCCAACTCCTCCAGTTGTTTTTCCCTCTCTTGGAGAGGAGCACTGTGCTCTGAGTGATAGCACAGGAGCCTGGCCGTGCTTTGTTTCAGGTCAGCCAAGTCAGGTTTGGCGGTCTGGCTCCTGTCATCGTTGTGTTTCACTCCACACAGGCGATGAGCGAGTGGTAGAACTGGTGAAACAGAGCCTAGCCATCTCATGGCTTCCCGTCCCAGGACCCCAGAAGAATCTGCTTGGCTATGCGAAAGGAGCAGAGGAATCTTGTGGCCTGACAGGACTAGACAAGAAGAGTTTGATCCTTTGAAATACCCTCTGAGAATTTACTTTTCCTTGCTAGACATATTTGGTATAAGAAAGGTCATTTTACAGTTTGTCTGAAGAATGTAAAAGTACATAAAATATACATGTAGATTTTAATCTGCGCCAGTGTGCCCATAATTCTGACCTCAGAATTCTTAGAAAATAATAACAGCTTTATTATAATTCACTTTGCAAAAATTTATGGCCCTTGTGCATTGTGACTGAGTTGGTAGGTTTTATGGGGGGCCAGTTGCGACTGTGTAACCTGGCTGTGTCCCTGAGCCTGTTCCCTCCCAGTCCCTTTTGTGAAGATGGAAGGGACCCTCTCCCTGAGGTGGTCCAGCGGGACCCACAGAAGGGACATTGCCCCCCACACCTTTGGGCAAGAGGTGGATCTTAGCAGGGAGAGTCCCTTAACCAGTCACGATCTCTCCACCAGGCAGTTGCTGAGTGGGGGTAATGACAAAGGATAGCTCTGTTCCCCATGCTGGGCACACACCTCTGCAGGAGACCACATGCTCTCAGCGTTTGCAGACAGTGTATCCTCCCTGTTCTTTGCCTTGGTCTCTGCTCAGGGTGATGCGGGGTCTGGGGTGGACAGTTCTCTCACTTGGGAGTGGCATCAAATTGAGGTCAAAGTCTTGTTTAAGACTAGCTACTGGCTGAGAGCACCGTGCTGGTCAATACCTATTAAGAATCTGAGAAAGCCCCAAAACAGATCCTGGAAACAAAGTAGTATCTTGGGTTTCTGTTCCAAGGCAGTGGTGCCTGCTTTCTTTTCCCCTAAAACATTTATGGCAAAAGAGGAAATGTACAAACTCAGTCAGTGCTAAAAAGGAAATAGCCTCATTCACTGATAAGATGAGGTGGCTGGTTCAGCATAATCATCACTAGCATTCAGCTGAGCTCCTGCTCTGCTGCAACCTTAACAAGCTCTTTGCAGACATACCTTGTCTAAACCTCACTATGTAACTGTACATAGTTCCCAGTTTCAGAGGAGAGGACCTCAGAGATTGTGGATGTTCTCTGAAAGCAGCTTTTAGCATCTAGCCATCAGGTCTGGAGCCTGGCTCAGAGTATGGGAGAACTCAGCACATACCTTGATGCCCTTCATCCGTACACATGCTTTGAGGGTTCTGTGCACTGCTGCTAAATAACAGCAACGCAGGTTAGTCTGAGCCCCAAGCACTGTTCACACGGCCCTACCTAGGACCACCGCAGAGGAGTGGCCACAGTGTCTGCCACAGGGAGGACACTTGCGTCAAGTGTCAATGCATGGAGAGCTAAGCACAGTGGCCCACACTACTTAAGGGACTGAGGCAGAATCGCCTCAGTGAGGGCAGCCCAGGCCACACAGTGAGATCTTGTCTCAAAATAAACAAAAGCTACATATTGTAGATAGAAGTCAGGGTCCTGAATTAAATGTTTGATGGGCCTCTGGTAGATTTGAGATTATTTCATATCGTGGAGAGGAATGATGTGTTTTATTACACCCTGGTACAAAGTACTCTTGTTGTCTCCTCAGCTGGCAAGGAGGAAGGTTGTGTTTGTTGTCAGGCTCCAAAGAGCACTGGGAGGACTCAGACCACAGAGCACAGTCTGCTTGTTCGTAGCCTCTTGGTAAAGCCGATCGGCCCAGGGAAGCCCCTTGCTTTGTACTTTGATCAGTAGACCACTGCATCCACTGGAGCAGGGAGAGTCTGTGCCCCATGATGCCGGTGCCTGCCTTTCAAAGGGCCTTGGAAGTAATGGTGTCTGAAGACCTTGCTGTTTGTCTTCTCCCGTTCTTCCCTTTGCTTTTGGCTCTTTTCCGTAGGTATCTGCACCAGTCGGGGGCCCTGTCCATGGAGGGCCTAGAGGACCCTCGCCCAGAGCCCGTGGAAGGCCTAGAGGAGGACATTGCTGACAAGGTAGGCTCTAGGTGCTGGGGACTGAGCGCTGGGAAAGGTGATGATCCTACAGACAGAAGGTGGAGGCTGACAGCCTGTCCCATGTGTGATCTCTGAGATACTGATAATAGGCAGTGGCTGTGGATACCTGGCCTCTTTCTGACACCTGAGGGACATTGTTGGAACAGTTCAATGGACAAGGCAGTGGTGTCAGCAGAAACTAACTAGATCCTCTATCCGGTCCTCGTTGACCCCAGAAGGTTCCCTCCTTGGACTTGGTAGCTGCATTGTAAAAGAGGGGCATTTCATGGGGTGGGCTGAGCCTACCACAGAACTAACTGGACAGGAGAAGCTGCCCAGATTCTGCATGAGCTAGCTCAGGAGAGAGAGCAGCGCCACCAAGAGGATTCCAGGGACAGCTCACTAGGTTGGAGGGGAGATTGTGGCCTGGGCCTTGTCCTGTATGCTTTGCAGCAGAGTGGCCGGGAGCCCCACTGTGGTCGGGTTCCTGTCCCAAGTGCTGACCTAGCCTGGGGAGAATGGCAGCAGCCACCCTCCCTCCTCCCCCGTGCACCCCAGACTTCTGGGCCTGGCCTCACACTGTACCCCACCTTGTTTCCACTTAGGTCTCCCTGCAGCCACCCTGCCTCCTCCCCCGTGCACCCCAGACTTCTGGGCCTGGCCTCACACTGTACCCCACCTTGTTTCCACTTAGGTCTCCCTGCAGCCACCTTGCCTCCTCTACCCCACCTGGCAATCCTCTGTTCTCAGCTTGCCTTGGCACACTGCCTGGCCTCCCCCTACACCTACCTACCTTGCCTCCTCCATATCTGCCAGACCTCCCCACCCTGCCTCATCTGCCCCTGCACTCCACCTCGCTTCTGCTGCACTCCTTTCTTCACAACATCTCCAAGAGCTCACGGGCATCTCAAGGTGGAACTTCTCCTCTGCTTGCCTTTCTTCCTCTCCTACCTGTGCAGTGTCTGTCTTCTGTCCTAGACATCCTGAGGGAGGGAAAAACAGACGCATAGGTCTTTCTGTCCCCATATACTTGGGCTTTCTCCAGGTGTTGTGTCTTCCCCCATGCACATGTGTGTGTGTGTGTGTGTGTGTGTGTGTGTGTGTGTGTACTGTAGATTACCAAGAGCAACTTCGGAAATCATTCTTGATTGCTTCTACCTTCTTTTAGCTTGGCTCTGGGATTTCCCAGACTCTGCCTTCTAGAGCCAGAAGTCCAGACGGCCACCATGTCTGCCTGGTGTTTTTTACCTGGGATCAGGATCCAAATTCAGGACCTTCTGCTGCCGAGGCAGAGTCTTAACCCTGAGCCATTTCTGCAGACCTGGGACCTACATTTGAATGTACGAAGTGAGCCAGCCTCATGGCCCCATGTTCCAGTCAGGAGTCTTTTGGATCTGTTAGGCCTCAAAGCTACAGAAACATCTGCTTTTGTGCTGCTAAGGAGTTGAGTTCAACTCCCAATTGAGTGGGTGCAAAAGTCCCCACGTAGCCTCCAAGACTTTCTCTGGTGGGCTTCTCTTAGGTTTCTACCTGTTCTTCATGCTATCTTATTTCTTAGGTTGTTTTCCTGGAGAGGCGGGTGTCAGAGCTGGAGAAGGACAGCGTAGCTGCTGGGGAACAGCATGGTCGACTAAGGCAGGAGAATCTCCAGCTGGTGCACAGGTGAGTGCAGCCTGTGGCCTGACACCTCCCTTAATCAGCACAGCATCACTTCCACCCGTGATTCCTCACTGCCTTACTGAGTGTGTCCTGCAGAAATTAGTGGATGAGTGTTGCTGAATCCCCCATCGGGCCAGCGGGGGGGGGGGGGGGGGAAAGAGGGGAAATGGCGGCGCCTCATGGGCGTGAGGTGAATGGGTGAGCCGGCGACAGGATCACCACCCAGACCCCCAGGAGTCAGGTGAGAAGCAGCACGCAGATGACGAGTTGGCCGCAAACTCAACTTTACTCAGGAAGTGTTTGGGCTTATATAGGATCGGGGTCCAATCAGGTGTGGCCACCCCTCTACTCAGGGGATGGGAGGGAGGGGGAGAACAGCCACCAATCATTCAGCTGTTTACTAGGTGTCCAGGTTAGATGGCCACTTCCCATTGGTTGTCCATCCCTCTGCTTGTCTGTAGCCAGACCTCCCTGAATCGATGGTGCCACAGATGAGTACCTTGCATGGCTGCAGGCTATGGTTGCTCAGGCTCTGATGTGATTAGTCTCCCCTAGCAAATATCTGAGACCTAGACACACACACAGAGTTCCAGAGGAGTGAGAGGAGGGTACCATTTGCCTGTACGCAAACACGAACACTCTGGTGAAGATATAATGTGATGTCCCCCAAGAGCAGTTGGGAGAATACAGATTAAAACCTTAAGAGAGGCTGGGCATGGCGGTACACACCCATAATCCCAATACACCTCACTATAGGTAGGAGGATCATGAGTTCAAGGTCATCCTTGGTTGTATATAGTGAGAACAACCTGGTCTACTTGAGACCCTATCTGAAAAAGGTAAAACCAACCAATCAACAACAAAAATACACCTACATACAAAACAAACACCACACAGGTACCTCAGGAGATACCGTGGCTGCTAAAATACTTGCCTTGTAAGCATTAGGACCTAAATGTGATTCCCTAAAACCCACATAAAAATGCTGGGTGTGAGAATACACATGACACACTTGTAATCACAGTGCTGGGGAGGTGGACAGGAGGGTCTCTGGGACCAGTGTAGCCTGACTGACTAACACCTGCCTTAAAGATGTAGGCAGAGAATGTTCCTGAGAGTGATGCCCAGGGTTGTTCTCTGATGAGATTCTAGGTTGTAAACAAATCCTAATGGTATTTGCTATAGTTATCACTGTATCCAGAGCCTTTCTGAAGCACTTGGAGCTTTTCATGGGGCTAGCTCAGGGCCACTGAAGCCAGTTAACAGTTAATATTGGGAGCTTCTGATGACTCCATTTTTGAGAACCTGTGGAGGAAATACCCAGTCCCTTTCCCCCAGGACACTAGTCCTGGATTGAGACTCTTGTTCCCATCTCATTCACCCTGGAGGCAAGTGCTCCTCCATTTCACAGATAAGAAACAGAATCAGGAGAGATTACATGGTTGCCCAAGGTTAAACACCAGGTGAGAGTTTGGAGGCTGAAGCCAGAGCTTTGTCCTGGAGGAGCAGATGAATGAAGCACTGTGTAGGAGCTTGGCACTCTCTGAGGACTTCAGCCTGCATGAGTCTAGCAGAAAGTAAACTGAGCAGAAAGACAGGCCATATGGACTGATCACATGGGCAAGGAAGAATAAAGCATAGCCACTGTTTGCATAGAGCACAGGAAAGAGACAAGATGCCAGTGAGATAGTTTGACAATTACAGAGCTTGCTGGGCAAGCCTGACTACCTGAATCGGTCCTTGGAACCCATGTAAAAAACTGGATGCGACGATTAGCGTCTATAATTCTAGTACTCCCATGGCAAAGTAGGAGGTGGAGACAGACTGGAAGCTCACACTAGACAGAAAGAACGAGAAAGGCCCTCCTTCAACAAAGTAGAAACCAAAGTCTCACTTTTATAAATTGTCCTCTGAAGGGCTAGAGAGACGGCTCAGAGGTTAAGACTCTGTCTTGCAAGCAGAAAAGTCCTGAGTTCGAATCACATATAAAAACATCAGATGGAAACAGCAGTGGTCTGCACTTCTGGCCTTGAGGGGCAGAGCCTGGGAAATCCCAGAGGGAAGCAAGGAGGTAGCAGAAGCAATCCAGAATGATTCCCAAAATCACCCTTGGTCCTCCATAGGGACACACAGTGCCCTCCGATGATATACACACACACACACACACACACACACACACACACACACACACATAAAATAAACAAAATATTAAATTGTCTTCTGAACTTCACTTGTGCACATGACTGCACCCCCACATTGTATTCATTTTTTCTCTTTCTAATTTAAAAAATAAAAGAGGCAGGAAGACTTTTAAGGACAGCCTGGGTTACAGAATAAACCCATTCCAAAAAACAGAAAGGTAGAGAGGGCTAGAGAGATGGGTCAGGTGTTAAGACTCTGCCTTTCAAGAAGAAGGTCCTGAGTTTATATCCCAGGTCCTGGTGGCTGGAGCCTGGGAAATCCTAGAGTGAAGCAAAAAAGAGACAGAAGCAACAATCCAGGATGATTCCCAAAGTCGCCCTTGGTTCTCCACAGGGTGGAGTGCCCTCTGATACCCCCCCAGCACACACACAATAAATAAAGTTACAAGAAAGGGGAAGAGGGAAAACCAAAAAGGAGCTGGGTGTGGTGGTGGAGTCTACAGTCCCAGCGCTTGAGGTGGAACCTAGAGATGTGTTCCTGGCGCACTGGGTGCGGCCTGTGCCGCTGGTTCTTGTTGTTTCCATCACCTGTTTCACACCCAGACGTCTCCATTTCATCTCACCATTTTCTGTCCTAAGATCTCAGTATTTAGCCTTTAGTTCAGACAAATATATCCCGTAGCTTAGAAGGATTTCTAGAACTCTCTGCATTCAAACCCTCTTCCTTTCCTCGTGTCTTCTGTTAGTCGCAGTAGATATTTTGGAGCTTTCCTCGTTTTTGTTTTTTTTTTTGCAATTTCATAACTTCTAATTTTGTCTTTTTGACTTTTTATCCTTTTTATTATGAAGGAAGGAGAGGAAAGGGAAAGAGAATGCTAACTTATGAGTGCCATGGTATAATGAGCAAAGTCAACATTCAGAAGCCAGTTCTTGCCTTCCACCGGGTGGGTTTCCAAGAATCAGACTTAGGTCGCCAGGTTTGCAAGCAGCCCTTATCCACGAAGCTCTCTCATCGGTTTCAACTTTTTTTTTTTCTTTCTGTGCAATGTCTTCCTCCACCCACATTGATTTTGAAACTTTTTCTTCTATTTTAAATTTCTGTTTATTCATATTCTTTAATATTTTGTTTATTTATTCATCTGAGGAGGTGGGAAGAACAGGATATAATATATGTATGGCAGTCAGCAGACAGCTTTTAGGAGCAGGTTCTCTCCTACCACCAGGTGAGCTCTGGGATCAAATTCTGGGCACTAGATTTGCCAACAGGAGCCTTTACTGGCTGAGCTGTCCTGCCAGCCTCTTTTCACTCATTTTCTTTTCTCTTCTTCTCTTTCCTACTCTGTCTTTCGCTAAAATATCACTCTACCACTGAGTCACATTCCTTGTGGGATTCATTTCTATGCTTTTTTTTGTCTCTATTCCTCCTACAGCACATTTCTCTTCTATTTTTTGACAGTATTAGATGTGGGACTTTGCCTGCACGTTTCTTCATGTGCTATGAACTGTTCATGGCACCTGGTGATTTTCACCATCCTCATTCTCATACAGCAAAGATACTGTCAGGGCGCAGCCTAGGCTTTGCTGCAGCCTTAGGTGGGGCTTACAGCGCTTCTCTCTGCTCGCAACAACCAACCAGCTCTCCTGTGGGAGGCCTCAGTCCTGAACAGGGCTGATATCCAGATGTCCTGAAGGGAACTAGGTAAAACGCAAACCTCTTCCCAGGGGTAACTGCACTGTAGCCTCCAGGATCCACCTGTGCCCAGAAGCCAGACCAGCCTTTGCGACAGTACTGTGTGGAAGCCTTGCCACAGGTTGGCTGTGCTGCTGGAGCCTGGGCTCGCTTCAGCATGCTGTGGGCAGCTGCTTAGCTCTTACATTGACTCTTGGCAGGGTGCTGTGGCCCTCGGTTGTAGCACTTTCTAGCTCCTTCCCCAGGTCTTCGTGAGCTTCCACAGTAAAGCAGCCTCCAGAGTCCGAGCACAGTGCTGGGCACAGTGCAGATATACGCTCATTCCTTCCCCTTTGCTTTCAGAGCCAACGCCCTCGAGGAGCAGCTGAAGGAGCAGGAACTGAGAACCCAAGAGCGGATCCTGGAAGAAACACGGAAGCAGAAGGAGCTCCTATGTAAGATGGAGCGTGAGAAGAGTATCGAGATTGAGAACCTGCAGGCCAGGTCGGCAGAGCTCAGAAACATGAGAAATGTTTCTGACCACTTGGGAGGTGTAGCATCTAGAGAGAAGCTTAATTGTAGAAAAAGCAGCTCCCATGTGAAAATCCTCACAACTCTTCTAAGTGCCATAAGACATACATCCAGAGAGATCTGCCTTACTGGCCAGTTTTTCCAATCTTCTGTTTCCACATGGCCTACTGATACCTACCAGTCTTAGCTGTGCCCACGATCCTTTTACTTCGAGGCTAAGGCATAAAGGTTCCTTGGGCTCAGTAATTCAAGACCTACTTGGCTACCCACCCCATCCTCCCCTCCCCAAAAAAATCAGGTTTTATTTTATGGGAGTTTGATAGAATTACCCTTTTGTTTACTTGTTACGGGTGCTGTGTGTGTTTGATATGTCAGCAATTCAGGAAAGTTCAACAGGTAACACAAACATCAGCACACACACATACTGGTGGGGCTGTGCCGAAGGGATGCTGGCACCTTCTGAGAGCTCCCAGTGAGCTGAGCTGCAAGGGATAGAGTGGCAGTAGTCCCGTGGGAGCATCACCAGGGTGTAAATGAGATGGTCACGAGTCCTCAGGAGCAGAGAGACCCTGCGAGTAAGAAGACGTGAGCATTCCCAGAGGAATACAGCATGGAGTCCCCTTCCCCTTGGGGAGAGAGTTAGACTAAAAAGAACCAGGAGAGATACATACCTAGCCGTATTTTAACCCACTCAAGATGACGTTGGTGTTAGATCAAGTGGCTGGAGGGCCCTTTACTGCCAAAGTCTTCTTCAAACCCAGTCCCCCTCAAATTGTCACCAAGAGCCAGTAGAGTCGTATTCTGTAGAATACATCGTCATCATGAGAAAGTAGGACCATCTGGGGGACGTACAGACCAGGCAGCGAGGAGAGGAGATACTGCTGCTGTGGGAGCCTGGACTTTGGCAGTGTGTGCTGTGATCAGCACTGCAGCCCAGCTGGATGTAGGCTGTGCTACACCACAGTGGTAGGCAGTGACCTCACAAGGGAAAGTCAGACCAAGAACACTAAACTTAAAATTATTCTTAAATCCAAAGTGCAGTTAAAAGGTTCTCATACTCAGGCACGCTGCATACATCCAGGATGCCAGCACTCAGGAGACAGAGGACAGCAGAGTTCAAGTCATCCTGAGCCACATGGTATGAGATCAGTTTTGGTACCTTGAGACTCTCTGGAAAAACTAAAAGTGGGAAATGTAGCTCAGTTAGTATAGTGCTTACCTAGCACGTACAAAGTCCTAGTTCAGTCCCACACATGATCAGGGGTGGCGGCGTGCATCTGTAACCCCATAAAACCACCAAGTAAAGGAGAAAGGGTCAAGAGTTCAAGATTTGATTCTAGCTTAGGTTATTTAGAACCTATCTCAACAAACAAACCAACAAACCAACAAACCAGACAAGCTGCTATGATCTGTAGGAAAGCTTCAAACTAGACTCCTAGTCCTTGTGGCCATAGCGCTTGGGAGTATCTGTGGTTAACAGTGCAGCTCCCAGAGTGGAGGTTCCTTCAGAACTGGATCTTTCTTGTCCTGTGGAGTCATCTTAGAACAGATGTCCCAGCCTCTTCTTTCTGCTCCAGGCTGCAACAGCTGGATGAGGAGAACAGTGAACTTCGATCATGCACACCCTGTCTGAAGGCCAACATCGAGCGTTTGGAGGAGGTGAGCTGTGACCTGGAGTTTGTAGGGGGAGTGCTGTGCCCACTGGGAGCACCAAGGTCAGCCGTCGGTTCTGATGAGCACAGGCTTTGCTCACTCTGCTTTTCACCTCATCCTTTAGGAAGGAAAGGTAAAGCTGACAACACACACTGGCCCCCTTGTACTCAGGTGTATTTTTTCTACTGGGGACAGTTGGCCCCATCCAACTTCTACTTTCCTACAGACCTGGGAAAAGAGCCCATGCTGAGACCAACCCCAGTGTCTTGAGGTCAGAATAGATGTGCTGCAGTAGCCAATTGGTAGCCCTGATCTTGCAAGTAGAAGTGGCACTCTTGACCTCTTCCCCAGGCATTAATTGGAAAGCCACCCCTTTATGCCCCATCAGCAATTGCTCCCTAGAAAGCTCCGAAATTATTTTGAGGCTACCCAGGCTCTGACTCCAGTAAACCAGAAAAGGCGTCTGAAGCTGCCCGTAGATGCTGAGCCAAATGTCCATACAAAGATCTTGAAGCCACAGGCCGGACAGCCCTGCCAGGAAAGCTCAGGAACGGTCCTGCCGTGGTCTGAGCACGTGGCTACTGCATCTCTTAGTAGACTCGATGGTGGCTGGGATGGAGGCCACTGAGTGAGGTGACATACTTGGTGAGGCAGTGCCATGCGTCCACACTGGGGTCCGTTTTTGCAGGAGAAGCAGAAGATGCTGGATGAAATTGAAGAGTTGACATTGCGCCTTAGCGAAGAGCAGGAGAATAAGAGGAAGATGGGGGACAGGCTGAGCCACGAGCGGCACCAGTTTCAGAGGGACAAGGAAGCCACCCAGGAAGTAAGCAGTGCCATTTGTCCTCTCATGCTCCTCCCTCTGACACTGCCCACCCCCTGAGAGCAGCCAGAGATCTCTTTTCTTTCCTGCCACTCCGGGCACAGATGCTGGCCTGGCAGTGGCTTCCTGGAAAGTCGGTGTCCTCTCAGGGAGGGGGTGTGACTAACAGGAGCCCACCCCGTGGTTGCCTCACAGCTGATTGAAGATCTGCGCAAGCAGCTCGAGCATCTGCAGCTCCTCAGGCTGGAAGCGGAGCAGCGGCGTGGCCGGAGCAGCAGCCTGGGCTTGCAGGAGTACAACAGCCGTGCTCGGGAGAGCGAACTGGAGCAGGAGGTCCGCAGGCTCAAGCAGGTGCGGCTCTGCCCTGAACTTACCCTGCGGAAACTCCCAGGAAGTTGGCATAGGAGGGCGCACCAAGCCAAAGGGCCTCTCTGGAAGGTTCTTGCTCCAGAAGGAGCCACAGCTCAGTGTGATACCACCGTTTCCCCTAGGATAACCGCAATCTCAAGGAGCAGAATGATGAGCTGAATGGACAGATTATCACCCTCAGCATCCAGGGTGCCAAGAGCCTCTTCTCCACCGCCTTCTCTGAGTCCCTGGCTGCAGAAATCAGCTCTGTCTCCCGTGATGAGGTAACGTGCCCTGCCTACATGTGTCCTAGGTCTGTGTGCCCTGCACCAGCCCCTTCTTCTTGTACCAACCCTCTCTTCTCCTGCAGCTCATGGATGCAATCCAGAAGCAGGAGGAGATCAACTTCCGCCTGCAGGACTACATCGACAGGATCATCGTTGCCATCTTGGAGACCAACCCGTCCATTCTGGAGGTCAAGTAGGGCTCAGCCCATTCTGGGCTGGCCTGAGACTCCACCAGCACCCTAGAGTGCACCTGTCTTACCACAAGGAGCCAAGAACAGCAGGTTCCACAGTTAGCCAAGCCCAGGGCGTACAGCCCTCATGTCACTGGCTCTGTGAATGAAGACAGGAGCAGCAGAGAGCCGTGAGAAGGGAGGAAGAAGAGTCCATAGCAAGAGGCTGGGATCTCTGCCCTTCAGGGAGCCAGGGCTTCCCTGTCTCACATTCGCCCAGCCAACAAATCTCATATTTGTTTAGCAATGATTGTCTAGCAGTCTTGTGTGCAGATATGTCTCTAAGACTAGGGTGAGCTCCTCTGTGACTCCATGGCAGACCTACTAGGCTGCCACCACTTGTGCTGACATGATACCACTCAAAGCTGCTCACTCCCAAGTGGCACGCAAGGCCAGGACCTTCAAGTGCAAGAAAGACAGGCAGACAAAGCTGACAAGTGTTACGATCTCATCAAGAGCCACAGGCCATCTGCTCTGCGTGAGCTGCTTAGCTCCTTACCATATGGGCTTTGGCTCAACTTTGGACCCAGAGCCTTCAAGCCACACAGCCATTCTCATGGCCTCTCACTGGGGCAGGAGCGTCCCGTCGAATTCACTCCTGGATTTATGAACACTGCTGGCCCCTCTGACCCCAGGTGCAGGTGCTGCTTCTCCTCACGTGTGGCCTGCCCTGATCCCTAGGCCCACACCCTCCTCAGGCGAATGTCACCACCCTGAGTGAAGTCCACATTTCCCAGGCCAGAGTTCAGGCCTGTGGAGCCAGGTTTCCTTCTCTGTGTCTGACTTTAAATCTCTGGGTGTCCCTAGAGTGTGTCTTGCAGATGGGTGGGCAGGGTAGGCTATACAGACCCAGGGGCAGAGGAGGCCTTGATGCATTGCCCCTGCCCCATCTATAGACCCATGGATCCGCAGGCTACTGAGCCTGCCCCTAAGCCTGAGCACTGGCCAGGAGCCTCCAGGCACAGCTGGTGGTCTGAGACCACCCCATAGGCTCAGTGCCCACCACGTGAGTGTGTACACTTGCATGAGTGTGCACACGAGTGGACATGTGCTTGTGCCCACATGCTGCCCCGCTTCCCTCCACTGCCCATCCTTCCCCAGTCCACCTTCTACACTACAGTTGAAGATGTTGCCTCATATTGTACATTTTGGGGAAAGCCTTGAGTGTAAATCAGTGTAAACTTGGAGGAGAGATTTTTTTCTATCATGTAGAGTAGGTATTTTTTATAGATTGAAGGTTGATCAATTTTTTAATACTTTCCAGAGAGAAAACTATCTGTGTACACACATGAAAAATATATATATATATATATATATATGTAACATATCAATACGGGAGCCCTGCCTTTCTGTGCCAGGTCCAACCCTGTGACACAGGCCTACAGCTTGCCCCTGCTGACTGCCCCGCAGTGCTGGCTGTAAACAGGTCTCCTGGGGACACTGGGAACACACAGATCACCAGTTTGCTCACGGCTCTGCTTCAGCCCCGAGAAGTGGCTCTTCCTCCAGGGCATGGGAGGATGGGAGCCAGCAAGGTCTTGTCTGGTGTGTCGGCCACCACAGATTAAAGCTGTTGTAGCACACAGAGATGGCTCCTTCCTGCACAGGGCGGTAGGGTAGGGCGGGAGGGTATGGCTGGGATATCAGTCACCTGTGGTGACCCTTGGGAGACCCTTGGCTTTTGGGCTTGGTCAGACCAGCCTACCCTAAGGCCCAGGACTGCTCCATTAGAACGGGCTCCAGCAGAACTGACAGGCACAGTTCAGGTCCTGAAGTGGAGGAGCTCTGCTGACATAGTTCCTAAGAACAAGGTCCTACAGCAGCCCTTACCTCCCTGACCTAGTAGGATTTGGGGCTGAATGCTACCCAGGAGGTCCACAGTGAGCTGAGTGAGGTAGTTAGACAGAGGGAACAGTATAGGTGTGGGCGAGCTTCTTTCGGGTACCAAGCACTATGTGGAGTGGTCACAGTTGAAAGGTACAGAGCTGTGATAGGGTGACAGAACACCCAAAAGCAAGGGTAGAGAGAATGCAGATGTCCTAGTGTGGGTGTGGTTCAAAGGTCAGAGGGTCCAAAGAGCTGAAGAATTGAGATTGGCAGTGAATTCACCAATACCACTAGAGTTCTAAAGAGCAAGTTCTTTACCAGAAAACCATGATCTACCATGCACCCACCCAAGTGCTATCCCTGGGCATCTGCCTAGGCGAAGCCAGAGGGAGAGCATTCACCACAACCTGGCAACTTCTCAATTCAATTTCCATTCTAGCATATTTAGTCCACAGTCCAGTGTGAGATGCTGAGATTACTGAGCTGGTCTTTTTCAGTCTTCAGCTCCAGGAAGATTGTCCCCATTCGGGATGTGGCCAGAGAGGAGTACATGATGGAAATGCAGCTGCAGAAACATTCTAGGAAATGCTGCGTGAGAATTTCTTGCAGATGGGCAGCAGCTGGCCTGGAGGATGTGCCCAGGGGAGGACAGCATTCCCGGCAGGCTTCTCACTGTACCTCTGATGGTGCAGCCGCCCAAACACAGGGTTTGTCAACTCTCCAGCCTGCAGCAAACAGGACTGTCCTCCTAAGGCCTGTCCCACCTCTCTGGTTGACTCTTGACACTGAAGAGCTGTTGCTCAGATCTAAGTCTTGCCCCCACTCCTGAGAGGACAGCGCAGAGCTCAATCTCAGTCACTTGAGTAACTGTCCCTTCCTACCCACTCAGGGGAAGATCCATTTTTACCTCAGGAAGGTGCCCCACTACCTGACTAGACAACCAGGACAGCGTACTAGGTCTCTGGACTCCTCTACTTGATGACAGCTCAGAAACTCAAAGAAGGAAGCCCAGGGAAGGACAGGAATTTTAGCCAGGAACCTCACCCATTTACTTACTACTTGTGAGACTGCTGTTCTGACCCAGGTACATATGCTTTAGAAGCAGGTGGTCAGAGTAACTATGCCATGACGATCCTGGCTGTAGTGGTATGAGTCTCTCTTCTTTTTCCTTTCTCTGTTCTTTCTTTTTTCTCTTTCCCTTTCTTCCCTTTCCTTTCCTGTAGTTGGTACTGAACCTCAGCCCCTGCATATGCTGGACGAGTTCTCTGCCACTGAGCTTATCTGCAGCAGGTTCCTCTCTAGATAAAGATACATATGTATGTATAGCTGCACATGTCTTTGTTGCTTGCTTACTGAGAAAGGGTTTTATGTAGCTCAAGCTGACCTCAACTATCTGGGCCCAAGTGATGGCGTTGCAGGTGTGCACCACAGCCTTTCTCTACTTTGGGAGACCAGGTCTAAATTGCCCAGGCTGGCTCTGTACTCACTTTGTAGCAGACTTTGAACTTATGGCCCTTTTGCCTCAGCCTCCCAAGCAGTCAATGTGATTATGCTCAGCTGAATCTGTTTTCTTCATTGTTGTGTCCTGAGCCCACATAGTGTGGGGCCCCATTAGCTCCAGGAGGACTCTGCCCTCCACTCTTGTAGGCTGTTTTGTAGTCTGTCCTCTGTCCTCAGGGTTGTATCTTCTGGCAGTACTACACTAGCACACAGTAGGGCTTACGCTATCCCTTACCTATTCGCTGGTTCCCACCTCAGATACCAACCACCTCCTCAGCTGGCACCTATTGCCAGCACTGTGGGCGGCCGGGCTGGCTGCCTCTAACGTCCCTCACTGCACACAGGGAAACAAACAGCCAGGAGGTGGCTCGACCCCTGCGGCTGCTCCAAGGGCTCAGGATGTCAGCTTCTGTCGCCATTTCTCCCAGAGCAGGCGCGCTGCCTCCACGCGGCTGCCTCCACGCAGCATCCAGAGTGTAATGGTCCCTGTTGGCTCAGTGGCTCCCAGAAACATGACCATGCCCTACACAGCACAGGCTTTCTGGGCCGGAGCGAAGGCTTCTTCTCAACCTCTCCAAACGGCCTGCTGGTGTCCTCAGTGCTGAGTATTGGGGACGCTGTCCTGGTGTCTGTCTTGCATGGTACCTACCTCTCTGCACCCTGAAAGGAGACAACCTGGGGGCCTCTGTGAACAGTACTTGGAGGGTCTGGCAGAGTAGCCGGATTCCAGGTTCCCTCTAGAATAACCAGAGGTCCGTGCAAGGGTCCGTGCTACACCCAAATCACAGACGTGGGCGAGCACACACCTAGGGCCCACGGAGCCCAGAAAGCCACGCAGATGCGGCTGGACCAGAGGGACGACGAAGGAACGAAGCCAGAGGTCGCGGAAAGGCCTAGGCAGTGGGTTGGGCCGGGCCCCCTCCTCCTCACCTCGGAGAAATAAAGTCTCCGACCTGGGGCACTGCCCCACCACCCTGAACCGCAACCTCCGACCTAGACAATCTCGCCCAGGCGCAGCGAGACGCCAGGAGCGGAGACGCCGCTGGGAGCCACGCCCCGCGCGTCCCTCGCAAGCGGTTCTGGGAGTTGTAGTTCAGTGCTTCCCCTGCCGCCTTCGCTTCCCTCTGCGCCGTTACAGGGCGTCGCCGGTGTCCCAGACGCCGGGTCTGGGCGTCTCCTGCGAGCGGAAGGGCCCTCCCCTTTCGAGTGGAAGGGTGGAAGGGCCCCCCCTTTCGAATGCAAGGGCCCCTCCTCCGAGTGGAAGGGCGGGCTCCTGGGGAAGGAGCTCGGGGGCGGAGGCTGTCCGGGACTACGATTCCCGGCTTGCCTTGCGCGGCGCCGCTCTGCCCTTTGGGAGCCGTAGTCCAGGCCGCGATTCCCGACGCCGCGTGCGCCCCTGACGCGCTGTTGCCGCGGGCCCGGCTAGGGCGCCACGATACGGAGGCGGCGTAAAGCCCACCGGGTCGGCCGGGCGAGACGGCAGGCGCTACGGAAGTGGCGTAAGGGAGCCGGGCGGGCCGCGCGGCCGGCGGCGAAGGGGCCGCTCCGCCCGCGAGCAGAAGTTTCGGGGCAGCGGCAGGAGGCGCCGGCTTCGGGGCCGCGCCCGTACACCCTGACCCCAGCGCTGAGGGGGCGCCGGCGGCTCGCGGAGGTGAGTTCCGCCGCGGAAGGCCGGGGCGGGCCGGGGGGGCTCGCGTGCAGGTCGGCGCGCGCCGAGCCGCCTGTCCTTGAGCGCCCTCCTCTCCGGCCGGGGCCGGCCTGCTGCCCGGGGGGCGCGCGGCCCGCCGCGGTGCGCGGCTCGCGAGGGCTGCGGGGGGCGCGTGCCCAGCGTCCTGCGTGCCTTCCCGCCCCACGCCTGCTGCTGCTCTCCCGGGCCTGCCCGTGGGCCGGGAAAGTTAGCGGCCCCGACTACCTCCCCTGCTCGCTGCAGAGACCCTCTGCGCCGGGCCTGGAACCGCGCTGCTGGACGCTTGCGCGGCCTGGCTGGACTCGGGGAGCGGCGGAACGCGGAAGACCCGGCTCCCAGAGCGGACACTTTCCGAGCTCGTGTCCCCCCCATCCCAGGCCTAGAACCTGGGAGCGCTTCCGTGGGTGCGCGGAGCCCGTGCGAGGGGCGCGCGGCTGGCCCGGACCCCCGGCGTCGCTGCCCACGCGGAGTAGGCGTGGGGGTCGCCGCGGGCGCTCGTGGGGCTCGCCGCGGATCACACGGCAGGGTGAAGGGTCAGTCCTCGCCCGCCCGCCCGGGCGGGACGGGGACCGAGGCTGGCTCTGTACTGCACGACCAGCAGCCCTCCGTGGGTTGGAGGTCCTGCGTTCTCCGAGGTCCCTCTGCCTCCGAGAACAGCACCTGTTTCTTTTCTTCCAACTGAGAATCCCTGGAACTGCTTGGATGACGCCAGTTCAACCCTGATGAACGCAAGGCTCAGAAACTGTACAATTATCCGAGGGTGGAGCCGTTGTGATCTCTGCTGGCTCGCGATGTCTGAGGGCCCTGAACCACTTCTCTGTGCAAGGCTCAGCGCACGGTGCCGAAGCTGCGGGCATCAGGCCGCCCTTCCCAGGACTCTGGCCTTGGGCTTCATCGTTCCCGGGCCTTGCAGCGGTCCTCTAGTAACTCCGTGTTACAGATGAGAAAACACTTGTTGTAGGGTAGGAGTGGAGGGAGTGTCTGACTCCCAGGGCCGCTGCTAAATTTTGGCCTCCTTTAACCACTTCAATTGGTAGCAGCTGGAAGTCGAGGGGGATGGCAGCGATGGGTTGGGAGCCTTGAACACATTCAGTACACGTGCTGTTGGTAAACTAGTGATGAAGAGCCTGAGGAAGGCAAAGCAGCTTTCAGTCCTGTCGTTCTCCAATGATCCCTACTCATTACATCAGACATCACCAGGACTGACAAGGCAAATGATGAAAATTATGTGGGGAAAAAACTGCTCTTTGTAAACCAGACTTACAGAATCGCAGGATCACTGATGCCTTGTCACATTGTCCTGGCTGCTTCACTGCCTGCACTGGACAGCTGAGATGACACGAAGCACAGCTGTGGTCTTAAAGCTCTAGGCTCAGGCCTAAAGGAAGTACTTTGCCTACCCTTGTCCCTCCCCCACAAGGGGTTGTTCTTTCTTGCCTGAGTATCCGGTTCTGGTTCCCGCTCCATAGTGATTATAGCATCCAATGCAGCAGGATTATCCTGAAATGCATTGTGCTCCTGTTTTTCTCCTGAAGCTCTTACTAGCCCTTAACACTTCAGCCTAGATACAAACTCTGCCCCTGAGTCTTTCTCTCTTCCCACTGTGCTTTGGCCCAGTGTGCAGTCGCTTGACTCCTACATTCTCTCCAGAAGGCCTGGGCTGGCTCTGATGTCATTCTGGCTTATCCGTAGTGGTTTGGTGGCAGCACTCTAGCTCCTTGGGTCTTCTACTCAGACAGTGTTATTTTTTGGCAAGCCCTGATGAGAAACTGTCCAGCCAGCCACACATTGAGCAGGTGGCCAATGAACATCTTCAGTTGGCTGTTGGCCACTGGCAGCTCTGGGTCAGTTGACTTCTGAAATAATGATGGGAAGTCCTTGGGCAGTCCAGAAAGATACATTTTTGTTTCTGTGGGAACAGGGGCGACTGCACTTGTCCTTTTATGCATTTTTCTGAGTCTGAGAAATAAACTTTCTAGCCTACGACCCTTGCATAAATGTCACTGGGAGGAGATAGAACAGGCTATAGATTGAGACCAGGCTTTGGAATCCTGCACAGTTCCAGTCTTGTCTCTCTATGGGTCATGGTATGGCTGTCTAGAAACCTTACGACCAGGAAACATCTTGTTGACATAGTACCAACTAGACAGAGCTTACTGCTAGGCCAGTGGTTGCCAGAGTAGAAGTTGTTTAGGACAGGGTTGCCTGTTTGTCACATTGTGACAGACCCAAGAAGGACACATGGGACCCACAAGGTAAGCCATGAGACACTGCATAATTTGGCTGTTCCTTTGCAATCTCCTGCATAAACTGCTACGTGGGAAACCAATAATGGCTTGACCATCCCTTCCGCAAGAACTCAATGAACACCAGGATAGATTTACAGATAGGAAGAACAGATAAGATACCTTCATTGGCTTTACCCCTTTCTATACTAGCAAATATACAATCACAGCTCTGCTACCTGGTACCTGTATCTCAGCTTCTTTGATACTTCCATCCTCTCTTTCATAATATGGGTTGGAGGGTATGCCTGGATAAGACTTTGGGATATCAGAGAAAAACAGGTCGATAGCTGCTGTTTGAAAATGTCAGATTACAGCTGCGCCCATTGCAGACTATAAGGAAGGGGTGGGAGCAGAGCATGCAAAACTCGGATCCCCCCCATGCCCTTCTTCACTGTGCCTGGAAAGTCATCCTTCAGAGTTAAGATCACTCAGACAGGTTGAACCTCTAGAATTTTCTCTCTCTTGACTGATTCCTGCTCCCTAACCCATTCTGGAGCCCCTGACCTTCCACAGAGATGGAAAGCTTGGCGCTTCATAGGAAAGGAAGTGCTGAGAGGCCTAAAGTGTGTGCCCTATCTCCTAACTCATTGCTTGCCTCTTTGGAGCCAGAAGAAGGTTTGAATGCCCTGAGATTCTTGTTCTGTTGCTGGCGGGGCCACCAGGCTGCCTAAGCCAGGACTACTCCTGCTGCCACTTGGCAGACAAGGAATACAGAAATGCCAAAAATAAGAGGGACTTTCTTGTACTTTTTTTTTCCTGTTAATAATAGTATTCCACATGAAACAACATTGAACTTGTGAACTAAAGACTGAAATCCAGTGCTCCTGTTTTCTTAGCACTACCATTTTGAAAAATATAATTTTGTTTCTTGTGATGTTTAATGAAAGTGGTATATGTATCTTCAAAGACACAAAAGGACACACAGTGACTCTGTTCCCTGCCTAGGAAGCAGCTGGGCAGCATGCGCACGTCTTGTCCTGAGCCTCTCAGGACATGTCTCTTCCCACTTCAGAGACTAAGTGCTCAGTCTCAGCCTCAAGGGCTACTGTAGTCACCTGAGCAGGATGGGTGGATCTCAGCTGCTCTGAACAAGTCAGTAGCTGGCACCACTACTGCTATTCTGAGACTCCAGCCTCCATTCCTGATACATGTGTGTGGGTGTGCACACGTGCACGTACGTGCGTGTGCATGTGCAAATACATGCACGCGCACACACAAGCTGATAGCTGGAAGCTTGGAAATCAGGAAGTACTTACACACAAGCTGATAGCTGGAAGCTTGGAAATCAGGAAGTACTTGGCAAAAATGGAGAAATCTAGAGGTTAAGGATAAGAACAATAGGAGCATTCAATCAGGGCACCCTTCTTCCTAAGGCTTTTACCTTATATTTGACTCTTGGGTGGGTTTCTTGATTTTCAGTCGAACCTCTGTGGTTCACTTATAAGTTCAGCAATACTGTACTTGCCTCTTGTGTGGTAGGTGGTGGTCAGTGTTTCAAGCAATGTTCATGTAAAAGGGCGATTGCAAAACAATTTACTCTGCCTTCAAGTCATTTCCTCCAGAGGCGGCCATGATATCAGCTGTGGGACAGACAGTGCCTTGCTTAGTTTCATATCTGGACTGGCTGCATCTTGTTCTACAAGGTGCAATTCTGAATAGTGCAGACATGAGTGCCAGGTGAGGCAGGGACTGCTGTCCTCTTCTCCCATTCCCTGTCTCAGGTAGGGTGATACAGGGTTATTACCAGTACTATTTATAAGATTAACCAAGATGGAGGATCCGGAGGGTGGGTGCTCTGTCACCTGGGCGGAGAACTCCATCCTCCTGTTGCTTCTCCTGTGGATGGACACCATGGATCGGCACTCTCCGATCAGAACATCAAGAGACCTCACCAGATGCCTTCCCTAAATTGTCCTTTCTGGGAAGAAGTAGCCCCAGGCAGGGGGTACTGTCTTGGCTGCTGCATTTTAGAGACCTAAGTTGGAGCAGGGTAAGGGTAGGGTGGACCGAGGGATCCTCAGAGTGGGATCCTCTCAGTTCTTGGCTAGGCTTCTTGGCTCTAATTCACAGCTCTGCTCATTCACACGTGTCCCAAGCATCTCCCTTCTGGAGGTATTCACCCCTGAGAGAGAAGCTAGAGCAGCAGAAGAGGGTTATTGATGTCATTCTCAGGACTTAGCCCCAGCTGAGAGTGCACCCCGCCTGTCCACACCTAGAGTGCTGAAACAAGGTCATGCAGTCTGCTCATGCCTGTCCTGGGTGGATGTCCTCCAGTTGTCCTCAGCACATGCAGAGCACACTGAACAGGAGGCTGGGGACATGCTAATGGATCTCATCGGTTAACACTTGTCTTTCAGGGCAGTGATGGGCCCACTTCCTTGCCTCTTGGAGGCCAGAACTAGGCCACTGCCCCATTTAAAAGTGAGACAGCAGTCCTTAAATGAAAGAAGGGAAAGAACTGGCCTGTCTTGGGGTGGGGTAGGCTTGGGCCCTAGGCTGAGAGGGTAGGAGGACCTACCTGGCCCAGGAAGCCGGCATTTCATAGTCCTAGTGCACCCTGTCCTTCTGCCTCTCAGTGGGGACTGGTGTGGTCACAGTGCTCTCTCCTCTTGCGAGATGCTTAAGTCACACGGCAGTGATTCAGTTAGTGTCTGCTATAAGGGCATCGCCGTTTGCTGCAGTCCTGTCACCTGAAAGAGCCTGTCATACAGCAGAGGTCAAAGAGTGTTCATTGAGCACGTAGGCATGAATGAAGAAATAAACAGGCGAGTTGCTTGTTGGAGTCTGGGGCTTTGTCTGCCACCAAGCCCTCTAGGAGAGGTTAACCCTTGCTGTGGCTCAGGTCTGTCTCCCGTTAAGGGGGCCATGTGATGCTCTCGTGAAATCCTCTACCTCCTGTTCTCTATGGAGGGCAGTCTGGGCAGTTTTGGAGCCAGGATAGGCACATAGATTCATCCTACCTATGTCAGCATTCCTCAGGATCCTTGCCCAAGACCACACACTTAGGCACTGGTGTATACTGACTGAGGTGGAAGCGACTTGGGAGAGGCCAGCCTCCTTTTCTCAAAGAAAGTCTGACTCTGGTGTTCTTGGCATCTGGCTTTGGTATAATAAAAGCCTCTATAGAGGGCTGGGCAGAGCCAGTGGAGCAGCCAGCCCTCCTCAGGGCTGCTACCACATCTCCTGTCCTTCAGAGGCGCCTGAGTACAGTTGTCACAGCCTAGAAGGAAAGCATGCAGAAAGAACCTTTGGATACATGTGGGGTTGCCAACTGCAGGAGCTGCAGGCAGGAAGGAATAGGACTTAATCTGTGCCTGAAAAGCCACAAAGGGAAGGAAGGTTCCAGAGGTGTGTTTATGAATGGGTGAGGTGCACACTTGCAGCCCTAGCGTTTGGGAAGTAGAGAGGCATGCAGATCAAGAATACAAGGTCACGGGTGGAGCGATACCTCCTGGGTTATCGCCTCGACAGCAGAAGGTCTTGAGTTAGGATCCCAGGTCTCAGGATAAAAACACCTGATGGAGAGCAAAGCAATTCAGGATGATTCCCAAAGTCAACTTGGATCCTCTACAGAGACACACAATGCCCTCTGATACACGCACACATGATAGATGGGTGGGTGGGTGGGTGGGTGGATGGATGGATGGATGGATAGGTAGAAAGAAAGGAAAGAAAGAAAGAAAGGTTATCTTCAGCTACATACAGTGAGTTTGATGCTATTCTGGGCTGCATTCTGTCTTATAAGAGTATATTTGTGTGTATATTTCTTTTAGGTGTATATTAATATATTTGCTTATTTATTTGAAAGAAGTGGGAAGGGGGCTGGAGAAGTGACTCAGGGGTTAAGCCTCTGCCTTGCAGGCAGAAGGTCCTGAGTTAGGATCCCAGATCCCACATATAGACGCCGGGCAGAAGCGGGGGCGGCCTGCGTTTCTGGTCCTGGTAGGGTGGAGCCTGTGAATCCCGGGGGAGAGTAAATGAGGAGGAAGTAGAGGGGTCCATGGTAGTTCCCGAATTTGTCCGTGGTTCTACACACACACACGTACACACATGCATACACGCACAATTGAATAAATAATAAAAAAGTGCCTCACTTTAAAGAAAAAAAAGTGGGAAAGAAGATATGCACATGCATGCCATGTCAGGTGGGTGGGCAATCAGAGGGTAACTTGTAAAAGTCAGTTCTCTCCTTGCACCATATGGGCTTCCAGAGATTGAACTCAGGTTGCCAGGTTTGCAAGCAGGTGCCTTACCCACTAAGCTATCTCACCATCCTTATGCTAGTTTTTCAAGGACAGACACCTCCTAAACTAATGAGGGGGCTAGTGAGGGGTTGGTAGCCAGCCACTCTGAGGAGAGGACCTGAGACTGTGTCAGCACCTTCTGTCAGACCTCAGATGGACTTCACCCAACCAGGGCATGGGCTCCTCAGCACCCCCAGGGATTCTTCCCTGGCAGCAGATTGTTAATCTGGAAAGAATATGCTATCTTCAACCTCCCAGGAGATCCCTCACCCAATCAGTTTCTCAGGCAGGACCCAAACTCAGGGAAGACATCCCCAGTGATCGATATGGGACAGGAGAGTAGGCTGTGGTGAGGTGCAAGTGGACACTTTTGGAAGCAGCACTCAGCCCTCACATCATCCTGGTGTCTTCCTGAAGGCAAGTAGGGTGGGAGCCCCTGAGGTACGCAGTTCCTGATTTCACAGTTAGCATGGCAAGGCCCAGTATAGCAACAGACTGACTCAAAGTTCCATTGTGAGCTGTTTTCACCCAATGGACACCTAAACTGAGACTAGCTCACTCCCCTTCATATAACCATCACCTGCTCTGGGTTTGTCTCAGAGAAAAGAGGACCAGAAATGTTGGTACTTATATCTCACATGAGGCTCTGTGTTGCAGATGTTCTGGATGGCTCTCCATGGCTAGGGATTCCCTGTATGCTTTTCCGGACACCTAGGTAGAATCTACCCAGTAGGGCTGGAGAGATGGCTCAGGGGTTAAGACTTTGTCTTGTAAGCAGAAGGTCCTGAGTTCAGATCTGAGGTCCTACATAAAAACTCCAGGTGGAGGGGCTGGAGAGGTGGCTCAGGGGTTAAGCCTCTGCCTTGCAGGTGGAAGGTCCTAAGTTCAGATCCCAGATCCCAAGTATAGACGCCAGGCAGAAGCGGGGCGGCCTGTGTTTCTGTTCCTGGTAGGGCGGAGTCCTGTGAATCCTGGGGCAGAGTAAGCAAGGAGGAGGTGGACGCGTCCATGGTGGTTCCCAGATTCGCCCGTGGTTCTACACACACGCACAATTGAATAATTTTTTTTTTTTTTTAATTTAAAACTCCAGGTAGAAAATGCTGCCACCTGCACTTCGCCCAGGGTGGAGTCTGGGAAATCCCAGCATGAAGCAAGAATGAGGTAGAAGCAATCCAGTATGATTCCCGAAGTCACCCTTGGTCCTCCAGAGAGACACACTGTGCCCTCTGATACACACACAATAAATTCACCTGGCAAAACCCACTGGTGCTCCATGTAGAAGCCACTAGCATCAGAACACATGGCTCCTGAGTCCCAAGGTACATGCTGAGGTGGAATGTCCATGTTGAAGTAGAAAACAATCTGAAGACCTTGACCAGGTATCAGGGCGTGTGCCTGTAATCACAGGGCTCAGAAGGCTGAGTTGGGAGGGTCAGGAGTTTGCAGCCAGACTAAGCTACATTAGCAGACTTTACCCATCCTCACCCCCCCAACCCCCCCCAAATCAAAAGCAGCAAGAATTCTTGGCCAACCTGGGCTACTTAGTAAGCAAAGAAACTGAACGATGGCCTTGTCTGGGCTGCCCTTCCTTAAAAGGGGCAGCCAGGGAGCACTTGTGGCTCTTCGTACTGTGCTGTCTCCCAGTCAGCCACATGTAAACAGATGAGCATGGCTCTGAGCAGAGACCATTTGGGACCACTAAGATTTGAATTTCAAACTGAGTGTGGTGGCATACACTTGAAATCTCAGCACCTGGGAGACTGAGACAGGAGGACCCTGAGGTGAACCACCTGGGCCTCTCAGTTACCTTTACCGAGCTTCTAGAGAGAAGGATGGGAGGCCAGCCTCCTCTCATAACCATACCCTGTCTTTTGTTTTAAAAGCACATTTCTGGCTCAGTACAAGAACCAAAGAGGAGTAAAAGGCATGGTGTGCTTCCAGTTCTCTCTCTCCTCTTTCATGAGATCCTATCTTAGAAAAAAAGAAAGAATTTGAATTTCACTTAAGACTCAACTCCCGGGCCTGGAGAGGTGGCTCAGGGGTTAAGCCTCTGCCTTGCAGGCGGAAGGTCCTGAGTTCGGATCCCAGATCCCACGTATAGATGCCAGGCGGAAGCGGGGGCGGCCTGCGTTTCTGGTCCTGGTAGGGCGAAGCCTGTGAATCCCAGGGCAGAAGGAGGTGGAGGTGTCCATGGTGGTTCCCGAATTCATCCGTGGTTCTACACACACACAGACACACACGCGCGCCCAATTGAATAAATAATAATAATAATAATAAAAAGACTCAACTCCCATATTCTTTTCCTTTTGAGTTTTTCCTAGTCATTTAAAGCTGTTCTGACTTGCTGACTAGACTTGGACCTTGAGCCATAGTCTGTGATCTTGTTCAGAACCTGCTCTGTCTATAGGGGAGACCTGCGCAGCCATGGATCTCACAGAAATTCCAGACCAATGGAGCCAGTCCCCTAGGACTATCAGCACCTCAGGCTCCAACTCCAAATGCCTGGAGAAACTATTTAGTTCTCATTGATACTAGTGACCCTATAGCCTGGCAGTGAGCTTGGTGTGGCTGACTCTCTCAGGTGTTGGTGTTAGCTCTCAAAGGTACCACATAGACCTGCCCCACTGTCGTGTGGTGCCTGCTTGTGCCACAAGCGTGTGACTGTCTTCGGTCCCCACCTCTGTGTCTACTCCTAACACCAGCTACAGTGTCTTAAGAACTTATCCAGTGTAGCTTAAACAGGGGACCTCCTAATCACAAGGGTGTCTCATGTATCTCAGTCTTCTACACTGCAGGATCCTTTGTTCTAGGGATCCCACCCTTAGGTCATGTTTGGTTTCAACCCCCACCCATCCCCCAGCCAGCAAGCGTATGATGGCTTTCCTGCAGCATCACAGTTCGTCTGCTTCTCTCTCTGCTGGGGTCTTTCTGGAGAGAATGAGAGGCAGCCCCTTTTCTCTCAGTTGCCTGGGATTCTCCGAGTCCATGGCCCACCCATTGAACGTGAGTGGACATGGTTAGCTGCTGGGTTTTTTTTTAACTTTTTTTTTATTATTTTATTCAACTGTGTGCATGTGCGTGTGTATGTGCACTCGCATGTGTGTCTGTGTGTGTGTCTGTGTGTGTGTTTGTGTGTGTGTAGAACCACGGACGAACTCGCGAACCATGGACGCCTCCACCTCCTTCTGCCCCAGGATTCACAGGCTCCGCCCTACCAGGACCAGAAGCGCAGGCCGCCCCCGCTTCCACCTGGCATCTATACGTGGGATCTGGGATCCGAACTCAGGACCTTCCGCCTGCAAGGCAGAGGCGTAACCCCTGAGCCACCTCTCCAGCCCCAGCTGCTGTTTTTTTTTAATTTTTTTTTTTTTATTCAACTGTGCGCATGTGCGTGTGTATGTGCGCATGCGTGTGTGTGTGTGTGTGTGTCTGTGTGTGTGTAGAACCACGGACGAATGCGCGAACCACCATGGACGCCTCCACCTCCTTCTGCCCCGGGATTCACAGGCTCCGCCCTACCAGGACCAGAAGCTCAGGCCGCCCCCGCTTCCACCTGGCGTCTATACGTGGGATCTGGGATCCGAACTCAGGACCTTCCGCCTGCAAGGTGGAGGCGTAACCCCTGAGCCACCTCTCCAGCCCCAGCTGCTGGTTTTTAAAGGCACGACTTGTCCCTGGCCCTCTGGATGACTGAGTGCACTTCTCTGAGGCCTGAGTCCTCTCTCTTACTCCCTCATTTTTTTTCTCCCATGGGCTAAATGTCTCCTTGATCCTTTCTTCTGTTTTAAGGTGAAACCACTGTGTTTCAGCTGAGGAATAAATGCCTGTGAAGATCAGAGACAAGCATGGGGGGTTGGTGGATTTTCAGGGATGGAGTCAGGTAATGTGTTAGAACCCCAATGTGTCACCAACTGGCAAGCTCTAGGTCTTTGGGGTTCTGGCCTTGGGGCCCTGTATCTACCCCACTGCGGGGCTTGGCTGTGGGAGGTGTCTGCATTGCTGAGTACTCGAGCAGGCCTGGTCCCCGCGCCTGCTTCTACACTCACTTAGCCAGGCCTTTTGGCATGCTGGGAAACCCAGGGCCTTGGGCTTCACCTGTGTGAATCACACTTGTTTCTTCTCTCTTTTTATTCTCTGTTTATTTTTGTTGTTGTGTCACTGACCAGCCAGCTGCCCTTTCTCCAGTGTGGGCACTCTCCTCTCTCCATGCTTCCGTTCGCGTGCTGCCGGCCAGAAGTGACCAGGCCCGGCTCTCCACGTGGCCACTGTCAGGCGGGCCATGGGGAGCTCTGCCTCCTCCCTGGCTGCCGAGACGGAGTCGGACCACGGCTTTCCTGGGGGGGCGCCCTATCCAGGGGCCCCTGCAGCAGCTGGCTGGTGTAGGAGCAGCCCTGGGGGGACTGTCTGGGGAGGTGCCCTTGTCACCAGACAGCACCCACGCCCCCGGGCCCGAAGGTAAGAAGGCGGGGATGGGCTACCCTGAGGGTCTCCAGCACGGTGTCACTCCTTGCTCATCCAGCTCTCCTGTTCTCACACTCTGATAAACACGCCCCTGAAAGTGCAGGGTGGAGATGAGGTGCTCTGGATGTCACTGCTCTTGCCTGGAAGGCCCAAGACCCTCCTGTTGGGGTCCACCATTGGGCAGTGCTTTCCCAGCCTGTGTGGGGGCTGTTGACGCCAGTCTCCGTGGCTGGTGTGCCAGGGTCCCACCTCCTGCCCCTCCTTGACTGTGGTGCCCCTGCTTCAGTGTGGCTGTTTCTAAGACTTTGTAGGCCTTGGCAGGGGCACAGGAGCTGAACTTTACCTACCAGTCCCCTTTGCCAGGGTCCCACTATACATGCTGGTTTTCGGGATCTGATGCTCCCCCCAGATATCCAGGGCTCAGTCTTGGAGAGGATGCAGTACTAGCAGCTACTTTCTCTCTCTGTAAGGTACCTAGACATGTCTATCTGTTGGGCATGAGAAGGAGTTCTCATGAAACTGGACAGCAGGCAGGGAACTGACCCAGTGAGGTGCCTTTAACACAGAGGTCTGAGCTGCAGAAAAGGGGCATATGAGGGCGCTGGAAGGGCACTGAGACCTCATGAGTCTTAGAATCTGAGTCTCCCTCATAGATGGGAGACATTGGAGAGTTGAAGGTCTAGAGACACAGAACAGGCAGAACATAACAGTACCCCCAGGCAGGTGGAGGTGTTACATGTTCCCCCTGTACATGATGTGTTAGAGTGTTTGTACTTGTTTCCCTTATCATTACAACAGATGCTCCAAGAAAAAACCCCATATAGTCCTTCTAAGCAGTTTTATTGAAATACGGCTTACATACTATCAGAGTCACCTATTAATCATTTGTTTCCAGCTATCTTTATACAAGCATTTTTGAGGAGCCTACCTATTTGCATTCATTCATGGTCCACCAAATAGCCACTAACCTACTTCTATCTGTAGGTTTGCCTAATGTATAGCATATTGTGTATTGTACATTCATATTCGCGCAACATAACATCCTCAAGATTCTTCTGCATTGTGTGGGTCAGAACCCTCTTCCTTTTCACGCTTGGATGGTGTTCTCTTCTCAAGTAGGCTGGCTGCCTCTTGCTTTTCTGCTCATAAGCATTGGATTGTTTCCAGTTTTGTTTTGTTTGTTTATAAAAGATGCAGCAAAAAACATTCACACTGAACTTTTTTGCATGGATGTGTGTTTTCACTGTCTTAGGCAGGTCCCTGGAGTGGAGATGCTGGGTTTACAATGAATTTACAAAACGCCCGAGAAGCATTGCTTTCCCAGAGGCTGGCCCGTTGGTGCTCCCACAGCACCACCAGCAGTGCTGAGAGGGTTTGGGGTCCCCCATCTGTCTCTGACGCTAACTGTCTTGCCTTACAGGGTTTGCTTTTTATTTTCTTCACCGCTTATGATGATGAACATTTTCATGTATTTTTATCTATGCATATGTTATTTTTTTATTTCCATTTATATGTATCCTGAGGAAAAAATGATTAGGGTTAGAGTTGCTAGGACCTGGCTGTGGCAGTCTGTGCTGCAGCTATGTATTGGGCTTCATTCTCCCAACAGCAGACAAAGACTTTAGTAGTTGATTGCCGTATACTTGTCACATGAGATATGGCTCTCCTGATTTTATATTCAACTAAATTAATATGTGGGAATGAAAGTCAAGTTTGTTTGTTTGCTTGTTTGTTCGCAGGTGTGGTAGCTAACGACTGTAATCCCAGCATTTGGGAAACTGAGACAGGAAGGTGGAACAAGATTGCTGAGAGTCGGGGAGGCCCCTTGGGTGCTAAGTGATAACCCATCTCAAACAAAAAGCAAAACACAAGGTTATGAAATCCAGAACTATGGATTCTAAAATGGCTAGGCAAGGTGATACATGCTCATAATCCACATTTAGAATATGAAAACAGGAAGATAGGAGTTCAAAGCCAGCCTTAACTACATAGTGATTTAAGACTAGCTTGGGCTACATGGGAGAAGGAAGGAAAAAAAACTCTGTTGACAAGAAAGTCCATCTGAGGCAAAGCAAGAGGTTTAAAAGGAAGAAAGATCCAAGTACCTGAGGATAAGTGTCACTCCACACTCACCCTGGCCTCCCGTCAGACCTTTCTCCTGTGTTGTTTACAGTGGCTACTTGTTACCACTGCAGGTGGCCTGGGCCGTGGTGCACCTACTCTGCCTCTGCCTAGGCACTAGGCACCAAAGAGAATCAGAAGGAAATGGTGTCCGTGACCATGAGGAACCAGGTACACAGACTGGAGAAGGGGGGCATCACAGATACAGGGTCACTGGCTAGACAGACAGAAGGAAAGTGAAAGATGATGCTGGATTCCTTTCCTCACATGCAGAGACAGCACGGCACGGGCATGGGGACTCTGCAGCCCTCCCAGCTCTGATAGGGCACTCTGGGTGGGCTAGCAGAAGCCTGGAGCAGAGACCATCTCTGAAATGCTCTTACCCCAGGAGTGCAGAAACTCTCCTTTTGGGTGCCAGCCATTAGTGGGTGAAGAGGCAGCTCAGAGACCACCTGAGCACAGAAGAGCCAGGATATGCTGGATTACCCTCCTTAGGCACGTAGTGCACCTGAACTGTGATCCTACTTGACTGGCCAATCAGGAAGCAGCTGGCTCAGGCATTGCCTGCCTGGGAACAGAGACAAGGAGGACATACCTGCCCAGAAAGACTGACCAGTCCAGACCAGAAGAGAGAGAGCCTAGTATCCTTCCTGCCTCATAAGGGGCCAGAAGTGGCCTTTGAGGGAGTCACTCCCCTCACCAGCAGAGCACAGGACAGAAACCAGCCCTGAGCACAGGGAGAAGGTGAACAAGTGGGAGGGCCACATAGCTGGGAAGGGTGTCCATCTCTTGATGTGGCCTTATGGGCAACTGCCCGGGAAGGCCCTGAGTTTAGATCCCAGATCCCACTTAAAAAAATGCCAGACAGAAACAACGGTGGCCTGCACTTCCAGCCCTGGTTGGGCAGAGCCAGGAAAATCCAAGAGCAAAGCAAAAAGGAAGTAGAAGCAATCCAGGGTGATTCCCGAAGTCACTCTTGGTCCTCCACGGGGACGCACAGTGCACACGCGCATGTGCGCGCACACACACCTTTTTTAAAAAAAGTTAACATTTTTATCTCTTTATGAGAGAGAGGTAGGGGTATGTATGCTTTTGTCCCATGGCATACAGTTGCAGATCAGAGGACAGCTTTAAGAAGACAGTTCTTTCCTCCTGTGATAGGGCTTCTGGGATCAAACTTGGGTGCCAGGTTTTCGAGCAAGGACCTCGCTACTGAGCTATCTCGCCAGCCCAACCTCGGGTCTTCCTGAGAGGGAGAAATCCCCCTTCGCAAGGCCACACCAGCACACAACAGCTTCCAGGTCCTCAGGATGCTTATTTCCTAGTTAAGTAGACTCTGGTGCAGCCCAGGAACCCACCACCGGGTAAGAGGGAGTGGCACACCAGGAAGCTGAGGGTAGAGCTTCGTGCTGTGGGTGGGCTTTGCTGGTGGTTACTCCAGGTTGCCCTTTGTTGTGAGCCAGCGTCCTGTTGCTTCTATGAGCCCTTGTGCTGTGTGACTTGAGAACATTTTGTGTTGAGAATTCTAGTGTGGTGTGTCCTTATTAGCTTCTGGAGCTAGGGATCAAATCTAACACCTCCATGTGGCAGGCAAGCATGCTGCCACCTAGCAACACTGGCCATTATGTTGAGAATTCTGCAAGGCTATTTTCCAAAGTTTTCAGCTCTTCACAAACTTTTCCCAATAACGTTGGTGGTGGTCTGGCCTTGTGCATGCATGTCATCTGCCTTAGCTCAGCAGAGGCAGAGTCCTGTGAGGTACTCAGTGCAGGGCTGGCCAGACATCCCTTCTGGTCCCAGAAGCCACAACTTGCCCTCTGGTTGATTTTTCTCTGATCCTCTCAGTCAAATCTGATCTTTGAATTGTCCAGTGCTGCAGACGTAATCTTCATGATTTGGATCATCCGATGGGAAGTTCCTACACTTGTGCCCCACTTCCCTTTCTTCCCAGATGCTGGCTGGGCCGGTAGATGCCATGTCTCAGGTTCAGCTAGGTCCAGGCCAAGCATTGGCCACTTCAGCATGGGGTAAATGAGAACCTGGGCTTCTACCTCAGTATTTTTAGAGATGTATATGAGTTACTTTTCTTGTTGAGGTAACAAAATATCTGGCATACATAGTAGGATTGAGAAAGGAAAGGCTTCTTTTGGCTTATGGTTTGAGAGGATATAGTTCATCCTGGTGGGGATGGCTGGCCATGTTGTGTTTGCAGTTAGGAAGCAGAGATACATGCAAGCGCTTGCCTCACTTTCTTCTTTTTTCCCTGTTTATTTAGCTGGGACGCTAGTCTGGGATGGTATTGGCCACACTGAGGATTGCTCACTTCAGGAGGATCTCTCAGGAAACACCACCACAGACATGCCCAGAGGCGTGTCTCCTGGAAGGTTCCAAATCTAGTCCAGGTGACAATGAAGTCCAAGTCTATCCCTTGTCAATTTGGCTCCAAAGCACGTCACTTTTAACTATAACATTCTATCCCTGAGTTCTGTAAGCTCATAGCCATCTCATAATGCAAAAGTATTCATTCCAGCTTTTATCCTTTTTTTTTTTTTTTTGAGACAGGTTCTCTCACTGTGTAGCCCTGACTGTCCTAGAGTTCTGTATAGATCAGGCTTATCTCAAATCCACAGTGATGTATCTGCCTCTGCCTTGTGAATACTAAGATTATAAAGATGTATTACCATGCACAGCTCATTCTAAGATCTACATAGTCTCACCAGTTTTGACCCTGTCCAAAAGTCTTCAGAGACTTACAAGTAATCTCTTAACTATGACCCCGCTAAAATAATAAGCAAATTATATAATTCCAGTATGTAAATGTTCCTATTTCAAAAGGAAAGAATGTGACACATCAAAGAAAAATCAGGCCAAGGCAAGACAGCCCAGGAAGACAGACACCAGCGCCATGTCTAACATGGTGGCATGTGGTCTCCCACAGCCCTCTTATGCCACCTGAACATAGGTCCCCTCTTCTGAATTGGTTCCACTCTGTGATGCAGCTTTCCTCAGAGAATGTCCCATAGTTCTGGTGTCTTAGGTCTATTGTAATTTAGGCTTTACCTTCACAACTCTTTTTTTAAATCGGACACATCCATGCCATGGTGTACAGGTGGAGGTCAGACAATTTGCAGAAGTCAGTTTTCTCTTTCCACCATGTGTGCTTCCAGGAATGAAACGAGGTACCCAGGTTTGTAAGTAGGTGCCTGACCCACCAAACTGTCTCACCAGCCCTGCCACAGCGGCTTCATAAAATGACCATCATGTGGATGGTGCTGTCAGGTTCTGCCACTTCTTAATCTGGCTTTCTTCTGCTACAGCTGAAGTGGCCTCTGTGTGCCTTGGCAGCTGATGCTTGAAAAATACTTCTCCAGGGAGTTGTTTTCCATCAGGAAATCCTTAGTAGCATTCTTGGTTCAGTCTTTTTCCCTTTAAATGAATATGCATTTTTTCCATTTCCATGCATGTGCATGCATGTGTGTGTGCATGTTCACATGTATATAGGTGTGTATGCATGTGTGCATGCATGTGAGTGCTGGTGCATGTGGAGGGCTGAGGTTGATATTGGAAATAATTCTTGATCAGTCTTCCTCATTCTTTTGAGACTATGTTTTTATTTAAATCCAGGACTCACTACAGGGCTAGTTTAGATAGCCAACTTGCCATGGGAATTCCTAGACAGGAAGTACAGCTGGCCTGCCATGTCTGTCTGGCATTTATGTGGGATCTGGAGGACTGGACTTAGTCCTTGTTTGCACAGTAAGTGCCTGAATACCTAGGCTACAGCCTTCATTTAATGAGATCTTGTGTTTGAGGCACCTTTCCTATGAGGTTCTTAAATCTACTCTTATGCTACCTTTGGTGCCAAATTGCATATTTTTGGTGTCCTACCTGCTTTAAATTCTTGTTATAAACCTCAGAGAACACAGCGAGCAATATCCATGCCACAGCCTAGATGTTACATTGTCTTGAAACCTCCTGCCACTCAGCTACTTGATCTGTTACTTCTTTTTTAGTGTGTATGTGTGTGTGTGTGTGTGTGTGTGTGTGTGTCCCCACCCTGTGCAGAAACGAGGGTGACTTTGGGAATCATCCTGGATTGCCTCTACCTCCTTCTTGCTTCACTCTGGGATTTCCCAGGCTCCGGAAGTGCAGGTCACTGCTGTTTCCACCTGGCATTTATACATGGGACCTGGGATCTGAACTCAGGACTTTCTGCTTTCGAGACAGAGCCTTAATCCCTGAGCCGTCTCTCCAGCCCTTAATCCGTTATTTTTAAATTCACCTTAGTTTAAACTTCTGGGACACAGGCAGAATACAGCTGGAGTCTTCGCTAGAATAGAGCACACGTGATCTCTAGCACCAGACACCTCATGAGCTGGGCCTCCACTCCTCGCTGATCTTTCTAGCATAGTCTGTTTAATAGTGTTCTACTGGCTTCAAACTCTTTCGTGTTCCTCCCATGAAACAGTTCCAAAGGCCTACAAACCGTGAGGTCTTCTCAGTACCAGTTTTCTTTATTAGTTACTTTTCTCAAAGTTGTAACAGAAGCAATTTTGGTTCATATTGGAAGGGATGCAGTCCCTCATGGCAAGAAAATGTGGCTCCAGGAGCATAAGGCCGCACGTTCCATTCACAGTCAGACAGCAGAGGGAATGCTCATGCTTCCTCCTTTGTTCCCTTTTACTCAGTCTTACAGGACGGTGCTGCCCATGTTGGGGGTGGCTCTCCACTACAGAGTGAAGATACCCTCAAAAGCATGCTCAGAGGTGTGCGTCCAAATCCACTAGAGTTGATGAGGGTTAAGCTCAGGACTCTTCTTCAGGCTGTACAACCAGAGACCTGGGTTAAAGCAGAGACTATCCTGAGAGAGGCCCGTGGAAGCCCTACGTGGCGACTCCCGGAAGTGGGCTACAAAGAATTAGATCTCTGCTGCCTACCAGGGCCTCTGGGATGCACAGTCTTAGCTATGCAACCAAGTGTGTGCTCAAGTGGCCCCAGGAGTCCTGTAGTGTGTGGAATGTCCATGCCGATCTCACTGTGCTTTCGCAAAACTGCCTGAGAGCGATGGGGAGAGAGGTGTGACCATTTACAGCCAGATTTGAGGTTTTCTGAGCACAGAAGCCCAAGTCCATGCCTACCGTGGCCCAACTTCTGAACCCAACCCAGTGCACCTGCCCGTTTGCTGTCCTAGGACTCTCTGAATCCCTTCTGTTCACTCGGCCCTTGCCTACTATAGCCAAGGCCATAGCCAATGCAGTGGCTTTGTCACATGGGATCAAGGGGCTCTTTGCTACTCTGCTGCAGGCACTAGGCAAAAGTGTACTGCTTGGGGAGAACTTTTTGTCTTTTTCTGAACAGGAGAGTGTACTTTTTCTCCTGAACCAAAAGGGTTAGAAGTGCTAGCCTCATCCCTGGTTGTAAAGTGCAATTGATTTCCCTACAGGCAGAGCAGCGACAGTCAGTTTAAGAGACGGTAATATGTAGATTCCTCTGTGGCTCAGCCCTGCTGTGGGGTCCTACACCCTCTTCATCTACCTGGGAGGAACAGAAGCCAGCTTAGGAGCAGGCAGGAAGCTCCACACCCAGTCCAACTTTTCTCCTATCTCCCTAGTACTTCTCCTGCCCCATCCCAGGGATGCACTTCATATACTGCACTGTGTATCACATCCAATACCTGGGAAGAGTTTATTGAGTTCTCAGGCCTCATAGCTTCACCCCCAGCCAGGCCCTCATTGCCTCAAGAGGCTCTTCAGGTAGGATCTGCACAGGCTCCCAGGAAGCTACCGCCTTGCCACAAGCCTGGTGTCGCGAAGTATATTAAGTCAACAGAAAGTAGGCAAGTGGGTCCAGGTAGACCACAGGCCCTGATGATGTCCTAGGCCCCAAAGGACTGCCACGCCCCTATGGGTAAGGGAGTGGCAGAGCTGTGGATGTATTACTGGGTAGAGGCTTTGGACTGTCCTATGACAACCCCGTCCCCTCTTCTGAACTCTGGGCACAATGTGCCGACCCTGAGTTAGGGACACTTCCCACCGCACCGTCTCTGTAGCACACAGGCACATCTGCAGGTCCAGGTACCCTCCCTGGGAGAGTGGTGCCCTGTTGCACATGGGACATTACACAGGCCCCCAAGTGGTCTCAGGCCACGCTGACCAGAGCCTTCCTTTGCAGCCACACACATTCGACCGGCTCTATGGCTGCAGTAGGGGAGTGGTCCTGTGCACGCTGCACCTTCCTGAACCCTGCCGGCCAGCGCCAGTGCTCCATCTGCGAGGCCCCCCGGCACAAGCCAGACCTGGACCAGATCTTGCGACTCAGCGTAGAGGAACAGAAGTGGCCCTGTGCACGCTGCACATTCCGGAACTTTCTGGGCAAGGAGGCTTGTGAAGTATGTGGCTTCACTCCAGAACCCATTCCGGGGGCCTCCCTGCTGCCCATTATCAATGGGGTCCTGCCCAAGCCACCCACCGTGCTGGTGGAGCCCAAGGGCAGCTGCAAGGAAGAGGCAGGTCTGACAGCAGGGCTGGTGGCTGTGGAGCCCACCAGGGGGCAGCCTGAAGAGGAAGAAGAAAAAGAGCTGGAAGATGAAGGCCTGGGGGCAGAGCCGGGGAGTGGCTGGGCCTGTCAGCGCTGCACACTGCACAATACACCAGTGGCCAGCTCTTGCTCTGCCTGTGGGGGACCTCGGAAACTGTCACTTCCCCGAATTCCTCCAGAGGCCCTGGTAGTTCCTGAGGTGGTAGCCCCTACCGGTTTCCATGTCGTTCCTGCCTCGGCCCAGCCTGTCCTCCCTGGGGGAGGTGCTGAGACAGACTCTGTCTCTACCAGCCAAGGGCCCACCGACCCTGACCAGGAATCCCCCAGGGTACCACCCTTCAGCCCCTTCTCACCCACCTTACAGAACAACCCTGTGCCCCGAAGCCGTCGGGAGGTACCCCCCCAGCTTCAGCCACCTGTGCCTGAGGCTGCTCAGCCCTTGCCCTCTACCAGCTCCAAGGGGCCCCCTCAGGGCCCAGGTAGGGCTGCAGCTGGGTCCTCCCGCCTGACAGAGCTACTGTCAGGCAAGCGACTGAGTGCACTTGAAGAGGAAACCCTGGAGAACAGTCCCGCCCGCTGTGATGCCTGCAGCGATGTCATTGACCTGACTGGCGACGCTGTGCGCTACACTCCTGCCAGCCCCTCCAGCCCCGACTTCACCACCTGGTCATGTGCCAAGTGCACTCTTAGGAATCCCACAGCAGCCCCCAGGTGTTCAGCTTGTGGTTGCTCCAAGCTTCACGGCTTCCAGGAGCATAGCGAGCCTCCTGCCCACTGCCCCGACTGTGGTGCCGACAAGCCCGGCCCCTACGTTGGCTGCTGTGGACGAGCCCCCTCGGCCCACAAAGCTGCCCGCCTCTTGCCTGAGCGTCCGGGCCAGTGGGCCTGCCCTGCCTGCACCCTGATTAACATTCCTCCAGCCAAGCACTGTGCAGCCTGCCACACGCCTCAGTTCCTGGTGAACCAACGTCGGGGTGCCACTCCCCTGCGGCGCAGAGAGAGCATGCATGTGGAAAAGCGGAGGCAGACGGATGAGGGCGAGGCCAAGGCCCTCTGGGAAAACATCGTGGCCTTCTGCCGGGAGGTGAGTCGTGAGTCGTCTCCTCCCGACTGCCGTCTGCCCGCCAGGCCCTGAGGTACCTGACATTCACTCGCCATTCCTCCCACACCTCCTCAGCCCACCAGGGCCCCGTCCATCCTGTAAGTCCACAGAAAGGAGGATGCGGTGAGGCCACCATGTCCAAGATAGCATGAAGAGGCTACTGAAGCTTAAGGCTGCTCTTCATGTTCTGTCTCTGAGCTTCAGAATCTGAGCCCTGGGTGGCCGCCGCCTCACCGAGTCAGCTGGAAGAGCAGTCAGCTAGCTGCTGCTCACACACGCATGCTCCCTGCGGCTCTCTGGTCACTGCCCCGAGTATTATGGTCAGTTGGTGTGTGTACCCATCCCCTCAGTCACCCTGGTGGTAAACCCTCCACGGGTCAGAGTGACCTAGCACCAAGGTTTGTGTGCTGTATAGGAAACGCTGTCCTAGAATTCACTCGAGAGGGTAGATCTTGCCCCAGAAGGCAGAGTTGGATCATCCTGGGCCTGAGGCTGCCCTGCACACACTGAGTGTCCAACCATGGTCCCTACAGAATAGTGTGAACTTTGTGGATGACAGCTTCCCCCCCGGACCTGCATCTGTTGGCTTTCCAGTGGGTGACAGCGTCCAGCAGCGAGTAAAGCAGTGGCTGCGGCCCCACGAAATCAACTGCTCTGTCTTCAGGGACCACAGCACCCCGTGGTCAGTCTTCCATACCCTGCGGCCGTCAGACATTCTGCAGGGGCTGCTGGGGAATTGCTGGTGAGGCTCCAGACTTCTGGCAGGATCAGGAGGGCTCAGGGAAGGGTGGGAGGCACCTGGAAGAGCCATGGCTACCCGGTGAGTATGCCTGGATCCCACAGGTTCCTCAGCGCCTTGGCAGTGCTGGCCGAACGGCCTGACCTGGTGGAGCGGGTGATGGTCACACGCAGTCTGTGCACAGAGGGTGCCTACCAGGTGCGACTGTGCAAGGATGGCACCTGGACGACAGTGCTGGTGGACGACATGCTGCCCTGTGACGAGGCTGGCTTCCTGCTCTTCTCGCAGGTGGGGTGGCTGGCTAAGAGGTAGGGTGGGGGGGGCAGGACAGCCTGTGACTCAGATCTGTCCCCCAGGCGCAGCGGAAACAGCTGTGGGTGGCCCTCATCGAGAAGGCGCTAGCCAAGCTGCACGGCTCCTACTTTGCCCTCCAAGCAGGGCGTGCCATCGAAGGTCTGGCCACGCTCACTGGCGCCCCCTGCGAAAGCCTGGCGCTGCAGGTCAGCTCCACTAACCCCCGCGAGGAACCCGTTGACACTGACCTCATCTGGGCCAAAATGCTGAGTTCTAAGGAGGCTGGGTAAGAGGGGCGGGCGCTGCCACGGTCTGCGGCATTGGGAGGAGAGGCGAGGCGGAACGGTGGGAGAAGCGGGGGGCAGCGCCCTCTTGACTCATCTGCGTCTCACAAGGTGCTCAGCACAGACTGGCCATAGTTGGGAGGCCTGGCTAGCACTCAGCCCTGTGTGGCCCTCTTGGGAAATAAGAACCCGGGGGGGGGGCTCTGAGGAGTGGCAGGAGGTGGCGTGAGACCTGTCATACGCTGCCCATGTTGTGAGGTTTGATTCCCCTCTCGCCAAGGCCTGGGTCACTATCTGGACCCCAAGACTTAGAGAATCCCCAGGCCTGAGAAAAGATGCCCCAAGGGTCCTAGGAGGCTGCTCCCTTTGGCTGGGTCTTGGGCAGTACCCCTGCCACCACTTTTGCCCTGAGCCTCCAGGCCCTCTGAGGTGAGCCGGGGTAGGCCAGCACTGCCTGGAGGCACTGTCATGTTCACCCCAACCGTGCCCCCCACAGGCAGAAGGTCTCCTCTCCACTGCCATCTACTCCATCAGCCATGGCCACTCTCTCCTCACAGGTTCCTCATGGGTGCCTCCTGTGGGGGCGGCAACATGAAGGTGGATGATGCTGCCTATGAGAGCCTGGGCTTGCGTCCACGCCACGCCTATTCCGTTTTGGATGTTCGTGATGTACAGGGCTCCAGGTAGGGCACTACTGGTTTTGGCGGCTGAGCGTGCGGACACGAGGCACAGGTCTTGGTCCTCAGCACTGTGATCCACAGGCTCCTGCGGCTACGGAACCCATGGGGTCGTTTCTCCTGGAATGGTAGCTGGTCAGACGAGTGGCCACACTGGCCGGGGCACCTGCGCGCCGAGCTCATGCCGCATGGCAGCAGCGAAGGTGTCTTCTGGATGGAGTATAGTGACTTTATCAGGTATCCTGAGTGCGCCCACTCCCCTGGGGCCAGGTCTTCTGGGAACTGGTCTAGACAAGCAGCTTGTCTATGTCCCAGCTCCTGTAGGGACCTGGGCTGACCAAGGAGTCCAGGACTGCAGGCAGCAAGCCTTGTGTGTCAGTCATTCTGCACCCCTATCTTGTCTAGGGAGCATGTGTGTGTTTGCTGGTGCTGTGACAAATACCTGAGGGGAATAGTCTAGAAGCATGAATAAGCATGCGTGGTGGCACACACCTGAAATCCCAACACTTGAGAGTCTGTGGCAGGAAGATCACAAGTTCAAGGTCAGCCCAAAGCACAGGTCAGGCCCCACCTAAGTATTCATTCAGCTCTAAATTAATCAATGAGTTGACATTAGTGCCCTCCTGATCTCGGCAGTAACGTCAGCAGGGCGCCAGCCTTCAGTCAGACATTCACACGCACAGCACAGCAGGGCAGTAGCCTGGACAAGCTCTTCCTGCTGGAAGAGCCTTCCTCAGCGATGCCAGGGCTCTTGAGGAGAGGAATGAGTGGTTACGGTGAGGGCCGCGAGAGGACGGGAAGGCTGAGACACTCTGGTGGGTGCTGAGAGGTGAGCAGCAGAGGTCCATATAGGGAGCCCTGCACCCCAGAGCTGGGGCGTGGCTCCCTCTGCTTAGTCCTTCTTGCCCTTGATGCCCAGGTACTTTGACTCTGTGGACATCTGTAAGGTGCACTCAGACTGGCAGGAGGTGAGGGTCCAGGGCTGCTTCCCAAGCACAGCCAGTGGGCCAGTGGGCGTGACGGCACTCACGGTGCTGGAACGTGCGTCACTGGAGTTTGCTCTCTTCCAGGAGGGCAGCAGGTGGGTAGCAAGCAAGGGGCTTCTCCAGGTTCGGGGCTGGTGGCTGTGCCCACATGAGCTGCCTGTCTTCTGTCTCTGGCCACAGGCGCTCAGACATGATGGACAGCCATCTGCTGGACCTGTGCATCCTGGTGTTCCGGGCCACCTTTGGCAGTGGCGGCCGCCTGAGCCTGGGCCGTCTCTTGGCCCACAGCAAACGTGCGGTCAAGAAGTTTGTGAACTGTGATGTCATGCTGGAGCCTGGCGAGTATGCCGTGGTGTGCTGCGCCTTCAACCACTGGGGCTCTGCCCCGCCAGGGCCCCCCTCCACAGCACAGGGTAAGGGCCCCAGCCAGAAAAAAAACATACCCGCTTCCCTACCCTTTGAGCCCCAAAGCCCACCTGTGGGAAGGCTGCTGGCTCCCTCATCCACAACCCCCACAGCCTCCAGCCCCTCGGCAGGGGTCCCCCGAGGTGTCCCTGAGCCACCCGGCCACGTGCTCGCAGTGTACAGCTCCAGGCTGGTCATGGTGGAGCCGGTGGAGGCACAGCCGACCACGCTGGCCGACGCCATCATCCTGCTCACTGAGAGCCGGGGCGAGCGGCATGAGGTGGGTGGGGTCCTCGAGGGGGAGGGAAGCGGGTGGGCATCCACCAGCCCCGGCCCACCTGCCCTGCGCCTGTGCCCAGGGCCGTGAGGGAATGACGTGCTACTACCTGACTCATGGCTGGGCGGGACTCATCGTGGTGGTGGAGAACCGGCACCCCAAGTCCTACCTGCATGTGCAGTGCGACTGCACTGACAGCTTCAACGTGGTGTCCACACGTGGCAGCCTGCGCACCCAGGACAGCGTGCCCCCCCTGCACAGGTGGGTGCCTGCCCCCTCCTACCCAGCACGGGCCCTGGTCTCCCACTGGTCCTCACCACCTTCTCCCCCAGGCAGGTCCTGGTGATTCTGTCTCAGCTGGAAGGCAACGCCGGCTTCTCTATCACCCACCGCCTGGCACACCGGAAGGCAGCCCAGGCCTTCCTCAGTGACTGGACGACCTCCAGGGGCACCCACAGCCCCCCACTCACACCTGAGGTGGCTGGCCTTCATGGGCCTCGGCCACTGTGACTTTAGTGCCCTGGGGCAGAGGCTGTGTGCAGACCCACCCAACTGCCCCCCACATGCACTTTATGAGGGAGACCCCAATGGAGGATGCTTGAACCAGAATCTCAGGACCCTGCCCAGAGGAGCCACCAGCCACAGGGTGCAGCCTCCCCTGGGCCTTCCTCTTTCCCCTCCTCTTACCCCACCCCGAGTACCCTCAGTCCCCCAATCAGGCCTCCTAGCCCCTGTACAGAATACCTCGAGCTGGGTGGGCTGCATTTCAATTCCTCCATCCCGAGCCCCAGGGACGGCTTCAGGTGGCCAGGACCAGCTGAGGGGTCCTCTCCTTGTGAACACAGTGTCCCCTGCCGTGGAGAGACAGCCAAGATCTCTATTTGCAGAACCAAATCTGGGGTCAGAGATCAAATACCCTGCTGTAAGCCAGGTCCGATCTTGTGGGGCTCAAGGCAGCAGCTTCTCCCCTTGGTTTGTCCCTAAGCCCAGCTCCCTGTCACCACGAGCAGGGTCCTGAGAGCCCTGGCGCATGAGCAGAGCATTGCAGGAAGCAGTTGCCTGGTGGACACCGGCCAGGGCTTAGTGACAGAAGGCCTTGTCACTGCCCCTCCTGCCACACTATGCAATTCTGGAGCACCTGCCAGGATCGAAGCCATGAGGGGGCAGGTCAGGAGCCAGGCCCACCCCTGCCGTCTGGAGGAGCGTGTTATCCTCAGCCTGCCCTGTCACGGTGTGTGGCTGCTCTCTTCCCCCCAGACCAGGGAGCCGAGCTGCCCGCCTGCTCAGCATCCGCAGCTGCTTGTCAATCAGAGTCCTCATCTGCGCGTGGACGCCTGCGTCGTTTCCCGGGACCCCCACCCGGCTGCCACTGTCCTGCAGCCCCTAGGTAGTGGGCAGGTCACACACCCACTGTCCTCACCTCTGTGGGGTTTGTGGGGGCCTGGGGGTTATGCCTAATGAAACATTACCCTTCCCTCCGAGCCTCCTTTTACTCTGAGCTGTGAATATTTTTAACCTTGTAAATGGACCAGCTCTTCAGACAGAGACTATTTTACCAGCTGTCATTCCCTTCCCTGTTCTGACTCCACAGGCGGTTTCCACTCAGGCTCTAAGGACCAAATAAAAGCATTTTGTTTTGTAAAGGGGCCTCCTGTCTCTTGTCACCCTCTGGGAATAATAGGCTAAGGGCCAGTGGTGGGTTGAAGCGCACCAGGGCCCAAGAGGTGACTGCTTTCACTCAGGTCGCTCCGAGAGCAGCCTCAGATGAGCTGTGAAAGGGTTGCTGCGGGATCTCCAGGAAGTGGAGTGTTTGTGTAGAACAGGAGTGGGGTCAGCCCTACGGTCTCCACGTGGTGCACATCTGTAGCCACGTAGGACCGTCATGCTAGACAAGACTGGAGGGGGCTTTCTCCTGCGTGTGTTCGGATGTTGGAGGCTGTCTAACCCTATCAGGCATCAGGCTGGAGCAGATGGAGCCGGGGAGTGTAGGACGCGATGCTGTTTCCTCCCTGGCTGGTATGGCATCTCCCGGCTCAGTGCAGCTTGTACCTCTCTCATTCCTCGGGTGACGCTGAGCTCCTGGGCCCTTCTCTGACCAGCAGCCCAGGCCCCTCCAGGGGCTGGAAGACGCCCCTGGGCGAGCGGGGGCTGGGGGCACGTGGCCAGAGTGCACTGGGTAAGAGGCCTGTCACAGACCGCCATCGAATTTGAGAGCAATTAAAGCCACCTGCAGTGTTCGCTCCGGGCGGGCCTCGGGCAGCGGGGCAGCTGCCACAACACATCTCGCCTCAGCACCCACAGCGCCTTCTCTGGCCCTCTGCAGCTACGTGCCAGGCTGGACTGTCTCTTACAGGGTAGGGCCAAGCCTGCACCCATCTGTGCATGTGTCTGGAGCTGCTTCCATCTACCCTTGGGCGTCTTTGGCGCTCAGAGCCCTGACTCCTTGGGACAACCCTTTCCTCTGCACCATGCCACCCGGCACCTGCCACTCCTCAACCTCTGGCCACAGTGCAGCTCAAGAGAGGCCCGAGACTCTGGTGGTGTGAGGTCAGCAGCCGCACGCTGCAAACACCTTCCCTTCCACTTGGTCCCCAGCATACAGAGAAGGGAGGCCAAAGGGGTGTGTGGAGAGAAGTTTGTGGACACATAAGCAAGACCCTTCAGCTCCTGTTGGGCAGGAGCCCCAGTCTCCTTGAAAGCTGCCGAGGGACTGATTCAGTCATGGTAGGGGCTGGGAGGGGGGACTTGGCGTTGGCAGTGGCCTCACATGCAAAGGGCAGTGGCAAGCTGGCTGGGGCACTCTCCTAGCCAAGGAGGCCCAAAGCCTAGGAGAGCAACGAGACTTGTCACTGAAGCAGTGGGCGAGAGGGCTGTAAGGGCCGCTGCCCTCTTTTCTGTGCCCCTCCCCAGGTTCCTCCAGGCTCCTAGACACCCACTTCTCACAGCTTATTACCTTCCTGGGTCTTACTTTGCCAACAACTATTAATGTTTCCCGCTCTCCCCAAATTCCTAGCCCCCAATGGACCTGTGCCCCATGGCCCTTTCCCTCAGCCCGATCACCAGCTCAGCTAGCTGCTGCGTCCTTCCCGGGCGGGTGGTGCTGTGTTCTCACTTGAGAGGCACCTGTCAGAAGCACTTAGTGTACAAATTAACCGCGGTCTCCCTGCCTCCCCACGCACAGCTCTAGGCGCTGGGCTGACAGAGCGCAGCTCCCAGCCCTCTTTTACCTGCCTGGGGCACACAGCGGCCAAGTGTGGACCACCGGCTGCTGCCCACACCTGAGCAGGACGGCCCTTCCCCTGCTAGCAGGCCAGGGCTCTTCTCGGGACCCCCGATTCTGAGCTAAAAGTGGTGCCCACAATGGGGGGCACATTCATTGAGATTTTAGGGTGTTCAAAGCAGAGGCCTATCATCCAGATCTATCCCAAGAATGGCTGGACGTGGGGCCAGCTCCCAGGCCCCCCACTGCCCTACCGACCAGTCAGCCTGCCACTCAGGCAGGGAAAATCGTCTGTGGCAGGCCCAGGAAGGTCGGCCCCAGGGGCTGCGGAGCAATGCGCACAGCTCCTCTTCCCAACATATGGCTGCTGTCGGCCCGGGGTGCCGCTCGACCAGTGCAGGCTGGGAGATTGGGTGGGGGCCTGGGCAGCCTGAGCCTCTTGCCCCACCCACCTGGCCTACTGCTCGTTCTGAATGAAGAGGCCTCTGGCTGGCTGGGATGCTTCCATGATGGGGAGCTCACCCCCAGCAGCCCACATGGCACCTACTCCAGAGTCTCTGGCGTGCAGGAACCTTGTCCAACCAGTCACCTAGCACAAAGCAGCCGCCTCCCCACCCAAGACTGGCAGATGACCCAGCATGTTCAGGAGTAGACCACTCAGAGCCAGGAGGAAGATTCCCCCAGACCTGCATGTTCCCCCAGTGTGGATCACACCCTTGCCTGGCCCGTCTGAGCCCAGGTTCTACCTGCCCACACAGCCACTCTGGCATTTCTGCCACTCCCTCCCTAGGCTGCGTACCTGCTGTAGCTCCCCAGGGCCATCAGGACCTGCAACTTCCAGTGGGTGCAGAGCCTCAGGCACGATCCTGTCCCGGCAGTCAAGCCCTGGGGCCCGCTCTCCCCTTTGCAAAAGGGGTGAAACCCCAAGGACACCCCCAGTTCTTTGGTCTGGGGTCTCATGTGTAGTCTGGTGCCATCCCATATCCTGCACTCATTGGTGAGCAGCAGAATGAGCCATGACCAAGAGTCCTGCATGTGCTCATCTCCTCTGGGGTCCCAGAGTTGCTTCCGCTCCGTGGAGTCACTCTGTGGACTTCAAGCTCTGTCTGGCTCTGGTCTCTGTTTCTCTGCCCCCCTCCCCTCTCCCCGGGGGAGGCACCAGATGATCCAGTCCACCTGTTTTTCAAGGGCGGCAACACTGAAGGAATGAGAGACTAGAGCTCAAGCTCTTTGTTCAGCACACGAGACCCAGAACTAATGGGAGTGGCAGATGGGCAGCTGTGGGCAGACTGGACAGAGGTTAACGGCTGAACCAAGCCCTGCTATGGGATGAAGACAGGGCTTCCACTAGGAGAAGCCACCAGGCCTTGTCCTACTGAAGGACCTTTCTTTTTTTTTTTTTAATTTTTTTATTATTATTATTATTTATTCAACTGTGCGCATGTGCGTGTGTATGTGCGCGCGCGTGTGTGTGTGTCTGTGTGTGTGTGTAGAACCACGGACGAATTCACGAACCACCATGGACGCCTCCACCTCCTTCTGCCCCGGGATTCACAGGCTCCGCCCTACCAGGACCACAAGCGCAGGCCGCCCCCGCTTCCGCCTGGCGTCTATACGTGGGATCTGGGATCCGAACTCAGGACCTTCCGCCTGCAAAGCGGAGGCTTAACCCGTGAGCCACCTCTCCAGCCCCTGAAGGACCTTTCTAGACTCAGGAGCATTCTGGAGAGAAAGCTGGCTTGTAGCCCGGAGAATGTAGGCAGATTCTCACAGGTGACAAGCATAAACACTGCCACAGTTAGGCACGGGTGTCAACTTGATGGTTGAGGGTTCTTGTCCTAGCCATATTTGTAAAGAATTAGTGGTTAAGTTAAGCCCAAGCAAATCTGCAAGAAATTGTCTAGTTGATGGGGAAGACCCAGCCCAGGTGGGTGGGACTAGGTCCTGGATAGGTGAAGAAAATATAGAGAGCTGGTTGGGGAAGTTGGCATCCTTGTGTATACTTGGGCAGACATGCTGGTCTGACAAGTAAGGAATGTCCCTCTCTCGGCTGTTATGTGGATATCGTGTGGCCAGTTCCCTCGGCCCTCTGTGATGGTGCGTGTTCTCCTGCCAAACTGTACTAAGAACTGTAACTGGACAATTGCAAGAGAATAAACCCCTTGTTTCCTTAAGTGCTTTTGTCATGAGTTTATCAGCAGCATGTAGACTAACTGCAACATTATGGGAGTCCCCGCCACTGGTCAGAAAATGGAGCGACTTCCTAGAGTGCCCTGTGTGCGGTGAGGTAACTCCAGTGGAGGTCATGACCCAAGGAAGTCAAGAGACCCCATGAGGGGTTGGATGAGTCTGGGAACTCCTTGACCAGAGGGCACATCATCCACATCAAGCTCTCTAGACCCCGGTGAGCAAGCCCAGGGGTCACACATTCTCCCTTCAGAGAAGTCCAGAAAGAATTTAGGCGATACCCCTGTGATGCCTCTCGGGTACTGCCGCCATTTCCTCTTATCCAAACTTCTGTAAAGGCCTATGAAAGAAGGCACTTCTGGGGGGAATGGGCCCCTCTAACTCCCTCTGGCCTGCACAGTCCCCAGCCCTGAAAAATGTCACAGCGCACATCTCTCGACAGCTCTCCCTAAACACAGGCTCAGTTGCCTGAGCTGCATTGGGCTTTACTCCCTCGGTGCTGAAGTCAGGGCTTCCCTGAATGGTGGCCACAGCCTAAGACCTACCCATTCCTGATGCTATGAGACAAGAGCTGCACCAACCAGGAAGGGTCAGAGAGCACAGAGCTGCACCTGAGACTCGAGAGCAACATCCCGTGTCCCTACTTGCCCCGTCTCAGGGTGACCTGGCTTTGTCAGTCTCTCTGATCAGTACCCATGAATGGCAGGTCTGGCCTCAGAGCTGCTGGCACAATAGCCATCCAAGCTGTCTCCTGGCCCCAGGCCACCTGCTTGGTTAGTTGGTCACCCGGGCCAGGCGGGCAGGGAGACAGAGAGGAGGTTGGCATGCTGTGCGGGATGCAGTACCTCCCAATCTGGCCCTGCCTGTGGACGTTTCTCATAAGGGGAAGAGGCCTTATTGCACAGGGAACTAGAACAGAGGTCTCTGCCCTTCCACCATGTCCCACAGATCCCAACCAATGACTGGCCCTGGCCTTCTTCACTACCGCACAAACCAAGGTTGGGCTCCTAGGGCCACAGACCCTGGTGCCCTCCCTTCTGAATTTCCCCATCCAAGGGGTGGCACCCAGAGTTACTGGAGGCACCTCCCTTCTTCCATAAGAACAGCTGAGCCAGAGGGAGCCACCAATCCCCAGGAGTTAGCAGGCCTCTGTGCCTACAGGGCCGGTCATTACAACAGTCACCTTCGGCTTGTCCTGGACCTAAAATGCCATGGGGCACATCTCACATGGGAGTCTCCCCCTAGCTACAAGCAAGGCTCAGAAGAAAGATCTGGCTCTGTTCATACGCGTCTCTGGAACTACTGTGGGTGAATTTCCCCTGGGCTGCCTGAGTGAATGGGTCCTGGGAGCATTCTGGCCAAAACGACATTAAGGAGAGGATTTCCTCAATTTATGTTTCCAAAGGGCTTCAAGCCCCCCTGGACCCTTTACCCCCTCTCAGTCCTCCCAGAAAGAGCCGTTAGCACAGAGAAAGCCCTTCCATCCCTTGGAACAGTGGACAGAGGCACGGAACCTACCCTAAAGGAGGAAGGAACCTCCCAGACATCAGGAAGTGAGGGCTGAGAGTGGTACCATCAGGGACAGGAATGTCAGTGCGTGGTGACCAGCTTCAGGCAGTGGACAGGGTAGTGAGTGTGGGAGTCACTTAGCCTAATGTTTGCATAAAGGAACCACACAGGTTCGCCTGCCCGCTCAGGGATTCGGCAAGGACGAACAGCCTCCACTGCCTGAGCTCTGGGTTTGGCCCTCCTGGCCGGTTCTGGAGGCCCCCAGAACTAGGACTCAGCCCCCAAGCTCTGACTTGAGTGGGAAGGCAGTTGTCAGGGGCCAGAAACCTGACGGATGCGTACTGCTGCCCTCTCTTGCCTCTGCGGGGACCCGGGAGACCTGGTTGACTCTGCGCACCCCCGCGGCAGCCTGCAGGCGACGGGGGCGGGGACCGTGCCAGGCGCCCCTCTCTAGCAGCGCACCTGCGCGCCAGTCTGGGCTCTGTCGGCACCGCGGCGGCTCGGTCCCGCTCCCTCCAGGAGCCGTCCCAGCGCGTCCGGCGAGCGCGCAGGGCGCCATACGAGCTGCGAGCCATCTGGGGCTGGGGTTGTCCCGCCCCCCCGCTCTCCTCCGGATCGGAGGTCGCTGCGCTCCTGAGCCCGCGCCGTGGCGCACGCGCGCGCTTCGCTGGCAACTTCGGTGGGCGCCGGCGAGTCGGCGTCGGGGGTATCCGGGCGGCGGCGGCGGCGGCGGCGGAGGCAGCGGTGATCCCGAATCACTGCTTCCTGGGGGTCGCCTCCAGTTCCGAGCCTCAGTTTCCCGAGAGCATCGCAACTAAGGAAGTTCGTCCTGCTGCGCGGCCTAGAGCACACTTGGTGGACCCCGCAGGCTCGGCTTACAGACACGGTGAGGCGGGCAGGCAGCGCTTTCCTAGAAGTTGGGGCCCGGCCCAACTGCGCACAGAGGGCTGAGGATGAGCGCAGAGGGCTTGGGGTGATCCTAGTTCTGGGAGGGATCGTTAAGGCGGCTCCCGTAGAAGGGAGGCAAGGGGAGGTGTTGGTGTCCTGAGTGGCCCACCTCAGCCAGGGTCTGGTCCTAATTCCTGCAATCAGCTGGGTGGGGCACTAAGTCCCAAGGGGGCCAATAGATAGATGAGCTGGAATCTGCTGGGAGCGGGGGCTGCTCAGTGGTCCAGGGACCAAGTGTTTTCTCCCCCAGGTGGGGCAAGCAGACAGGATGCCTGGGAGCACACGACCTAGTCATAAGTTCGTGTGTGCGCGGGAGGAGGGGGGGTGCCTTTGTGTATGCAGGGCTGGAGGGCGATATACTGGGTACTGGGCAGGAACCTGGCATCCTCTGGGTCCTGGAAGGGTCAGCACCTGGGGTGACTGGACTGGAGGGGAAGTACAGGAAGAACCCAACCCTTGAATGTGGGGGAGTACAGGAGGAGCCCCCAGTCAGCTGGGAGGTGGTTGGGCGGTAGCACCAGTTAGCACAGCTGTGTGGCTCCCAGGGCTGGGGGTGATCGATGGCCCTGGTTAGGCGCCTCTGTCGTCTGAGCACACATGCGTATCTGCCATCGCATCTTATGGGGAGGGGGGCTGGGCAGAGAAAAGAGGCTGCCTCTGTACCCACCAAGTCCAGCCTGGATCTGCAGCCCTCAGGAAGTCCCAGGGTCTTTTCTGAGCAGCTCCCTCCTCACAACCTTTGAGTTCCCCTCAGCCTCTGCTGGCTCCACCTCCACAGCCCATCACGGCCATGTGGACCCCCACATAGCCCTCTTCATCCCTCTAGCTGGTCACTTCACAAAGCTGCCAACCTAGACCTTGATGGCATTAAAAGTGTCTGCCGTGGCCGGCGTGTAAGAAGGCGCTGTTCAGCCACACTTAACCCTGCCCTATTCAAATCAAGAGATGTGTGTGTTTCTGTATCTATGACAGGTCTGTGACCATGAGCCCCGCCATGTCTGTCTGCGTCTTCAGGCAGGGTGTGTGTGTGTGTGTGTGTGTGTGTGTGCGCGCGCGCGCTCTTGTAAACAATGCTCACTGTGAGAGGGAGGTAGGACATGTGTCCTTGGTGGCACACCCTGTCCCCAGTTAGCTCAGCCATGCAGAGGTTATTCCTCCAGGTATAAAGCAAGGGCTCCTCGGGAGTTTTGCATGCTTGTGTGCACATACACCATGCACCCCATACAGGCACAAATGCTGGGGGTGGTGGACAGCCCAGGTGGTGGCCCAGATGGAGTGAGGAGAAGCGTCTGAGTTCGTCTGTGGGGCGTGGGGAGAAGAGGGTCTTGGCCGAGCATGCCACTGCAAGCTGCCCTGCCTGGAGCCACCCAGATGGAGCTTGGCTGAGCAGGTGGCTGCTCCGCAGGGCCAGGCTGTGACGTCCACTCCCCTTAGCCTGGCCTGGCCCTGTGTGAGCCTGACCCCCTCAGGGACCCCTAGTGCCCACCTGACACTCCGCTGGTATATTCAGATATGCATGCATGCAGATACATGCACGCATGCATGCATGCATGCACACAAGTGTACAGTGTTAACCTCAGAACTTCTGCTGGTCTCTCCTCAGTGTTTTACTGTTTTACAGTGTTGTCCTGTGGCAGGGGCAGGCGACTCAACCAAGGGTCTCGGAGAGACATCATATTGGTGGTTCTGGTTGTACACGGCTGCTTCCATTCTTGTCCAGATGTTTGGTGGGCACCTTGCTGGTGCAGGAGGTGGGACTATATTGAGACTAGTCATACCAGAAATTGACCAGGGGCCTTTGATCCGAGCAGTGGGGATTTGTACAGGGTCATCTGTGCAAATACAGGACATCCGGTTTAAGTTTAATTTCAGGTAAATAATGAATAAATTCTTAGGCAATTTCTAAGTATTGCCTGCTTAGGCCATCCTTACACTACAGACTTACTAGTGGGTCACAGTCCACTAGGAACCCTGCATTTTTCTTTTTCCATTTTTTTTTTTTATTTGAGACAGGGTCAGTAGTTCAGGATGGACTAGAACTCAGTGAGGGAGTGGTCAATGAATCCCTGCTTCGACTGGGGTTACGGACGTGCGTCGCGTCCCCTGCCAGAAGGAGGATCTGCATGCAAAGGCCAGGGACCTCAAGCAAGGCAACTGGGATTCCCTGAGTTCTGCCACGGGGGCTCCAATGCAAAAGAGCAGGGAGTCGGAGGTGTTGGTGTGGTGCTGAGTGCCCTCTTCTCTGTCTGTAGATGGCCATGGTGCCCAGGCCTACCTGCTAGCAGACGGCCATGTCTCGAGAGGCAGGCTCGTGCCGTGTGGGAACGGGGGCGAGGGTGCGATCTCGGAAGCCCAAGAAGCCACACTACATCCCGAGGCCGTGGGGCAAACCGTACAACTACAAATGCTTCCAGTGTCCCTTCACCTGCCTGGAGAAGTCGCACCTCTACAACCACATGAAGTACAGCCTCTGCAAAGACTCGCTTTCCCTGCTGCTGGACTCCCCCGACTGGCCGTGCCGTCGTGCGCCTCCCTCGCCCAGACCCCGGGTACCCAGCCCTGACCACCCCTCCGGCCTTCCAGACCCTGGTAGCCAGCCCACTGTGCCCAGTCTCACTGCCACTGATAGCCGCTCCCAGCGCCACTGTGGTGGGAGCCCGAAACCTGGGCCCAAGGGATCCCCAGGGTCACTTCCCACGCTGGCCAGGTCTGTGCGGAAGGCTCCAGGCTCCAGGAGCCTCCTGACAGGGACGTGTAAGCCAGGGTTCGGCCTTGGCCTGGTGAGTGGCACTCCGGGGGCTTCGGCAGGCTCTGAGAGCGGCGTCCCCTGCTACCCTCCGCCGGCCCAGAGCGAGTTCCCTGAGGCCCAGAGCCTCCACCTGTCCCTGTCAGGGGTTAACTGTCCTCTCGGGCCGGGTCTCTTCTCCTATCTGGGGCCCTCACTAGCAGCTGCAGCCCACATGCCCCTTCTGGCCTCTGCCGGCCCCCTGCTGCCGCCCGCAGCCTTCCCAGCCCCACAGACACTTGAGCGCCCATCCCTGGTCCCGGGCTTGTACTACCCGCTGCTCCTGGAGCACAGCGGTCCGGCAGGAAGGGCCGTCCCTGCCAAGCCCTCCGTGCCTCCCAAGGGACCTTCTGGGGCTTCTGCGCTACTGAAGGTGCCTATTCCAGGGCTGGGGAGGGCCTGGGCCTGTAGCAAGGAGGGAGAGCTGGAGCGGGCTGCTCAGACTGACCCACAGAGGAGGCTGCCCCCAGGGAGCAGGCCAGAGTTCCTGAAGGCACCCTCGAGCCTGGCAAAGTTTGGCTCTCAGAACAGGTGGGTATCATGGGCTGTGAACTCTGGGGCCAAGGAAGACTTGGGGAGGTGCTGGAACTGTATCGCTGGGATACAGGCTGCAGGCTACAGAGGACCTGATGCCAAATAGTACTGTCTCTCTGTTCTTCGGGATACCTGGCTGTATCTTCCTTTCCCTGGGCAGAAAACATAGGCAGGAGGTAGGGGGGCAGTAGGGAGAAAAATGGCCTTATGACTCACTCCTCCCCCCCCCAGCCTGCCAACCGGCTCCTCCCTGATGCTCTGGGCTGAGGATGAGAAGCCAGGTGATGCTGAGGCCCCCGGGGTCTGCCTCCCACAGCAACCACAAGGCCCTGCGCTGGGAAGCCTAGGTCCTGTAGGAGAGGACCTGACCCAGGCCCTTGGTGACTATGCCAGGGTGGAGCAGCACCTGGGGCAGCTGGCACCAGATGGGGTGCTGGCCCCTCGACCTCTACGGGAACAACTGGGCAAGATTCGTCGCGAGCTGTTCACCATCCACCAGGTGCTGGCCCGGGCAGCACGGCCGCCAGATGCACCCCTGGACCTCTCGGTGAAGCGAGCACCCGCCAAGGGAGTTAAGGCTCCTGCGGCATCGTGGGGGCTGTCCGAGCCAGGCCCCATGCTGGCCAGGGGGACCCCTGAGCTGCCCAGCATGTTGTGCCCTGGGGTGCTGGAGTCTTTCTCCAGTCGTACTACCAAATGTGAGGCTGATTCCAGCGTCCCCCCTCCCTCCCTCCCCCTCCAGGCCTCTGAGGACCTTGTCATTCCTGGCAGTGGCTGGGGTGCCCACCTTGGGGTTGGGAACTCCCAGACCCCTAAAGATACCCCTAGCTTGCATATGCCCCCAGGTGCTGAAGTCTGTCCACAGCCCCCTTAGCGTGTAGGCCCCACTCTCTGACCCGGTCCCCACTGCTCCAACCTGTCCGGTGTGCATGTGTACTGGACAGACCTCCAGCTTGTGACAGACCTTGTTTCTGGGGTTATGTGGAGATAACGAAGTCGCAGTTATCTATTATGGAGATTAAAACAGGAGCCACCTTCAGACACCATGACCAAGCTTTCTTCCTCCACTGTCCCAGTGTGTACCACAAGGAAATGGTCCCTGATCTGGGCACCCCACATGGGCAGTGTACGGGGCTCCATGTGGGGGTTTCATCTTTGATCCCAAAACCCTTACTTTCGACTTGGCTTCTCCCAAGGCTTGGGCCTGGGCCTGCAGCAAGGACTCGGAGGAGGACTGGCGGACAGGCAGGCGTGTCGGGGGTCTAGCGCTGGGCACGGGAGGGACCCTGTGCTCCCTCAAGGTCCATGCCAGGCAGCCCTAATGCCAGCTACTCTCTGTGGCCAAAGCCTCTTGTGTAGCTTGGGGCTGCTTGCCCCACACAGCTTCCCTTGGCCCCCGCCGACCCCTGTAGCCATGATAGGCATCGGTGGCCTTTACAGCTCACTGCCTCCTTCCCGGTACAGCCTGGCTTGGCCTGCACAGGCAGGGCTGGGGGACAGGCAGGGAGGCCCAGGGCCCCCCAGCCATAGCTAATCAGTTTTCTCCCTAGGGAGCTGGGCCATACCCTCCATGCCAGTTAGGAATGCCCTGGAGCACAAGCTGCCCTCAGCGGAGGCACTGTTCCCACCTGTACTGGGCTGGCCAGGCTGGGGCCAGTCCCAACAGGACCTTGAGATGCTCCATTAACCACTGGCCTGGTGATAGCATCAGGCAGCCACCCCGCCGCAAGGCACTATGGGTGGTATTATGGTGGGGATAGGATGGCCAGTCCTGGAGTGCTGGAGGCTGCAGACTGGGGCTGACAAATGCCAGTTGGGCACCCTTCAGCCGGAGGCTCACTGGAGGGCTGCTGGGGGCGGTGAGCAAAGGCAGGTGTTCGAGGATTCTGAGTCTGAAGGAGACCGGCCCCACCCTATACTCCAGTCTTGAAGAGGCAGCGGGAAGCTTTCAGGGCGAAGGTGAGTCCTGTGGGAAGGCCAAGCAGGAGGGCCCAGCCCAAGTGCCCAGCTCCGACAGCCCCTCCCTGACCTGCCCCGCAGGGAACTAGCCCAGTGGCCCCTCCCCTCCCCAGGACCGTCTCCAACAACAGAGGTCTGAACTGGATCCCTGAGTCCAGAGCGGGAGCCTGGGCCAAGGTAGGGGAGCCCCTGATCTCTGTACGTGTGTCTATGTGGGGGGAGTAGATAAAGAGCCCTGCGCGGCTGAGGCATAGCCTACCCCTGCTGGCTGGCCTGCAATAAATAGACAGACGTGCTGTGTGAGGAAATAACGGAAGCTTTGGCCGCTCCCACAAAGTAGGAGTCCCAAGGCAAGCGAATTTGAGAAACACTGCTGATCTGTCACCCCTTGCACCCTCTCACACCCCAGCACAGTGATGTCTGGGAGCTGGCTTGGCATTAAAGCATCTCTTTGACCTTCATGAGTGGGTGATGTAGCCCAGACCACTGTTGCAGGCACCTTGACCCCTGGGTGGCTGTGGGGTTTGGGGACCAGGTGGGCACTCAGGACAAGGAAGGAACTAGGTATGAATCCGTTTAGCCCCCACTCTCACCACTGCTGCCCTTCCCCATCGGTACAGTAGGAGGACACACACTGGGCCAGTCTAGAGATGCCATTTCTCCCAGCAGCCCCGGTTGCTGGGGCGAATCCCAGTGCCAACAAGGGCTGCAGGGGGCCCCCGAGGCATACACTGCTCAGCAGACGGCCTGCTGTTCCTGACGGCAGGTGCCGCATCCTGTGTCTATGTGCTGGATCTGGAGGGACGCCTCATTTGTCACTTGTCTTGCTGCACACCTGGAACCAGAACCTTTGTTCCAGAGGATGTGGCCCTGACAGCTTCTGGGCTCGTGGTGGTCAGCGACCTCATCCATGGGGCTGTCTGTGCTCTCCAGCACACTGCCCGGGAGCCCCAGGGCCACTGGGTAGCGGGGTCCCCAAGAGGACTGGCTGTAGATGCTCTCAGTCGCTTCCTCGTGGCGGACTATGTGCCAGGGACTGTGCACAGCTTCATGCTGGGCCCAGCCTTGGAACCTCTTGCCCCAACCTCCATCCTGGGTCTGCAGGGGCCCTGCTGGGTGGGTCCAGGGCCTGATGGGGGCCTTGCTGTGAGCGAAGAATTTGGGGATGTACAGCTATTTGGCAGTGTCTTCCAACCCCTGGGTTCCTTGGGAATCCTAGGGGGTCACACCTTTGGCCGTCCAGCAGGCGTGTGGTCTGACTCAGAGGGCAACGTTATTGTGGCTGATGGACAGAGGCACCAGGTGACCTTGTTTCCCCGGGTTGGGTCACCCATCTACCTGACGTTGGAGGGGCTGAAGCAGCCCCTGAGTGTGGTGTGTGCACCCCAAGGCCAGCTGGTGGTGGCAGATGCTGGGGATGATAGCATCAAGGTGTACCAGTACCTCAGGGAGATGACCTTAGGCTAGGTTCTGGGGAAAACAGAACCTTTATAGCTGGCCAGCCATAGCTCTTGAAACATCATAGGAGGCAAGTGGGCTTTTGGGGGGCTTCTGGGTCTGCTTCCTGACTCTGGTCCCTACTACAATACCTGGCCCTAGCTAGTCTTGTGATTTCCTCTTGGCAAGGGCTCTTGTGTGCTCTGCAACCATGAGTCACAACCTCCCCAGCTTCCTGTACAGAGCTCAAAACTCGGCCTTCTCCATGTCCCCAGTCCTTCACTCTCTTCCCCAGGCCACTCACGCTCTGATTCTGCTGGTTCGGGTCCCAAGAGCTTGGGGCCACAGCTGAAGCTACAGGCTCTGAATGCTGTGTCCATCTGCCAGGTGCCCCAAACTCTATGGCCTAATCAGAGGCAGGCAGAGAGGGTGGGGCCGGCAGGCTGGGCTGGGCGGCAGGGGTGTGGTTCCTCTTGTCCCCCACCCTCAGAGGCACCCTCAGTTCTGAGCTTCCAGCAGCTTCTCCAGGCCTAACGAAGGTAAGGGGTAGAGCAGAGGGGCAGTTTTGGAGACACATGGCTGAGTTTGGAGTTTCAATGTCCTCCTCCACTTCCCTGTGAAACATTTCTAAGACTGAACCTTCATTTCACCTCTGAAATCCAGGGTCAAACCACTCTGAGCTCATGGATGGCTGCTAGGAGGCTCTGGGTGGCACAGGCCCTTCCACAATGTTCCAGGGAGGATAAGAAAACTGACCTTCCCTCCCATGGGACAAACAGGGAAGTGAGGCCCGAGAAAAGGAGTGTGTGTGCATGTGTGGGGGCTTACTTAATGAATGGGTGTAGGGCTTAGTCAGGGTCTTCATGTGGAAAGGATCAGGAGAAAGACACTTGCCTTTGCCTCTGCAGGCTGTTGGGGTGGTGCCTGATTTGTAACCACCGCAATGGGAACTGTAGTTTAAGACTTCTGACCTCTGGTCCAGGTTCTTTGAATATGTTCTGAGCACCATGCTGTGTGGGTTTAAGAGTCAAAAAGTAAGAAAATGCATGTAAGTAGATGCTTAATAAATGTTAGTTGCTGGTCGTTGATGTCGTTAGAGGCACTGTGTCCACCAGACAAGGGACATTGGTGTGAGTCAATCAGGTGCCCGCAGCCCGGGCTGGTCCTATCAGGGCCTGGCAAAGAACAAGGTGGGAAGACAGCGGCTTGGGACTTCACACAGTTTCTGGAGTCTTTTCACCTTGGGAGTGTGAGAGCAAAACAGGGGTCAGGGTTTCCCAAGGGTGGAACCCACAGGATCCTTGTGGACATTTATAGCTTACCTTAAACATCTCTGGGAGGTTTGGCGGGGAGCGACGTGGGGCGGGCAGGGCCTTCACGTGTGCGGAACGCTTGGGAGCGGCCCGCGGATAACCCGGGCGCCTTTGGGGACCGGACCGTCGCGCGGCAACGCGTGGCGCCGGCGGAAATGGGGCTGGTGTCCTGCGGGGGCCCCGGGGGCCGCGAGCGCCCTCGTACTCCCTGCCCGCCGGACGCACGCGGTGCCCGACGCCGCCTCTTCCTGCCGCTCGGGGACACGGCCGCGGGGAGCAGCCGGTGAGCACTGGGGAAGAGCGGGGCCGCGGCCAGAGAATCCCGGGCGGGCCGCGCCGTGCGCGCGGCTCTCACCGCCGAGGAGGGGCGACCGGCGGCCCGGGAGGAGGGCGCGGCCGCCGCGTCGGAGCGGGTCTGCGGGCTCCGCGCCCTGCCGTGCTCTGCACCTGCTGGCCTGGGCCGGCGCCCATCGGCCCGGGGCTGGGAGGCCAGGACGCGCTGGCAGTACGCACGAAGCACCCACCGGCGGGACGCACTTGTCCCTGACCCCAGGAAAGGGTGCAAACGGATTTTACGCCTACTCATGACATGGGAGAGGGAGCGCACTGTTTACAGAAGGCAAGAAAGCCGGGTTGTTGTTTTGAGATGGCCCCTGTGGCCTAGGAGGCCTTAAGTTTTTTGTGTAGCTGAGGATGACCTTGAACTTCACATCCTTCTTGCCCACACCTCTGACAGTGCTGGAATTACTGCATGTACTACACGTCTGGTTTATGTGGTACTAGGGACTAAACTCAGGTTTCGTGGATGCTATACAAGCAGTTTACCAACTAAGCTACATCCCTAGCCAAGAAAGTGTTGCATTGACTTATTTATTTAAACGTGGGTGTCAAGATATGGCCTCCCAGAGGAGGATTTCAGATGTGAGGTGGCCCTGGCCAGACTTAGTGAGGCTGTCACCTAAATCTGCCCGTGCAGGAGAGATGGGCAGCACCTTTGACTTGTTCTGTGCAGAAGTTTCCCAAGGCCTCTTTACCTGACCTACTTGGGAATGACTGAAGAGGCAGTGTTTTCAGACTTGCACTGTTCTTTTAATCAACACCCTCAAAAGATGTTCATAGCGCCCAAGTTTCTGACAGCCTTCTCCAGCCTTGCACCTTCTCTGCTATCGATCGCTTGCCTGTTCTTTCATCTTTTTCTGCTGCTGCAGTTCTGGCCGCCCAGCGTGAGCACACTCCTTTGCACTTCAGTGCTTCCTGGTTCCTGAGGCAGAGGTGGGAATAGGGAATGGGGATTTGCTTCATAACTTGAGTTCTCTCATTATCCCACAGATCAGAAAACCAGCCTCTGCTCTACACTCTCTTTTCCTCTGACCCGAGGATCTTTTGCTTTCCTTTTTTTTTAAATTTTGCATGTGCGCATGTGGGTGCGTGTGTGTGTGTCTGTGTGTGTGTCTGTCTGTCTGTCTGAATACAATTACACGGTGGAGGTCCAAGGTGACTTTGGGAATCACCCTGAATTGCTCTCCTTTGTCTTTGCTTTGCTCTGGAGTTTTCCAGGCTTCCTCCTTCCAGGCCCAGAAGTGTGGACCACCATCATTTCCGAGTGGTGTTTTTACATGGGATCAGGGATTGAAGTCAGGATCTTCTGCTTGTAAGGCAGAGGCTCATCTCTGAGTCACCTCTCCAGCCCTTGCTTTGCCTTTAAGGTAAACTGCAAATGACACATGCTCTGCACAAAGAAAATGCACAGATTATGTGCATTGAGTTTAGTCAGTGTGAACAAGGCATTTCTCTTCCTGAAGTGGTGTGTTTTTCCCAAATTCCATGAAAGGTGTTCCCCAGAGGGATCAAATGGTATCTGAACTGGTGTGTCCTAGCAGGGTTGTTGCAGACAGACTTGGGCTGTGCTATGTAGTCTCTGTGGCAGTAGCCTAGCCAAATCCACTGGACTCTGTATAGGTAGAATTGCTGTAGCCCTGTCACAAACTCTTGTGCCTTGTATTAGTGCCCTTTTGAGACAGTCTCTTCAGTCTTTGCCACTGGCCACCAGGCTTTAGCCAGAGCCTCTATTAGGCATCAGAGTTTCTGTTGCGGTCATCTACCAGTTGTCTTCCTTTTCTGATCCCTAAGGGGAAGGAATATTTGGGGATATTTGGGGAAGGAATACCTGTATCTCAACCCAGAGGTACCTTTTCAGTTAAGAACTCTCAACAGGGGCTGGAGAGGTGGCTCAGGGGTTAAGCCTCCGCCTTGCAGGTGGAAGGTCCTGAGTTCGGATCCCAGATCCTACGTATAGATGCCAGGTGGAAGCGGGGGCGGCCTGCGTTTCTGGTCCTGGTAGGGTGGAGCCTGTGAATCCCGGGGCAGAAGGAGGTGGAGGCGTCCATGGTGGTTCACGAATTCGTCCGTGGTTCTACACAGACACAGACACACACACACACACACACGCACATACACATGCACATGCGCACAGTTGAATAAATAATAATAAAAAAAATTAAAAAAAAAAAAAGAACTCTCCCCAGTGGGCTGGGATACAGCTGCGGGGTAGAATACCTAGCATGCGCAATACCTTGTGTTCAGTCCCCAGTACCACATAAATAAAAACTGCATCTTACTGAGTTGCTTAGATTGGCCTTTCCTAAGTGGGCAGTGAAAGGGTTTCCCTGGGCTGACTTACCTACAGGGAGGGCAGCAGCTCCGTAGGGTCTGTCTGTGGAATTCACTCCCCAGTGTATGTGCCTCTCCGTCTCGACAGCTCCAAGGTCTTCATATGAACGTTAGGTCAAAGGCTGGGGCTCAGTCCAGGACCTATCCCTCCCTTAGGTGTGGTCTCCACTTTGGGATCCTTTGCTTAGCATTGCTGCTGTGTCCTTCAGACAGGCAAGAATGGGTGATTGGTGTCTAAAGAAGACACGCGTGGGTACCTAGACCCTGCCAGCTACCCAAGCAGCTCATTCAACAGGGATGTCAGTGAGGAAACCCACAATGCCCTTTTGTGGAAAGAAAGGTTCAGAGTCCCACAGAATTCAGAAATTGTAGTTGCTTGAGATTGTTTTTGATGCTCAAAGACCAAGATTGTAAGAGGCCAGGAAAGTTGGTGTCTGGTGCTCAAAGAGAACAGACCTTATTTTTCCACTTCCACAGGACTCATGAACTCAGGGCCATGGACTCCCTCTCTTACTGCCAGCTACATCTGTATGGCTATGTGGTTGGAGAAATAGCACCCTAAAAGAACTGGGATTCCTACCTGGTATGGCTGTCAATTCTAGGGAAAGGTGGGTATTTACTAACCAGGGGTCCCCAGACATGGTGATAGGCAGACTGGAGAGAGACTCAGAAAACACATGCCGCAGGGGTGGGACAGTCTCTTGCGTGCTGGGCACATGCTCAACTGCTGAGTCTATTCCTAGCTCCTTTCTTGTTTTTTTAATTTTGTATTTTGAGACAGAGTCTGACCACATTGCTTAGACTGGCCCTAAACTCACATTGTAGCCCAGGCCTTTACCTGTGAGCCTTGTGTTTCATCCCTCAAGGAAGTGGGGTTTAAGTCTTGCACCAAGCCTGGTGCTGAGCTTGATTCTTTGAGGTACGCTCTGCCACAAGAGGGCAGTTCTTTCTGGCAGGGGCAGAACTGGGTCCTGGGTAGTAGGCTCTGCTCTGGGCACCTTCTGGATTGCTACACCTGTGCCTACTATAGCAGCTGCATTTGCATATCTGGTTTTCTTCAACCTGGAGGCAGAATTTTGTGTGCAGAGGGAGAAGTCTTGCTGGGGATCAAACTCGGGGTCTTTGGTATGCTAAATAAGCACTATGCCACTCCAAAGCAGGTTTTAAATTTTCATCTTAGTTCTTGCTTACTGAGTGAATCCTGGTTGTTTTTGTTTTGTTGTTTGTTAACATTTGAGACCAAGTCTTACTTTGTAGCTCAGACTGGCCTCAAACTCATGGTGATTTTACTGACTGTTGGAATTACCGGTGTGAGCCACTATGCCTAGGATACCAAGGATGGCCTTAACTTTCCTTTTCCTTCATCTTATTGCTGGGATTACAGGTGTCCATCAATACCTGGCCTCTGTTTTGTTGAACGTGAGACATGTGTCACTCATTCAGAAGCCTTTCTCACAGCACCTGACCTTGTGCACTGTTGCTGACATCTCTCAGTGTAATTCATCTTGTCCTCGGAGCGCGAGGAAGCAGTACCCTGCTGGGCACAGGCAGGACTTGGCTGACCTCGACGAGCTCGATCTTTGTGAGGCGGGCAGTTGTGGTCTCAGAGTTGGGCTGTCCCAACCTGTGATCAGACAGATGGTCATCAAGAGGCTGATACATCCTGTGGCCGCGGCGCTACCAGCCACACAGGGGCAGCAGCTCCAAGACGACTCTTCCTTCCTCCAGGGCCCCCGGCATGGTGCTCAAGGCCTTCTTTCCTACGTGCTGCGCCTCCGCGGACAGCGGCCTGCTGGTGGGGCGGTGGATCCCCAGGCAGAACAGCATCGTGGTCCTGGCTGTGGTGCACTTTCCCTTCATCCCCATCCAGGTCAAGGAGCTTCTGTCCCAGGTGCAGCAGGCCAGCCAAGTGCCCGTGGCTGTTCTGGGAACATGGTGCCATCGCCAGCAAGAGGCCAAGGAAGACCTGGGGCGATTCCTGGAGGGATTGGGTGCCATTTTCTCTCATGACCCTTGGCTGCAGCTGTGCCGAGAGAAGGGCTCGAGGATGTGGAGCTGCAAGGCCACTCGCCGTGAGGTCCCTTCCATCCCTGAGAGACACATCGAGGACCAGGTCATGCTCATCTTCTACGATCAACGCAAGCTGTTGCTGTCCTGGCTGCATCCACTCTCAACACTGCCTGGCTGCCAGGCTGGAGATAGCCCAGCCAGTGCTGGAGGCCTGGCTGATATCTTCGACACGGTGGCTCGCAGCAAGGTGCTTTTCTGCAATGACCAGTTTGATGAGGGTCCTGTGCGGCTGAGCCACTGGCAGTCGGAGGGTGTGGAGGCTAGCATCCTTGTGGAGCTGGCCAGGAAGGCCTCGGGGCCCGCGTGTCTGCTGCTGGCCTCGGTGCTGTCTCTGCTCTCAGCTGCCAGCGCCTGCCGGTAGGTAGACTGGGCCGCATGGGTGAAGAGACTCCCTTGCCAGTGTGCAGAGGACTCTGTGTGGGTCACACTGTCCCTGAGCTCCGACTCTTGTCCCGACGCCCCTCCCTCAAATCTCAGATGATATTTTAGTGGTAATTGCTTGTTCTCCTACCCTTTGGTTCTGGTGCCAGCCTGGTGTGTGTGTGTGTGTGCGCGCACACTGGGTATGTTTGTGGCGCTCTAATGGTAACCTCCTTTTTGCTTCACTTGAGGATTTCTCAGGCTCTGCTTCCAGAGTGAAGTATAGGGAACTGACATTTCTGCCTGTCGTTTTTATTTTATTTTATTTTATTTATTTTTTTATTATTATTTATTCAACTGTGCGCATGTGCGTGTGTATGTGTGTGTGTGTGTGTCTGTGTATGTGTAGAACCACCGACGAATTCGGGAACCACCATGGACGCCTCCACCTCCTTCTGCCCCAGGATTCACAGGCTCCGCCCTACCAGGACCAGAAGCGCAGGCCGCCCCCGCTTCCGCCTGGCATCTATACGTGGGATCTGGGATCCGAACTCAGGACCTTCCACCTGCAAGGCGGAGGCTTAACCCCTGAGCCACCTCTCCAGCCCCCCTGTCGTTTTTATGTGGAGACTGAACTCAGCCTTTCTGTTTTTGAGGCAGTCTTAATCCCCAAGCCCTCTCTCCAGTCTCCCAGCCTATTTTTACTAGTGTGAGGTCCACCATTAGGGTACAGGTTCACTCACAGATGGCTCAGTTCCTAACAGAGAATTCAGCCAATAAACGCAGGCTCTTGTCCGCTCTGCCCAGAGTTGCCCTGCGACAACATGGGGCTGCTGTCTTCCCTGCTCTTCTGTGTTCTCTGCAAAGGCCCCAGTCTGTCTCTCCTCCGGGCCAGCCTGCCTGGGGTGACAGCCCTTGCCAAGGCGTTCCAGAATCATCATTAAATTGCTGGCCTGCCTGGTGAGGGACTTACTTTATTTATTTATTTATTTAAAGGATTAAGGTAGAGTTTATTAGAGAAGAGAAAAAACAGAACTCATGTTCCCATGAGGGGCAGGTGCCTGGAGAACTCGTGGACTCCAGACGTGGAATCCTTGAAGGGCAGAATGCTGGAAAAGAACTTGTGGACTCCAGACATGGAGTGCTATGAGGGGCAGGCGCCCCTGGTGAGGGATTTAAAAAGCTTGAAGGCCTTGTGAGTACTGGGTGGCACCAGGCTTTCCAGCTTGTGAAGAGGGCCTGGGGTCCCGTCCTCAGCACAGAGCGTTCCTGGTGCAGTGGCCCCGGAGGCGCTGTGGTTCATCCTCAGTTGTCTCCTGACTAGGTCTAGGGACGCGACCCTGGCCTTGCTCCCGTCCAGGAGCTGTGACATGCTTCGCTGGATTGTTGGCTGTCTTCATGTACAGAGTAGGCTTTGGAGCTTCTTGTCAACCTTGGAATGAAGTAGGTAAAAGTGTATGTTTTGTCCCAGAAACCTTTTAGGAAAACAGGTTCTTGGCATTTATCATCCTCTTGGAGGACCCAGGAAAGGTGAAGAGCTGCTTGCGTGCTGCCCGCAGGCCAGGGCCCGCGCCTGCGCTCGCCGATGCAGGAGGCAAGTCTGTCTGGAGCAGACTCATCTCCACCCCGGACCTTGTGTCCTTGGGACATTGGGGGCTTGGGCCGTGCCGGACTGACCTGCAGCCTTGGAGGTCGCTGCCATGGGCCCGTTAGGAAGCAGCGCTCTGCCGTTCTGGCTCAGAGTTGTCTTTGAAGAACGCTCTTTAAATCACACAAGGTCACGTCCCGTGTCTCCCTCCTGAGGTCGCATAGCATGTGCAGAAGGGGTTTTGAATGGGGACATTCTGCTGATTGTTTCCATGCTCCTGGGCATCTGGCTTCACAGGAATGCAGCCTAGTTGTTGTCCTGTACCTCGTTATTTGTAGACATCACCCTTAGTGAGGATCTGTGGAGACATCTGTATGCTTCCTGTGTAAAAAAATCTCACTGGGGGGCTGGAGAGCTGCCTCAGGGGTTAAGACTTTGCCTCACAAGCAGAAAGTCCTGGGTTCGATCCCAGGTTCCACTTAAAAAAATGCCAGGCAGAAATGGTGGTGGCCTGAACTTCCAGCCCTGGTAGGTAGGAGCCTGGGAAATCCCAAAGTGAAGCCAAAAGGAGGTAGAAGCAATCCAGGATGATTTCTGAAGTCACCCTTGGTCCTTCACAAGGACACACAGTGCCCTCTGATACTCAGCTGTGTGTTGGCTGGTGGGCTAAGTATGCATGAGGCTCTACGTCGGCATCAGGAGGGAGCACTTGTGGCAGTGGAGAGTACTACCTCCCACCTGTGAATTCTTGCTGGGCAGTGGTGATTTTCTTACCTTCTTAGTCCTTGCTGAACTTTGTAGTAGAGCCGCAGGGTTTAGGGTCAGCGGGGCTGCTCCTTCCTCTCTGGAACGAGGGGTCTTGGTGGGGAGAAGAGCCAACACTGAAGGCTGAACATGGAGGTGCCCCCTTCTCTTCCCGCAGGCTGTGGAAGCTGTGGCCCCTGTCCTTTATGAGAAGTAAACTCTCCACTTGTGAGCAGCTGCAGCATCGCCTGAAGCATCTCTCGTTCGTCTTCAGCACCCAGAAGGCCCAGAGCCCTGACCAGCTGATGAGGTTTGCGCTTTCTCTGCAAGGAAGCCCTTCTGTACCCGTCGCTACATAGGGCCACTGCACTGACCACTCACCAGAACCCCGCAGTTGTGCTGTCAGCTGCCTCAGTCACTTCCCCTGGTCTCCCTTCCAGGAAAGCCAACATGCTGGTGTCCGTGCTCCTGGACGTGGCCCTCGGCCTTCTGCTGCTTTCCTGGCTCCACCGCAATAACCGGATTGGACAGTTGGCCAATGCTCTTGTCCCTATGGCTGATGTGAGTGGATCTGGGTGGGCCTAGCGTCCTCAAGATGGACACACCAGCTGACTAGTACGACTTACTGGCTGGAGCAGCTCTTCGCTGTCTTCATCCTAAAGACACAGCTCTTGGCTCTGCCTGAGAGATTCCATGTGTGATGTTAGCCAAGTACCCATTACTCCTGTGAAAGTGTAGCAGTGTCTGGGGGCTCTCGGGATTTTTTTCCCCTCAGCCTAGGGTCCAGACTCCCTCTCCTCGGTAACCTGTTGGCTGACTTGGTGCCCTTTTATACTAGTCTCAGGAAACTTTGGTGCTCAGGGTCGACACACTGCCTCAGGTTGATTCTGTGATTCCTGTGCTGAGAGCAAGAAGCACAAGCCTTCTGTTTTCAGGGTCTGCGCAGCACGTCCACACTGACCCCTCGCTTGCTCCCCCAGCTTCCGGCCTCTCGTTCCCACTTGGCCTTCAAATCCTTTGCCTCTCCATCTTCCTTCATTAGAGCCAAAGTCTGTCTGTCCCAGTAGGAGTCTATCTTCCTGCCTAGGGTGGTCCCTGTGACCCGTTAGTCCTCCCTGGAACCTCTGAGGGTCTCTTCACAGGTGCAGCCTCTGCACCATCAGTGCAGTATGTGCCAGGGTTACTTTGCCAGGCAAGGGCTCCCGAGCAGGAGCCTGTTCCTCATCTGTCTGCGCTGCCGGGATGGAAGGAGGTCAGCCAGGTGGGAGAGAGCCGCCGCGGTGAAGAGATGGCTAAGCTGCTTCTGGGTTGTTGTTTTTTTTCTTTTTTGCCGACTTTGTCTGAAGCTTCCTTTTTTCAAAATTGTTAAAAAACATAAATATTTAATTAAAAAATGGAGTCTTCTCGCTGCCAAGCTTTTACCCTTTAAATATTAAGTAAGGTCTATTTATGAAGAAGGTTCTGCCTCACTCTCTGCCAATCCTAGGGCTCTAGCCCAGGCTGTGAGGAGGCTCTGGGAAGAGCAGGAGACTCTCGTGTGGCTCGTGTGAACAAGGCGGCTTCGAGGGCCTCAGCACATAGGCAGCACAGCACCCCCCCCCCCGTGGGCTCCCCTGGCGGCCAGGACTAGCCCCTGCTGTTTGTCGCTCTCACTTAACTCTGCCCTTTCTCTGAAGGACCTTGCCTGTCACCTGCTGCCCAGCCCTCTGCTGGGTCTGACGCTCTGTTCATGACCTGAAGTGGCCCATCTCCAGGGTGGCCTGACTTCTGGGAGGCTTTGGCAGAGGGCTTCAGTGTCCTCTAGGCTTCCCAGTCTGCCATCATGGCCATGCCCAAGTGTCTGAGGCCCAGGGCTGACATGGCCAGTGTGAACATAACTCCCAGGTGGATGTCGCTGGCCACTGAGGACATGTGCTGAGGGGTTCTGCACATGTCTCAGGCCTGCTTCAAGATGCTTCAGACCCAACCCCAAAACCATCTTTGAGTGAGTCCCTTAGTGAGGCAGATCTAGGAAACAGTGTCTGTACTGCGTCTCTATAGGACACAGTTGTCTGAACCCTGGTACTGCCCACGCCGTGCTCCTATGGACTGGCCAGGGTGGGAGCTCATTATGGACCATCTCAGGTGTACCCCATCTGCAGCGTGACTGTGTGGCTGCTCCCCTTTCTCCCCTTTGTCCCTGTAGCATGTGGCTGAGGAGCTCAAGCGTCTGCTGCAGTGGCTGATGGGAGCCCCTGCTGGACTCAAGATGAACCGAGCACTGGATCAGGTGCTGGGCCGCTTCTTCCTGTACCACACCCACCTGTGGATCAGTGAGTACCTGATGGGCGCACCGTGCCACAGGGCTGAGGGGGGGTAGAGCTCCCAACCTGATGCTACCCTCTGCCTGCAACTCCTGGCCTCCACCTATGTGAAGTCCACTTTGCCTATCCAGTATCGAGAACTGTCTTCAGTTTCCTGGAGTGTCCCAGGGCCTCTCCCTCAAGACTCCATTATTCTTAGGCTACATTCATCTTATGTCACCCTTCATCGAGCACATCCTCTGGCACGTGGGCCTCTCAGCGTGCCTGGGCCTGACCGTCGCACTATCTATACTGTCAGACATCATGGCCCTGCTGACCTTCCACATCTACTGCTTCTATGTCTATGGCGCCAGGTAGGTATGTTCCCTAAAAGTAGCCCTCCATGCCCTAAGTGCACAGCAGGATCTAAGCAGGTGGACGAAGTGTGGTGCGGGCCCCAGCCTCTGCTCACAGCCCTGTGTCCTGCAGGCTGTATTGTTTGAAGATCTATGGCCTGTCTTCTCTCTGGCGACTCTTCCGGGGGAAGAAGTGGAATGTTTTGCGTCAGCGGGTGGATTCCTGCTCCTATGACCTTGACCAGGTACCTGCAGCTATGGCCCGTTGACCTGGCCACAGCAGTACTTGGCCATTGCCAGTGAGGAGCTGCTTTGGACCTGCAGCTGACCCGCTATGGTTGGCCCGGGGCGGGGCTGTCGGATTTGGAGGTTACCCTCTTGTGTTTGCTTATCTATACCTGAAACAGACACTTTGCTGATGTTGTGGGTGGCCATGCATCCTTGCTGTTTTTCCTTGATCTTACCAGATGCCCAGAACACATGGACATTCCCCTTGTGGTACTGGGAATGAGCTGACCTGGGTTAGGTTAGAAAGTGAAAACATCCCAGTTGCAGTTAGGGCAGTGGCTAGTGCTGGAGGGGCTAGTGTGGAGGGAGGGGCTAGTGCTGGAGGGAGGGGCTAGTGCTGGAGGGAGGGACTAGTGGGGGGGGCTAGTGTGGAGTGGGTGACTAGTATGGAGTGCGTGGCTAGTGTGGAGTGAGTGGCTAGTGTGAAGGGGCTGATGTGGAAGGGGTGGTGTGGAGTAGTTAGTGTGGAGGGGCTAGTGTGGGGGGCTAGTGTGGAGGGGCTAGTGTGGGGGGCTAGTGTGGAAGGGCTAGTGAAAAGAGGCTAGTGTGGAAGGGCTAGTGAGAAGGGGCTAGTGTGGAGGGGCTAGTGAAAAGAGGCTAGTGTGGAGGGGCTAGTGAGAAGGGGCTGGTGTGGAGGGGCTAGTGAGAAGGGGCTGGTGTGGAGGGGCTAGTGAGAAGGGGCTAGTGAGAAGGGGCTGGTGTGGGGGGCTGGTGTGGAGGGGCTGGTGGAGGGCTAGTGAAGGGGCTGGTGTGGAGGGGCTGGTGTGGAGGGGCTGGTGTGGGGGGGCTGGTGTGGGGGGGCTAGTGGAAGGGGCTGGTGTGGAGGGGCTGGTGTGGGGGGCTGGTGTGGGGGGGCTAGTGAGAAGGGGCTAGTGAGAAGGGGCTAGTGTGGAGGGGCTAGTGAGAGGGGCTGTGTGGGGGGCTAGTGAGAAGGGGCTGGTGTGGAGGGGCTAGTGAGAAGAGGCTGGTGGGGGGGGCTGGTGTGGAGGGCTGGTGAGGGGGGGCTGGTGTGGGGGGCTAGTGAGAAGAGGCTGGTGTGGGGGGGCTGGTGTGGAGGGGCTGGTGTGGAGGGGCTGGTGTGGAGGGGCTGGTGTGGGGGGGGCTAGTGAGAAGGGCTGGTGTGGAGGGGCTAGTGAGAAGGGGCTAGTGAGAAGGGGCTAGTGTGGAGGGGCTAGTGAGAAGGGGCTGGTGTGGAGGGGCTAGTGAGAAGAGGCTGGTGGGGGGGGCTGGTGTGGAGGGGCTGGTGAGGGGGGGCTGGTGTGGGGGGCTAGTGAGAAGAGGCTGGTGTGGGGGGGCTGGTGTGGGGGGCTGCCCCAGCTTTGGTTCTGATGCCAAGTGTGTCTCCCTCTTGTCACAGCTGTTCATCGGAACTTTGCTTTTCACCATCCTGCTCTTCCTGCTGCCTACCACTGCCCTGTACTACCTGGTATTCACTCTGGTGAGTCCAGTGCCTCCCCCTCTAGGGCCTGCAGAACTTGGGTTGGTCACTGCCGGCTCTACGTGGACTGGGCGTGGGGGACAGGACACCGTTCTCTGCAGGTCACATGACTTCTGGTTGGGAGTCCTTTCTTGGGGCCGTTGGCTTCTGAGGAGGGCAAACGAGTGGGACTAAGGAGGAGCCTTCTCTAATGTTGGGCACCTGGGTGGATGCCTGCAGGTGAGTGGCACCTAGATGGCCAGACCCTCCAGGATGTAACCTGTCGTCTTTGGCGTGTGATGTCTGTCTGGGCAGAGGGCCAGCTGCTCTGATGCCAACAGCCCCACAGGTCGGGATGCTGCTCCCACCGGGTCCCTGCATCTTGTCTTCAGGACTTGGCAGCTGCTCTGCCCTCTCCTCAGACTGGGATCTGTGCTTTCCCCAGACTCCCTGGGCCCCGCACGCGCTCAGTCGTGGTTTAGAGGGTGTATTGGACTCTTGTGTTCCTGGGTCCAGTGCGGTTTCTGGCCTCAGTCCATCTCAACAGCCTGTGTGTCACTCTTACTGTAGCTCCGGCTCCTGGTGGTGGCTGTGCAAGGCCTGACCCATCTGCTGGTGGACCTCATCAACTCCCTGCCACTGTATTCTCTTGGTCTTCGCCTCTGCCGACCCTACAGGCTGGCAGGTACATGCTGGATGCTAGGTGCCTGACTTCTCACAGGTGGACTGTGTGCCCACATGCCGCATAAAACAACTTAAAGAAAACTTATTTGGCTCATGCTTCCAGGGGGGAGACATGGTCCATTCAGGTGGGAATTGCATGCAGAAAGTGGGCAGCAGAAGCTGGAGGCAGCTCAGGTGGCATTCTTCATGAAGCAGAAAGGCAAGCAGCGCATTGCAGGAGCGTTGTGGGGGAAGAGGGCGGGCTGCCTGACCTCCAGGCCGCCTGGGATGTGTCTGTCTCCAGAAAAGCTCCACTTTCCAAAGGTGCCCTGACCTTCCCAAACATACAGTCGTGAAGAATGCAAACAGGTGAACCTGTGAGGGACAATTCATATTCAGTCCATGACAATACCCTTTAAAGAACAGTACTCCAGCCATCTTCCTCACTGACCCAGGTGACTAAGGCAAGGTGCCGTCTTGTAGCATTGCCCACACGCCCTCTGCAAGTTCCTCTGCTTCATCCAGGAATGCAAGAACGGGGTGGGGAGGGGCAGGCAGAAGGTCCTGAGTTCGGATCCTAGACCCACGTATAGACGCCGGGCAGAAGCAGGGGAGGCCTGAGTTTCTGGTCCTGGTAGGGCGGAGCCTGTGAATCCTGGGGCAGAGTAAACAAGGAGGAGGTGGAGGCGTCAATGGTGGTTCCTGAATTCGCCCGTGGTTCTACACACACACGCACACACACGCACACACACGCACAATTGAATACAAAAAAAAGAACCAGGGGGGGCAGAGCAGGTTCCCATGCAGCCGGGGTTACAGGATTGCTTCCTCCCCAACTTGCAGCTCCCAGCTGGAAAGGACTGTTTAACTTTGCTCCCAGGAGGATGATGACTATATAGAAGGAGCCTTCTAGGAGGATTAGCACTATGTAGATGCTCCAGCGTCAGAAGACGCCACGCTGGGACCAGGTACAATTTTATAGCAGGTCCTGGTCCTGCCGCCTCCTCCACCATGGTGACTTCAAGAGAGCTCCTTTCAAGCACTTGCCTGAGAAAGTAAACTTCAGGCCAGGGGCGCTGTGCTTTCGTAAGTAAAGAGATCCAGACGTCAGACACTGAGCCACTGGCAGGATGACCGCCATCCAGCACAGAAGCAGATGGGAAGGGGTGAGAGAGTGCCGCTTGTGCCCAAGTAGGTCTGCTGCCAACCTGGTGTACTCAGACAAAGGACTTGCACTGTCTAGGTTTCTACCCACACCAGCCTCTGCTGACCCACAACACTCAGCAAGACTCATTGGGGGGGCGCTCAAGGCACTATATGCATTACAATTGGGGCTGCCATACTCTTTCTTAAATACCTTGCTCTCCTTATAGCTGGTGTGAAGTTTCGAGTCCTGGAGTATGAGGCAGGCAGGCCCCTGCGGCTCCTGATGCAGGTAAGGACCCCCTGTGCCTTTCTCACCATACTCCGTTTTGAGACAGCTAGGATCAGCGGAGATGGGGACAGATCATCCTGGGATCAGGCGTAAGCAAGACAACCCAGTAGATCTGAAGGGAGGTTCCCAGGCCTCAGGGCACCATAACCATGGTGTGTGGAGCTTCTCCAGTGGAGCTGAGCGCCCACCACTGTCTGCACGGCTGCAGTCTGGCCTACCTTGTGAACAGGGGTCTTGACTTGCCTGGAATGTCTGTCTCCACACTGGGCCTATTCCCTTAGCAAAGGCCTCAGGACTTAGGTCATCCTGAAAACTTGCCTGCTATCAAATTATACCTGGTCCCAGCGTGGCGTCTTCTGATGCTGAAGCATCTACATAGTGCTAATCCTCCTAGGAGGCTCCTTCTACATAGTCATCATCCTCCTGGGAGCAGATTGAACCCTAGAGTGGGACATAACTGACCCAAAGGGATGCTTGGCTCCTTCTGTCACTTCACCCTCCTTAGGATCGCAGTGGCCCACTATGTGCCCTGCTTCTCCGAAGGTCAGCCTGGCTGCACTGCAGGTATCAACATTTGTCTGGGTCCTGCTGGCTCTGTCCTGGTCCTCAGGCCTAAGATTTCTCAGAGTGTCAGTCCCCAACGATTTCCTCTGCAGATGTGGCTGAAGTACCCCTGACCACCATTCCACTGACCTCTGACCTGCCCTTGCAGATAAACCCCCTTCCCTATAGTGACGTGATACACACCTACCGTCTGCCCAGCAGTGGTTGCCACCCCAAGCACTCTTGGGGCTCCTTGTGCCGCAAGCTGTTCTTTGGAGAACTCATCTACCCTTGGCGGCAGAGAGAGGACAAACAGGACTGAGGATCCCGCTGTCACCTGCCCACAGCCGCCACACCTGCTCTGACAGGGTGACACTGACTCCACATGGACCGATGGGCAGCCCACCTGCTGCGTGTAGGCAACCCACCTGCTGCATGTGGGCAGGCCTTGCTCTCAAGTCGCCAGTGTGGCTCGCAGGCCTTTCTGTTGCAGTTCTACACTCTGTCTCTTTAGCACCGACTGCACTGCTGGACTGCTGCACTCATTGTACTAAGCTCATTCCCCAGACTTTTTTGGGGTATGCTGGAATGTCTCCTTGGCTGCTTTACTGGGTGGGTAGACAGCCCCTCCCAGGATGTACTCCTGGACTCCTGTGCTTCTAGGAGCCTCAGCAGTGCACCCCATCAGGAAAATTTAGGCATTTGCTGTTGTTTTGTAACATTGCTGCTACTAGGCAACCCACGGGGTGTCCCTTTGCTTAAAACCACACAGCGTGGGATAGCTAAGCTGATTTTTGGAAACTGGGTACTGCTCACAGACCACTTCACTCATTTAGCACCCCTGCAGGACAGGCTTTTTGGCAAAATTTTCCTTCTCTGACTTTTGCAGAATGAGGCCACTCCTTTTGGGACAGGCACTTGTACGGCCCAGAATGTGAGCTGCCCTGAGGTGGAATGGCCCTGGCCGCCTGCACTCTGCAGGAGCCCATGTGAGTGAGTCCTCAGGGGATCAGGAGTCCTGCCTGCACGATGTGGTGGCAGTCAGCCCTGCCCATCTCTTGGGCACTCAGATCTGTCCACACCCTCCTCCCCCCTTTGCCGCAGATCACAGCAACCCTGAGCACCTAGTGGAGGGTCAGCAGGGAGAGGTCCTGATGCCGACCCTGACCCTGTGGTGCCAATAAAAGCTCCCAGCAGCTAGAGCACTTGGGCCTGCTGGAGGTCTATGCTGGGCACTGGCGGGTCAGCTCCAGGGGGACTGCCATCACCTGTTGCTACTGGAGGCTCTTGCAGCAGGTCTGCTGGCTGGGTGTGCAAATAGACCTGGAACTGCAGGGCCTCTGGCTGCAGGCTCATCCTGGTATAGGGCTGGCTCCCGGGTAGGGTGCAGCCTTGGTGGGACAGGAGTCACCTACTCTGGGCTCAGGTGATCACATGGAATCCATGCAGTGCATGGCACTCTCTGAACTGAACCGACCTCACAGCTGCTGTTTCCTGGGGATTTCCTGTCTGCTGTACTGGTTATGGAAAGGGGGACAGAGCCCAGAGAGGCCTCTCAGTAGCTCCTTGGTCTAGGGCTCCACCAAAGATCAAAGTGCCTCTCATGATCCTAGGCTAAATGCAAAGTTCTTGGACTAAGACTTCTTGGGAACCAGATTCTAAGGTTCACGAGTTGCCCCATCTGTATCTCCACTGTGCCTAGCTGCCATCTGCTCATCCTTCAGCTACTCTCACCCCTTCATGCCCTCCTGAGCTCCCATCAGGCCAGGGTCTTGACTTCAGCCCAGCCCACACTCTGTGAAGCCCTGTCATGAGATTTCCCTGGCAGCTGTGTCTTTGTATACAGCATGCTGGACTCTGCCCCTCCCCCAGGGACTAGTCAGGGCCTGGCACAAGACTAGCTGAAGCAGTACTGATCATTCCAGCCAATGGAGCCACCAAGAGATAGAGGCCGCCTGCAGAGGGCTGTTCTTATTTGAGTTTGTCTGATGATACAGACAGCTCACGCATATGTGGCAGGATAGCATGAAAGTGCTTCTGTCTTTGTTGGGGTGTTAACACTCTGAGGCATGTGCCTGGGCGCTGTCAGCTGACCCCTCATCTCAGGAGCTGTTGGGTTTCCCACTGCAAAGTCACCTTCATTTGCAACAGAAAGTGGCTTATATTCAGACATTCACTGCATGTGAATGGTCTGCATTATTCTCCATTAGCTGCAGTATCCACCAAGTCCTCTGGCTCTGTCCATTTAAGGGATACTTGTAGGCCTCTCCTTAGTACTAGGGTAAGGCCAGAAGTTCTGCGTAATTTATTTATTTTTTTAAAGATAGGGTCTCATGTATCCTGTCTCTACGTATCCTAGACTGACCTTCGACTCACTGTGGATGACTTTAAACAGATCTTTCTGCCGTCACTACCTGAGGACACTGAGTTTATGCTGAGGATTGAACCCAGGGCTATGTGTAGGTCAGGCATGCACTTTACCAAATGAATGAAGTTTTTGTGGGTGCTTCCTGACTTTGGGCTCAGGGCTCTGGGGTTCAGGATCTGTTTCTTCCCATGAATGATTCCCAGAGTCTTCTGAGGATAAGAATACAGCATAGGGTGGAAAGGTCTGTTTTCTGTGTTAACAGCAAAAGACAAGAGAATGGGTGATTTGTGAATATTTGGTTCTGGATTCTGGAGGCTAGGAATCTGGCATGTAGAGGGCCTTTTGGCCAGACAGCATGGCACTGGGCATCATGGGGAGGCAGCAAGTGCAACAGTGCTGCTCTCTGTAAAGCCACCAAGGCCATCTTGAGGGTCACTCACATCAAAGCCTCAGTTTAGAGTCCTGGCCTAGGTCCTTTCCCTCAGTTTGGGGTATGAGCCTCAGAGAACAGCAAAAGTCTTCAGCAGACACCACTTAGTCAACCTAGCAACTTCTCATGTACAACTACCTGGCAGTAACTGTCACAAAAGACCGCCAAAACCACAGGCTGACAAGAAACACCAAGCCTGTCACCAAAAGTGCCTCTAAGAGATCTGTTCATCTGTAGTATGTTGTCACCTTTGCTATTCATTCTGTGGCTATGAATTGCTGTTTTGAAATATTTTATGTAATCTCATTTTTGCTTTTAAAAACTTCTCCTTGCCTCACTCTTTGAAAGCTTAGTTTTCTGTGCCTGTGTGTTTGCACTGCAATATCTTATCAATTCCAAATCTTTTTTGAGGATTATTATTTGACCTGACAAATACATGAGGGGCATGTGTATATATATGTATATGTATATGTATATACATATGTATATACATATGTATATGTATATGTATATGTATATGTATATGTATATTCCACACATAGGAAATGGCTTGTGATTCTAGAGGTTGAGAAGGCCTAAAGGACTACAGAGAGACCCTATGTCCTCAGGCATCAAAACAAGGGATGCTAACATAACCTTCAGGAGGAGGCCAAAACTTAAGAAACCAGGAGACCACAGGATAAATCCTACAATTCGAAGGCTAGAGTACTCAAGAACTCTTCTATCCAAAGCACCAGAGTATCACTTCAGGAAAGGGATAATTTACCTTTCTTGTTTCTGCTTTCTGGGCCCTGTACACTGAATAGACCATCCATACAGAGGTTTCTCTTTCAAAGACAGGCTCTGTCTTGCAGCCTGGGTTGGAAGCATAGCTGTGGGCTGCCAGGCCGGCTCAGCCCTCTCGGAGTTGGAGGTTCCTTCCCTCACTGACGCTGCCACTTCTGTGTGTTTTCCTTAGTGTCGTCAGGCTGACATGGGCACCTGTGATTTATGCCTTTAGAAAGTGGGGTTTGATTTTTTCCCCACCATACCTTCAGACAGCCTCAGTAATGACAGAGAAACATTGCGTCTGGGTTACCAGCCTCTGGAGAAAGACCTGGGAGTGTAGGAGAGCCCCCCCCCCCGCCCCGTGTAGCCAGGTGTCTGCTCTCTGCTGGACTCAGGGCCCTACTTTCACCAGCATGGCACAGCCAAAGCATCAGGGCTTGTCTGGTACACCAGGCCTCGGTCATAGCATTCCCAGAGCCAGAAGCCTCTGCACCTGACAGAGGACAGCAGGGAAACTGCCCACCGCCAGGTGCTGCCTCCCACCAGGGACACCTCACACGAGCTTCCCTGAGCACTGTGTCCAACCCGATGACAGTCCAGGGTTGAGGTGCTCAGCACAGGCCATGTCTTCCGCTTCAGGGAGGAAGGCCACTCTGCAGGCCACCCAGCCCAGAGGGCTTCTCTATATGGTCACCTGCTGCTGCAGTGTTGTCTGGCCTCTCTGATCGTGGAGAGAAAAGGAGTTTTTTTTTAGGTCAACTGAGTGGGCCACATATGCAAAAAAAGAATTGAAAATAGGGAGTTTCTCAGGGGAGAAAAAGGGGAAGAGGAGGAAGGATGGGATTGGGGATTGAGGTATAAAAATTTCATGAATTCACTATATTTGTATGTAAAACACCGAACAAGTAAAGTTTTAAAATTTTTTTCTTGGGGTTGACCAGATAGCTTAGCAGATAATGTGGCTACTTGTAAACCTGGATCTGAGTTTGATTCCCAGAAGCCAACATGGTGAGAGGAGAAAAAAAGCTTCTTAAAGCCATCCTCTGACCTCCACCCATGCATCATGACAAGCGTGCAAATGTTCTTTCTCAAATCAATGAATAAAATATATTTTTAAAAAATATTGAGGTAAGGTTTTACTTTAAAATCCAAACTGCCTTAAATTCAGACAATATTGCTTCAGCCTTCCAAGTCCTAGCAATTACAATTGGGGCGCCATACATGGTGCTTTGTTATATGTTGTTTTCTAATTTTTTTTTTTTTTTTTTTTTTAGCTATTTTGTGTTTGTGTATGTATCAGAGGGCACTGTATGTCCCTGTAGAGAACCAAAAATGACTTTGGGAATCACCCTGGATTGCTTCTACCTCCTCTTTGCTTCACTCTGGGATTTCTCAGCCTCAATCCGTCAGGGCTAAAAGTGCAGGCTGTGGCCATTTCTGCCTGGCATTTTTTTATGGGGGACCTGGGATCTGAACTGGACCTTCTGCTTGGGAAGCAGAATCTTAACCCGTGAGTCATCTCCTTGGCCCAGATTGTTATATGTTGTTTTTACAATTTACTTTTTTTTTTTATTCAATTGTGCGTGTGTGTGTGTGTGTGTGTGTAGAACCACAGACGAATTCGGGAACCACCATGGACCGCCTCCACCTCCTCCTTGTTGACTCTGCTCTGGGATTCACAGGCTCCGCCCTACCAGGACCAGAAACGCAGGCCGTCCCCGCTTCCGCCTGGCGTCTATACGTGGGGTCTAGGATCCGAACTCAGGACCTTCCGCCTCCTCTCCAGCCCCTATATGTTGTTTTTAAACAAGGGTTTTGCTATATCACCCAAGCTGGCCTTGAACTGAAAGTGATCTTCCTACTTTATCCTATAATGTCACACTGGGAGGAGGCTCTTGCCGAGAGAGAGATGTGGCAGCTGGGGAAATGGTCAGCCCATGGGGAGCTGGTTATTGTAGTGACCGCCTGCTCCTGCGCAGATCTGCATTTCAGGCTTTAACTCTCCTGAGGGCAAGTGCAGGCATCAACAGCTTTCTTTCCCCAAGAGCTGTGCTTGTGCCAGCTTGGATCACAGCTTCATTTTTGGCAACATCATCAAGCCCTGGCTCTCCTATTTCAGCCTCCTAAACAGCTCTGGTTGCTAGTATGTGCCGGCATGCCCAACTTGTATTATGTTTAGCAGCTTTTTCCCCCCTCCGGTATCCTTGAGTTCCTGATCCTCCCACTTCCCAGGCACTGAAATTTCAGACACCACCATTCGTTGCTTAATAGCTTTCCTGAGGAGTTCAGGTGCCATAAACGCCCATTTTGAGTGCACATTTTGATTTTCAGTAACTTTACCAAAAGGCAAGATCATCATTCTTTAAAAGTGTGCTGTTTCCCTTAAATCGGTCAGTCTTCTTGATTTCTGAGCAGCAACCGCTTCTATGCTATGTGCCGTGAACTTCACTGTGCACGTTCTCGTTCTGGCCATGGCACTTAAGTGGAGTCATTTAATGAGCATATTTTCAGGATTCATTCTTGTTTCAGTTCTTATTTTTTTATGGGTAATACCCTCTACCGTGCGTAACAAACCTCATTATACTGATGGTCTATATTAGAGGGACTTCTTCCTGTGGATATTTACGTACAGGTTTCTGTGCAGATGGACAAGAACTGTTGCGGAGTACGACCTTCCGTGGTGATTACTTGCCTCCCGTGACTGGGCATCTAACGCCGTCCGCGATCTCCAGCCCTGGAGCCGACCACTTTCGCATTGCACCCGCCATGGGTTGCAGGCTTCCCAGGTCGGTCAGCGCAGCTACACCGCCGAGACGCACTGGAGTCCCCGGAAGCAGCAGCTGGGCGGTAACCCGCCCGCAAGCACGCGCCCACCCCGCGCCCCGGCAGAAGTCACGCCTCCTGGAACGGCCCCAAGGAGGCGAAAACCTCGCCACCCGCCCGCCCCAGCGAACGCAGATTGGCTGCTCCGGCCCTACCCCCGGGGAGGCGAGCAGGCGATGCTGGGCCTCGATCGCCTCGTCGACGGCCCTGCTGGGTCTCAGCGAGAGCAGCCGGCGCAGCCCGCCGGGGAGCCCGGCTCTGGGGGCGCAGTGCGTACCCTGGGCGAGCGGCAGGGCTTGCTGCCCCCCATTGCTCAGGGAAGAGCATATACAAACACCCTGGAGTTTCAGGCTCGTCATTGGTCGAGTAGGAAAGGGGTCGGTCGAACTCTTGTGACCGACAACCCGACAGCAAATGGTGATGGCGAAGGGGCGGGCGGAGCAAACGTTGAAGGCCCCGGAACCTGCTAAGGCTCCGGGACGCCGTGCGGGATGCTATGGGGCCTTGACGGACGTGCCACATAACCAATGATTCTAGAAATTCGGGTACCGATGACCAATGGACACAACGACTCGACGGCGCCGTGTGGGAAGCTGTGGGGGCGGGGCGTCTGTGACGGACGGGAGGACGGGCCAACACCTGCGAAGGAGCGGCGGCCGACCAATGCGGACGGTGAGGGTGTAGGGCGCCGACGGGGCGGGGCGACCTGGGCTGGCGGCTCCGTGCGGGCAGCGTGGGGGCGGGATGATCGTGACGGCCAGCCGGCCAGGCCAATAGTCCGGGGAGGGCCGGCGGGGGGCGCCCAATGGCGGCGGCGCGTCAGGGGGCGGGGCTGCGCGGCGCCGTGCGGGAAGCGGCGGGCGGCGGCGGCGGCCGGAGGGCGGAGGTGAGGCTGGCGACAGCGCTAGCGGCGAGGGCGAGTGCGGAGGGGGGGCGGCGGCGGCGGCGGCGGCGTCCGGGTGCGGGAGCGTCCGTGGCGAGCTCGCAGCGCCGCTCATCCGCCTCCGCCCGCAGGTCTGGCGGCGGGCCGTGGGCCGCGGTGCGGCACGCGGGAGGATGGGCACCCAGGGCAGCCCCGTGAAGAGCTACGACTACCTGCTCAAGTTCCTGCTGGTGGGCGACAGCGACGTGGGGAAGGGCGAGATCCTGGAGAGCCTTCAGGACGGCGCGGCCGAGTCCCCGTACGCCTACAGCAACGGTAGGCCGGGGCCGGGGCCGGGGCGGGGGCCTCTGCGCGCGCCGCCGCGGCGCCCCGCAGCTCCGCTCGGACTCAGCGGCGAGCGGGGCGCCTGGGGGGCTCGGCGAGCGCTGCGCGGGGTCCCGTGGGGCCTGGCTGGGGCCGCGCTCGGACGGCGGAGCGCGATGGGCAGGGTCGTGCCATCCTGTCGCCGAGGGTTTGCTCGGGGGCGCTGCGCGTTGTGCGGGGAGAACATGACCTGTCCGCACCTCCGCGCCTGTTGCCTTCCGGCTGCGCGGCGGCTCGCGTACTGGCACCTGCCTGATCTTGCCTCTCGATGTAGGTGTTTAAGGTAAAATCGCGGGTAACCGTGGTTGGCCCTCGCCCCGGTGGTCAGGCGCGCGTCCTTAGACGGTGCTGGGCTTTCGCTGCAGAGGACCTGCGTCCAGCAGTCCCACAGGCCCCTGGCTCGGTCGGCTTCCGCCGGTCCCACTGCTCCTGCGCCTCGCGCTCTGCGAGCTTGTCAGTCCTGTCTCCCCCTTTAGCAGTGGGTGTTTGGTGAAACAAACTTGTCTGTGGGCAGCTGCACGTGTGGGCAGAATGTCTCTCGCCCTTTGGGTTGGGGCTTGCCTGGAGTGATGCCCCCGGCGCTTCATCCCTAGTGTCAGTATTGGGGGCCACTTCTGAGCACCCACTTCCAGCCCCAGAGCGAAGCTGGGCGAGCAGGAGCCAAGAGTTTGTTTTCAGGGAGGCGGAAAGGGGACGCTGCTCAGCGGGGGGCTTCACCAGCCTTGACTGGACGTCCCGGGGTGGTCTTGCCCAGATGGAGCCTGGGTTGCTCTTCTAGCCAGAGTAGTGCCGGGGAAGGGGGCTGAGCATGGAAAGTCCTTGTGTCGCCTGGTGGGTGGGCTTGGCGCCGCTGCTCGCCCCACCAGCCTCAGCTGCACGCAGCCACAAGCTGGACCCTTCCTCCTTTCTTGGCTCCTCGTCAGCGCATCAGAGGGGCCAACAGTGTATAAAAAGTAGCAGAGATGCGAGACTTAACTGTGGGCGGTGCCGCAGGTGCCCTTGGACTTGACGTTCCGTGAGGCCCGGCCCCGCTTGCGGCTGTGCCAGGAGCTCTGGAGGGCGAGGTGGACACAGTGTGAGGAGGAGTGCTCGTGGTCAGAGTATCTGTCAGCTCCCTGACTCACGGGTGAGCTGGTGAACCTCAGATCTCTTGGGCCTTCCTGTTGGTCAACGCATGGAGTTTGTTTGTTCTTTGAAACAGCTGTCATTGGAACACCTGATTTTTGGTTCTCTTACGGCATAGGTGGAATTTTTTTTTCATTGATAATAAAATTTCAGTGCATGTTTCCAGTTCTTGGTTTCCTCCAAGTTTCAGAGCTTGCGTTGAAGCAGGGTGGGTCCACCTAGTGTGGTTGCTGCGGCACGGTAGCCAGAACCTCCTTAGGTCAGAGCTATTATTTATCTGCCTTAAAGTCTGGTCTAGCTTGTTCCTCAGGGTGAGAGCCTTGCTCTCTGACTTCACAAACATGTGAGTCATCAAAACAGCCTTTTTTTTTTAATTGGTACCAGCACCCAAAGTAGTGGCGATGTGATTGTGACATGCTTAGCTTCTGCGGGAGCTCACGGCCAGTGATGCTGATGCTTACAGTGGTTTGGATCTCCGCAGAGCCTGGGACATGCAGTTAAATACCTGACTTGAGAATTCAGCAGAGACACTGGTTGAAGAAAACTGCTCTCTGGAGGGACAGAATGGAATATTTTGCCTATGGTTCCATCTCGGTGTGGAAGGGGGAAAGGGATATGCTGCACAGCAAAAGCTTCATGGATCCTGCATTATAGGAGCCAGCAGGAAGAGGAAGGGCTGTGTTTCTTCTCATTAGTACAATGCCAATGAACCTGTCTCTGGTGTGTAGCTTGGGTGGTGAGTCTGCGTTGGCCCCAACTCAGCCTGTTGGGTGGGTGCTCACTCTTGAACCACAGAAGCTTCCTGCTTCAGCCCACAAATCTGTCCCTGTTTAGTTATGGGCAGTGTCCATCTTCATGTATATCTCTGTCCAGCTTTGCACAGTTTCCTGAATGTGTGGCCTCCAGGAAAGTCCATCTCGATGTGAGGGTCCCAGGAGTCAGTGTGATGAGTCCATGGTCCTTTGAGAGTTACTGATGATGGAAGGAAGCTGCAGGGCGAAGCTGCTGCCCTTGGAGTCAGGGAGTCGGGAAGGAGGCAGGTAACTGCAAAGCCGGACTGGCAGGGAGCTTTGTTTCGAATGGGCAGTTCTGATGTTTGTGCAGATGTCTGTGGACCATATTCTGCCCTGACTTGTGCGCTCTGTGCGCAGCATGCTGTAGGGTCCCCCTGTAGCCGGGGCTTGCCAGTGACAGGCTGGCAGAGCTGGTGCTACACCTCTACTCCATGTTTCTCCTCTCTTGAGGTCCATAGAGGGGGAAGGGAGATCCCCTTCCTCTGTTGTGTTTCCTTTCATCAGACCGTATCTCAGATTGAGAGAGTCAATCCTCAGCTATTGCTTTATCCCCAGCATTATCACGAGACTTGCACACAGGTGACAACAACTATTCTTGCTTTCTAAAAAAATTTTCACTCGCGTGTGCATGTGTATGTATGTGTATACAGTATACATGCATGTTTGTGTGTGTGTAGGCATGTGCATGTGGTGGATGCATATATGCCTGTACACACTCATGCGCATGTGTTAGGGGATTCTCGATTACTTTTCCACCTTTTTCTGTGCAATAGGGTCTTTCACTAAAACCCCGAGCTCACCGATATGGTTTGTCCTGCTAGCCAGCTTGTTCTGGGGGGCCTGTCTCTACCATCCAGGCCTGGAATCACAGGAGAGAGCCATGTCCATCCTGCCTGTGCGTGGGTTCCGGTTCTTGGAACTCTGTTCCTCGTACTTATACAGCAAACGTTCCTAGAGTTGCTTTAGTTTCTTTTGAGATAGGGTCTTGTGAGTAGCCCAGGCTGGTGCTGGTTCTGCTGCCTCTTGGTTCTGGGTGGCAGACCTGTGCCTCGTTGCCTAGCCTGTATGAGTGAACAACTGGTGTGACTTGACACACTGTTACTGGGCACTGTTCGTTTCATTGCCACGGGAACGCCGTCTTTCCTGCCTCTGCACTTGGCCTGTCACTCTGGAGTCTGTCTTCCCGATTAGGTGTCAGGATTGCAGGCCACGGGTTGGCTCAGGAGGAGCGGGGTGACCACTGTGGAAGCAACCAGTGCTCCCAGTGTTCGGCCACTACCAGCTGAGCGTCTCTCTGCTCCTCATTTAGTTTCACCAGCTCCTAGTGAGGGAGGCACCATTGTGCCCATTTCACAGATGAGGTCCCGGGGAGCTACTGTTCAGGATGGTCCATTCACGGGGTTCCTTTTTCATTGAGGGGGGTGGTTGGAGCAGCTGCACACTGAGCTGGCCTCCCGCATTCTCATGGGCCTGGGCTGGTCCCGGAACACCCCCAACACTAGTGTTGGAACACTGGTGCCTGAGACCCTGTCCTGCTCCTTCCCAGCCCCAGCCAAGCCGCCATCTGGGAACCAGCATCATCCTTGTGAGACTCATCGTTTAGAAAATATTTACATACGAGAAGAGAGGGTTCCATGTGGGTTTCTAGGGTTGAGCTCAGGTCACCAGGTCTGCTAACAGGCTCCTTACCCCTGAGCTAGCTTACTGCCCAGAGGGTCGTTAGTCCTGCCAGCTTTGCTCCTGGAGAGCTGCTGTTTCCTCCCCTGGTTCGAGAGCAGGCCGTGCCCTTCTTCCTGTGCCTCCAAGCGCCACCACTGGCTTCTGGGCAGTGGTTCACATCCTGCCGCCCTCGGGGAGCCGAGTGCTTCTGAGGGCCTCTTGCCTCCTGTCGCGTCATTGACCTGTTCTGGGTGCCTCCAGTGCGCCTGGCCGTGGGCTGGGAACACCGGTGCACGGCGAGTGGGATGTAGACATCTTTACTTCTATAGAACTTGAAGAATGAGACCTTCACCCTTTGGGGTGCAACGTGGTTGCTGGAGTCTGGAAACCTAGCCTGGAGGTTGGGGAGGGTTTCCTGGAGAAGGTGCTATCTGAGGGAGGCCTGGCGTAGACAGCAGTGTCAGGCACTGGTCCCGAGGCACGTGATCTGCTGAAGGTCCCTGAGATGCCCAGCGCGTCCCCCAAGGGGAGGGCTACTAGGCAGCCAGGCTTCAGGGAGGGATTCAGGTGAAGGGGTGCGGTGGCGTGTGTGAGGACAGAGGAGCTGTCCGCCGCTCTGTGTCCTCACTGAGATGAGCCTCCTTTTCCCTCGGAGTTGCCTGGTTGCCACCACTTTCCCAACCCTCCTGGGCGCCAAGGCAGGTCTCATCTCTGTCTGCTCCCCCGTCCCCCGGCGTCTCCCAGCAGAGCAGAGGCCAGGTGGGCTCTGTGCTGTTCGTAAGTACCTGCTCTGGCACTGTTCCTCGTCGGCCCAGTTGGAGAGCGAGAGGCTGAGGACAGCCTGTGTGAAGTCCAGCGGACGCCGATCTGCCGCCTTGTGCTGCGGAAGGCGTGTGAGTAGGAATCTGCTGACTTGATTAATTAGTTAGCTCTGAAGGTTGTATTGTTTGAGAGTGAGGAATGAGGGAGGCAGAAGAGCTTGTGCACGGAGGTTAAAGGACAATTTTAAAAATTAAGTCCTTCTACCACGTGGACTCCCCAGAGACCAAACTCAGGTCTCCAGGTTTGTGTGCAGGTACTTTTACCTGCTGCCATCGTGCTGACTCTTGCTTGTGTTTTTTTTGGATCATGTCTTGCTGTGTAGCCTTGACCGCCTAGGAATGACTTTGTAGCCAGGCCAGGCCCACCTTGAACCTGCAGTAAGCCACCACCTGTACCTCATGCACGCCGAGCTTACGCACGTGCCATCACGACTGGCTCAAGTGGCCGTACGTGTTATGTTTTATTGCTAATAAATTGCGAAGTCCTTGGTGTTGCCACAAGCAGCAGCAGATGATGGGTCGCGCTCAAGGCACAGTGTTCAGCAGGCCCAGCCCGCTCTCTGCTAGAGCTGTGTGCCTACACAGATTGTCGTCTTTTCCATCAGCGTGATTGTTTGTGGCTTGGACAGTGAACTAAATTTAACAGTGTTTCAGGAAGGAAATGGTGTCAGGGAGCTGAGAAGTGGGTGGGAATGACTTGAAGGGAAAGAATTGGTGTTTGGCAGGTCCTTGTGCCTACTGCTTGGCTTGAAGATGGTAACCAAATAGGGGCAGAGTCACTGGTCCCTCTAAAGCTATCCTTAGAGGGCCAGTGACTAGGACATGTGCAACAGGAAGGAGCCCAACTGCATTTTGTCCAGCACTTTGTCTTAGAATGCAGGAGAAAACAAAACAAATACCACTAACCAAAAAACCTGAGGAAAATACTTCAGCATGCGTCTTGCTGGTTACAAGGAGAAAGCACAGAGGCGGGAAGCCGACTGTAAACGAGGTGTTACACCAGCAACTGCCAAGGTAGCAGGAAGCAGAGTGTCCACAGAGATTCCCTGCATCTGCCAAGGCCCGCGTGTGTGGCACCATGCTTAGACAGAAGGCAGATGGAAAGTGGGTTCTATGAATCCTTCTAGCAGTGAGGACAAAGAAGTAAGCTCAGACTCTAAACGTCTCATTGTCAGCCTGGCAATGACAAGTGACTCTCATGTCCACCACTGCACAACTAGCCCAAGTCAGAATTTTCAATGCCACATCCATCTTCAGACATTTCTCCATCAGAACGTGGGAGGAGAGATGAGAAGTGAGGGGTCTGAGCAGGAAGATGGGCGCACAGATGAGGCGGGACTTTAAACATCAGGCAGCAAGCAGCGTGGCCAGGAGGGGGATGCTCAGACTAGCCGGCCTCTGGGGATGGCCACTGGGAGAAGAGTTGGGCAGCGGTCTCTAGAAAGGTCTTAGGCTCTGTGCCAAGGAGCCGGGGGGCTTCAGGAAGAGCCTGAAGTCACCAGAGTTGGTCCTTTGTCCCCGGATGACAGAGGAAGCACAGTGTCCTGTGGTCCCCAAGCCACACGGCAAGAATTTACATCCCCGTTTGTTGGTGACATGTGCACTTAACTGACCTTGGTGAAAGACATCCCTGTCCTGAGCCGGGTGTTGGAGAATAGGTGAGGACAAGAGAGGGCAGACACTACTTAGCAGCTGCAAGATGTGCTTGAGAGTTGATAGAAGTGCTAGAAGCTCTGGGCTAGTGAGTTACTGTCAGCCTTGGAGGAACACGTGCCTGTGCACTGCTGTCCCCTCAGGTGTGAGGCAGGGTACGTGCAGTTGTCTGCGACCTGGTGCCTGTGGTTGTTCTCCCATTACCTAGGACAGAAGTGTGTCTGTTGCCTTGTCCAAGGTGGGGTGAGTTCCGCTTGGCTCCCAGCTGGGAGGGGTGGTCAGGACGGTAAATGACATGAGGTTTCCAGACACTTTGAACAGGTGTGAGGGACTAAGTAGGTGCAGGACATTTCTTTCTCAGGTTGCCAAGGGATGCCCAGGTTCAGAAAATGGCTACTGTAGGAGGGACTGTGGCCAGGTCGCTTCTGAGGCTGCCCAGGTTGCCAGTGCTTGCGTCCCTGTGGCATCCTGCAGGCTGGGGCTCTGCCAGCTGGGTGTCATTGTTGGAGTCTGTGGTGTCCCTGTGCCCACCGATTCCCACCTTGGAGGAGTCATTAGACACTAGGTCACCTTCCAGGTGAAATGGTGCCTGTTGTTCCTCCCTGTCTCCTCCTGTTACCACGGTCAGAATGCCCGTGGATACTGTGTTAGTGTCTGCTCCCTCCTTGCAGGAATGTGGCCCCATGCGTGGACTCTTAGGCAGCAGTCTCTCTAGCTTTGTCCAGGTATTTGAGCATCTTGTACTTTGTGGCACAGTGTGGGGTGGACCCTCCAGGGCCTGTTTCTCCACAGAGCTTGACTTTTCTTAGTGGGGATAGGTTTTATAGCAAGTTACTCTTTGTTTGGTTTTGTTTTTTATTTCATTGAGACAAAGTCTAATGTAGCCCAGGCTGACCTGAAACTTGCTGTGTAGCTGAGGATGTTTACATCCCAGTGCTGGGGTTACACACTAAACTCCTAGGGTGATGTTTGTTGGATAGGGAGTACTTGGGAAATGCTACTATTAGTGATAGTAAGTTCACCGAGCGTAAAGACACTAAGGTGAAATGTATCCGACACTGCCAAGTTTACAAACGGTTCCACTGAACTTTTAGAAGAACTTTGGCACCTGAGTGATGGCACAGTTCAGTGCAGAGTTCATCATGAGCAAGTGAGTCATGTGGAGCTCGCTCCCCGTGGCAGCAGGAGCTTGTGACGCCCTGCTTGGTGTCCAGAAGACCCTAGCCAACTGCTTGGCTGCAGGAGCTGACAGCAGCCCTGTGCTTCCAGCTGTGCACAGGCCCCTGGAGCACCCACCTCAGGCCTCCAAGCTTTGTCCTCCTTCCAGGGCTGCCTCCCAGCTGGTGGGCACACCCTGCCTGCCCACCATAGCAGCGCCTGCCTGCACATAAAATTACAGAACTAAAATTAAAAATTATAGAACCAAAAACTGAGTCTTGCTATTGTAGCTCAGTCTAGCCTTGAACTCATGGCGGTTCTCTTGCCGCAGTCACTCAGTGCTGGGGTTACCATGTGCTACCACAGCTGGTACAAAAACACATTTTTCTTGTGATATCCATATGCTATATAATGACAGGCTGCTGCCTCTCCCCCATCGTGTGTGCACACACGCATGTTTAAAAACTTGTTTCTCATCCACTATTGGAGGCAGGTCACAGAGGCCTCCCCGCCCTGCTCTGCAGAAGGGATGCTGCAACCTTTGTTTCCTCCTTCAGTCTGTCAGATGTGCAGGAGCCTCCATGGACCCAGAGCAAGGGTGTGAGCTCTTCGGGATATGGAGAGCAGTTCTCTGGAGAGGTTGTGCGCATGTGTGTGCGTGCATGTGTGCTCTCTGTATGCGTGTGTATTCTATATGTGTATATTCTGTGCACTTCACGTGTGTACTGTATGTGCGTATTCTGTGTGTGCACGTGTGCGTGCACTTGTGTGTGTGTGTGTATGGCTCTACTCCTAGAGAGGGAGGACCAGAAAGCTGATGTGGCTGTGCAGCTGCTTGGAAGGAAACAGCATAACCAAGCATCGCCCTGAATCCTCTAGTTGTGCTACGGCAGCCCTGGGGACACTCAGCGACCACCTCATGCTGAGACCATCTGCAGGAGGCTGAGCCCTCAGGCCAGCAGCAAAACTAAAGTGGGACAGTTTCTGCTGCAGAACTGTTGGCTCTTTGAAGGGGCTGGGAGTGGGGGAAGGACCTTTGCAGGCCACAGAAGCCTGTGCTGATTGTTACGGAGAACACAGAGAAAAACTGTCCCTAACAGATGTCAGTTCATGACTGTCCCTAGATACCAGCTTACCTTTTCTAATTTGAAACGAAAAAAGAACAATTGGAAAGTATATCTTTTTCTCCCCCATTTTTAATTTATTTCATTTAAGACTACCTTCGTACAACTTCAGAGAGAAACACAAAAGCAGCAGATTTGGCTTCAAACTCATGAACTGTGCTAGAGTTTAAAGCTGATAGCAGCTTACGCATGCACTCCAGGCACTGCAGTGCTCTGTGGCATGAAGGCAACTCCTTTCCTCCAGCTGGGACACTCTGGGTGTGTCGCTGCCCTTCGATGTATTTTCCACGTGCAAACAGTAGACCATCACCATTCCTACATAGGAAACAAAGGCTAATAGCCACATTCTTTTTTTTTAATTTTTTTATTTATTCAATTGTGCGTGTGTGCATATGTATGCACGCGCGCGCGCGCGCGCGTGTGTGTGTGTGTGTGTGTGTGTGTGTGTGTGTAGAACCACAGACGAATTTGGGAACCACCATGGACGCCTCCACCTCCTTCTTATTTTACTCCGCCCCGGATTCACAGGCTCCGCCCTACCAGGACCTGAAGCGCAGATCCCCCCTTCCGCCTGGCGTCTATACGTGGGATCTGGGATCCAAACTCAGGACCTTCCTCCTGCAAGGCAGAGGCTTAACCCCTGAGCCACTTCTCCAGCCCCAACCACATTCTTTTAAAGAAGATAAGCAAGAAAATGATTCCTAGTCCAAATCCAGTACCTAGTCTCATCATGGTGACACCATGCACCTGTCCCACCTTGGTCCTGCCGATGTTTCCCACCAGCGGCTCCATTATCTGACCTCTTGGTAGTCTTTGATCAGATGCATTAAGTTAGTCACAGGTACAATAAACAAAAGTGTTCAGAATCAGTGGCTGGTCCTGGCCTGGTAGGAGCCAGGGTCAAGATACCCTTTACTCCTCTGTGTTCTGACCCCAGCTGGTCCCCAGCCCCCGTCAGCCCCGTCAGCCGGCCCCCAGCCCCATCAGCTGGCCAGTGGAGACGGGTGAACAGGCGTCAGACCGTAGGCTTGAGTATGGGCGCACTCTCCCTGGGGCTGTCAGAAACTGAAGCCTGTGACTCACAGTACTCAAAAATAGTGTGTGGGTGTGTGCTCTTATGAAGGAGCCCTCTTGCCCTCTTTCTGGCCAGATAATTAGGAGTCTGTCTTGGGGAAGTAATAGGTACAATTGTTTTTTAAATAAAAGTGAGAAACGAATGGCCTGAGGCCAGCCATGGAGTTGTGGTGTAATTGTGCCCATAGGGTGAGTGGGTTTGAGGAACAGTGAGTGAAAGATTGTGTCTCTTAACACTCTGGTTAAGTGTGAAAATTCAGTCTTCTCATCATCTACAGGGGATTGTTTTTAGAACTTTCTCAGACACCCAAATCCATAGATGCACAAGTCCTGTATATGACAATTTTCTTCTGTCTGCTCAAAGTGAGTCTCAGAGGACTTACAGTACCAAGCACAAAATAGTTGTGCTGTATTGTTGGAAATAATAACAGTAAAAAGTCCGTCCAGGCCAGTGAGATGGCTCATCAGGTAAGAAGAGCAATAGAGTCTGACTGCCAGACTCAGTCTGACAGGAAGTAGGAGAGAACCAAATTCCAAGAATTATCTTCTGACTCCCTGTTCATCGCTCATGCTTGTTCTCTCTTTTTTTAAACATTTATTTGTTTATTTATTTATTTGTGTGTGTGTGTGTGTGTGTGTGTGTGTATATCAGAGGGCACTGTGTGTCCCCGTGGAGGACCAGAGGTGACTTCATGAATAATCCTGGATTGCTTTTATCTTCTTCTTGCTTTGCCTTGAGATTTCCCAGGCTCAGCCCACCAGGGCCGGAAGTGAGGCCACCACCATTTCTGCCTAGCGTTTCTTTATGTTGACCTGGGATTGGTACTCAGGACTTTTTGCTTGCAAGACAGTCTTAACCCTTGAGCCATCTCTCCAGCCCCATCATGGACATTCTCTTGTTTTTTTCTCCCCCTCCTTTAAAATATTAAAGTCTGTGTATGTTTTATACAGATAGATGCATTTTTTAAATTTTTTTTATTTTTATTATTATTATTTATTCAATTGTGCATGTGTGCGTGCGTGTGTATGTATGTGTGTGTGTGTGTGTGTGTGTGTCCCAACGTCTATACATGGGGTCTAGGATTCGAACTCAGGACCTTCTGCCTGCAAGGCAGAGGCTTAACCACTGAGCCACCTCTCCAGCCCCAAGATAGATGCATTTTTTAAAAAAGTATTTTCACAAGTAGGATAGGGCAGTTGTAACTATATAGTATGTACATGTGAAATGATCGTACAGTGAAGTACATGAAAAGTCAGTGGGTTTCAGCATTTGGGGTAATGTTCATGTATTTGAAATGTTCCATAAGAGTGTGCTTGCTCTTTGCAGTACACAGGAGAAATCTGGTTTGATGCGGGCTTTAAAGCAGTAAGAAAAAACTTTGGCATCACAGAGTCCCAGTGCACAGCCTGCCTTGGCACCGAGTGGGGCTGGCTCTGTGTTCCTGCCCTGCCCTCCCACAGGCACTGGTTAGCCTGTAACGGCAGACACCTGGACTCTGTCGCTGTGGAGGATCTGATAGAGCGTGTGCCGGTGGCACATCCACATCCAGGGTCCAGAGCCTAGGGAACCCAGGCTCCCCGTGCCCGACTTAGCACTGTCTCACCCCTGACTGGTCACCCAGTCCCCTTATCTGGAAAAAAGACCAACTAATCTAAATTCAGAACAACCAGTGTCCTGCATGGGCTTTATATTCTTAATTATTGAAACGTAATTTATGTATAATAAAACATACTTTGTGGCAGCTGTGGACTGCTCCTGTCAAAGTACAGAGCATATGTGCCCCAGAGGCCTGACCTGTGTCCACATGGTATGGCACAACAGGAGGTCACACATGGAGCCCTGCAGTGGCTCTCTGCTTGGCTTGGTTCTGACCTGCAGCTAAGTATCTGGTAACTAAGTAACTAAGTCCCGTTTAGTTATTTTTCTGAACACAAGAGTCATAACACAGAAGCCCTTTTGTGTGTGTTCCAGTCAGATGAAATGTAGACATACACTTCGGGAAGATTCCTGCTGTTGTGTTAGCAGTGCCTTTTCTATTTTTATTTATGATTTTTCAGTTATGTGTGTGAGGATGGTGTATGTAGATTCCCTTGCCATGGAAGTCAGACAACAACTTTGGAGTTGGTTTGCTCTTTCTACCTGTCCAAGTTCAGGTCCTTAGACTTACATAGCAAGTGCCTTTATTTGCTTGATGGCCCCAGTCTTATTATTTTATGTTTTTTTTTTTTTTTAATTTAGAGCATTCCCGTGTGTGTGTGTGTGTGTGTGTGTGTGTGTGTGTGTGTGTGTGTGTGTGCGCGCGCATGTGTGTGTGCGCGTGTGCACAGGCGTGTATCAGAGGGCACTCTATGCCCTTATGGAGGCCCAAGGGTGACTTTGCTTCTACCTCCTTTTTGCTTCCCTTTGGGATTTTCCAGGCTTTGCCCACCAGGGTAGGAAGTACAAGTCAATGCATATCTGCCTGGTATTTTACAGGGACCTGGGATCCAAAGTCTTGTGAAGTAGAGCCTTAACCCCTGAGCTAGCTCTCTGGCCCCCAGTCTTATTATTTTAAAAAGAATCTGTGCTATGGAACCCAAACGCATGAGTGTGCATGTGCCGCGACGCTGTGTGGAGGTCAGTCTTTACCTTTCTTGAGATAAAGTCTCTCTTTCGCTTGTAGCCATGGGTGCCAGGCTCGCCAGTATGATGTAAGCCTGAGTCTTCTCTAGACAGTGGGCTTTTAGGTCGCCATCACGTTTGGGTTCTTCTCAGGAAGCCCTCTGTAATTTCTCACGTGCAGTTTCGGTAAACATATGTGCGCATTTCTGATAGGCAAGTCCTGCAGAGTGGAGCTCTAGGCTGTAGGGCATCCTGTGTGTGTTCAGCCTCTGAACTGCCAGTGTCCCAAAGCTGTCTGCTCTACCAAGAGGGTACAAATTTGATCCTCTACCCCTACTTGCCAGTGGGCGACTGCTCATCTGTAGTCAGTTTGGTTATGATAAAACACAGTGCCCTCTCCCTCATTCCCTTGAGATAGTCTGCCACTGGAACTATGCTGGGAGCCAGCAAGCCCCAGTCATCCTATCTCTACCCCCTCCCCCAGTTCTGGGGTTATAAGTGTACATACAACCATGCCCAGCTTTTTATGTGGTGTTGCCATCTGCCTGCATGGTTGCTGATAAATGCACAACCAAATGGCTTAAGGGAACAAGGGATTTTATTCTGATCATGATAGTCTGGTTATAGTTCTTAATTGAATTTGGCAGTAGAATCCACCCCAACACCAGGGGCCGAGGGGACTGGCCACACTAAATCCGCAGGATTGCTGAAAGGGACAGTCCTGGATTGGTAGATCAGCATGTCTGGCCAAGTATATAGAAGGATGCCAACTTACTTATCTAACTCCCACCATCTTATTCACCAGCCCAGGGACAAGTCCCAATCACCATGGGCTGGGCCTTCCCACCACTGAAAGACAATCTCTTTCAGGCTTGCTCAGGGGCTTAACCACTAATTCTTCACAAACGTGCTAGATCTCAAACCTCAACCATCAAGTTGACATCAGTATCTATAATATGTATTTAAAACATATATAACATATGGGTCCAAGGGATTTGAACTCAGGTCCTTGTGTTTGCACAGCAAGCATTGTTACCTGCTGAGCCATCTCTGCAGACCCCTGATTTTTGGTGGGTGTTTGTTTGTTTGCTTGTTTGTTTGTTTTAAGAGGCTATAGCCTCTTAAATGCTGGTATTACAGTCATGAGCTGGCCCATACTGGAACCTCAGACAGTAATAGACAGGATATGTATATTGTCTACAGAGGTCTTGTACTTGGCTTGCTTGGTTGGAGGCGGGGTGGCATCCTGTATTGAATCTGGCTCAAAGTGTGAGAAATCTCAGGCTGGACTATCAGGATGGAGATAGCCTGTCAGGTGTGCATAGTGGGTCTTCACTCTGACATGTCTTTGCTTTAGTTTGGTTCTCTCTCTCTAAGATTTTATTTATTTATTGTGTGTGTGTGTGTGTATGTGTCGAAAGGCACTGTATGTCCCTGTGGAGGTCCAAAAGTAACTTCAAGAATCATCCTGGATTGCTTCACTCTGGGATTTCCCAGGCTCCGCCCACCAGGGCTGGAAGTACAAGTGGCAGCTCTTTCCGCCTGGCATTTTTTTATGTGGGATCTGGGATTCAAACTCAGGACCTGCTTGTGAGACAGTCTTAACCCGTGAGCCATCTTTCCAGCCCCTAGTTCTCTCTTTCATGTACATCATTCCTTTCCTGAGCACTTAGTAACTTCTGGGGCATATTGTCTCAATCTACACAGCTGGCACACAGGACCCAGAGCTGGAGTTCAGTTTCTCCTGGATGCTGGAGCTTGTCTGTCCCAGAGAAACAGCTTGCAGCCATAATGACAGATAGCACACAGTCACAATGCCCCCTACAGCTTCTTAGGGATTTTCCCAGACCCAAGTTCACCGGCATGAAAGGAAAGATCGAAATGGACAGAGACAGGCTGGTGAGATGCGCAGCAGGTGCGCAGTGGCCTAAGTTCAGCCCCTGGAAGTCCACTGATGAAAGAGGGAAGGTTGTCTTCTGGCCTCCATGTGTCCCTGGAGCGTACACTTCTCCCTCTTCCTGTCCCCCCTTTCAAGAAAGTATGGAGGGCTGGAGAGGTGGCTCAGGGGTTAAGCCTCCGCCTTGCAGGCGGAAGGTCCTGAGTTCGGATCCCAGATCCCACGTATAGACGCCAGGCGGAAGCGGGGGCGGCCTGCGCTTCTGGTCCTGGTAGGGCGGAGCCTGTGAATCTCGGGGCAGAAGGAGGTGGAGGCGTCCATGGTGGTTCGTGAATTCGTCCGTGGTTCTACACATACACACACATACACACACACACACACACACACACACACACACAGACACACACGCACGCGCACATACACATGCATATGCACACGGTTGAATAAATAATAATAAAAAAAATTAAAAAAAATAAAAATAAAAAAAGAAAGTATGGAGAGACAATGAGGAATGACCTCAGAGGCTGGAGAGATGGATCAGGGGTTAAGACTCTGCCTTGCAAGCAGAAGGTCCTGAGTTCAGATCCCAGCCAGGTCCCATGTAAAAACACAGGAGGAAATGGTGGCAGCCTGAACTTCTGGCCCTGGTGGGTGGAGCCTGGGAAATCCTAGAGTGAAGCAAAAAAGAGGTAGAAGCAATCCAGGATGATTCCTAAAGTCACCCTTGGTGGTCCACAGGGATACACAGCCCTCTGATACACCCACACACGCACATACACACACATACACACACACTCACACACATACACTCATGCAAAATAAATAAAGTTTTAAAAAAAATGACCTCAGGACACTGAAGAGCTCTACACGTCTCACTGGTGGAGCCACCTAGACACCATTTCGGAGGCTCGGCCCTGGGGTGTTGTCAGATACGACTTCTGGAAGTTACCGACCCCGGAAAATAGTTTACATTATCATAGAACGGCTGGAAAATAAAGTTGATGAAAGACAAGACTGCTGGGGAAGGTCAGAAGCTGGACAGTTGTGCCAGGTCCAGATGGCCAGCATAGGGCAGGGCAGGGCAGGGCGGCCGGCCGTCCACAAGCAGGGCAGATACCCTGAAAGCTGTTGGAGGGAAAGCCCCTCTGGCAGCACAGGGTCAGGCCACTCTGGCCCCCCGGAGTCTCAGGGCACTGGAAGGGGGTTTGGTAGCTTTGTGAGATTTGTTCTCAGGTACAAAGAAGCCCGACTTATATGGTAGACAGAGCTGGGAACACGGCTGACAACTGTCCTCACGCTGAGAGAAGTCTTCTGACTTCCCTGCCTGTGCGCGAGTCGCAGAGGGTGGAGGCTGAGCAGGAGGATATGGGGACAGAGTCAAGCGGCTGGGCGAGGCCTTCATATCTAGTTGGTCATGTGGGTTGCCAGGCTCCTTTGCTGAGGGACATCTTGATATGTTGTGGGGGCTGACGAAAGGTGAGTGGGTAAGAGAGAGCCCCAGAATGCCCGCAGGACTCTCCTGGTGATGCTCAACTGTGGCCTACTGGTAACTGTGCTGAGCGCTGCCCGCCCTGTGGCACGTGCTGCTGCCTCCTGCACCCCAAGCCCTTTCCACAGCTGCTTTGCCTCCTCTGTCACGGCCTCCCACCCTGCACCTGCCCAGAACTGCTACCCTCAGCCTCAGGAGGCCAAGGGCTCCTCCTTGGCAGTCTTAGCACAGTGCTTGTCATGTGGCTGGCATGGGACTGTGCAGCATCAGTCCTCCTACTGAACTTTTCTCTGCGGCCTCCAGGGATGCGCGATGGTCAGTGTATATATTGTGGTCTCCTCACTGAGTTGAGGGCTGAAGATGTTAGAAACACCTGTTGCTGCTGGGGAGAAAGACCTCGGGAGGGTTAGGGAACCTCGTTCCTTCCACAGCCTTGTGCTTTCACTCAGTTAGGCCAGAGGTGCCTCTGGGAACAGCAAAGCCAAGAGTTCTCCAGACGGAGACAAGCAGGCTGCCCTGCCCAGCTGCAGACCCCTGAAGCCCATGCTGGGAAACACTTGCACTCTGTAGCCCAGGCCTTGAGCTCACAGTCCTGCCTCAGCCACCACATGGGCTGGCGACAGCTGATTTTTGTTTGGAATGGTTCTGTCATGCTGAGTGAGGCTCCTGTAGCCCAGGCTGACTTTGAGCTGACCTGTGGAGCCAAAGACAACTGTGAACTCCAGGTCCTCTTGCCTTCAGCTGCTGGGAGCTGCTGTTTGCAGAAACCTCTGTCTTTGGCTTTGAGTTGCTCAGGTCAGGTGGTAAGTGGCTCTGGTGTATGTGCTGTGAGGTATGGATGTGCCCCCCAAATCTTTGCCAAAACTTCATCCCCAGTGCAGCAGATTCAAGAGGCCCTCGTCTGGCAGACCTGTTGTGTCTGGCGGTCTCAGCCTGCGAGCTCTCGCTGGGGCCTCTGGGTGTCTTCTGTTTACCGGCTGCTTGTGTGAGCAACGTGGTCTTAGGCTGCTTGTCACCAGCTTTCCTAGAGCCCTGTTCTGGTGAGCACATAACAGCTAGGTATCTGCAAAGCTCCTCCCTCCCTTCCTCCTTCTTTTCTTCCCTCTTCCGTCTTGGTCCAGTGCTGACAACCATCTTTGTCCGAGAAGCCTCAAGGCCTCACTTTGCTCTACTGCAGGTGAGAAACGGGCAGCATGCAGTCAGCTGGGTCAGCTCCATGCTGAGACAGGGTGTCGAGGGCAACAGGCAACCTCCGCAGAGCCTTGTAAGGTCTAGTTCTGTTCTAGCTGCTCCGGGCACCCACTGCTTTTCCTTCCGGCCTGGGGTCACAGCGCCATCTAGGGGCGACTCGGCAGCAAGGTAGCCGCTTTCCTTCAGTTCGGGCTGTGCTGTGGTCCTGCTGAAGTGCCGGTATGCGCAAGATGCTGCAGGCAGGTGCTCCTGGAGCTTCTCTGGACTGCCGCAGCTGTCAGCACTGACATTCTTCCAGAGAAGGCCCAGGGGTCTGTTCTAAAGGTGTGCACAAGATTTCCTGCTTTTTGTCTGCATTGCACATGTCTGTCATCCCAAAACTTGGCAGGTAGAGGCAGAAAGATCACTACAAGTTCAGACCAAACTAGTCTACGTAATGAATACCTAGGTTAGCCAAAGCTACATAGCAAGATGCCGTTTAAAAAAAGCAGGCTGCTGTGTAGGGAGATAGCTTTGCCCACACGGATCCACATTCTATCCTGGGGCTGCGTCTCTTCACTCCGTTGATGTGCTGTGCGTGACTTGCAGATACCTCTTTCCTCCTGGACGTGCATCTCTTTACTCTCTTGGGAATGAACGCCCTTGATCTGTGAGCCAAGTGTGAAGGAGTTCCCAGCCGGCTGTCAGAAGGGGCTCAGAAGGAGCCACTGATGCCTGAAGAGGTGCTGTGCAGTCTGTGGATGGCGAGATAGACACGAGGAGAGTGATTCCCTGCCATTCGTGTAACACTTTTTTCTGGACGGGGCTCATGTAGCGCAGGCCGTGTTGACAAGCATGATCTTGAGCTCCTGGCTCTTCTGGCTCTGCTTCACCAGTGTTAAAATTACAGGCATGTGCCACCACTCTGGCTTGCGAGTCTTACGTGTAAATATGAGACACTGATATGTTTAAGTTGTGCAGTCAGACTGTGGACAGCTTCTGGCATGCCCATGATGTAGCATCCAGGTCGGCCAGTTCCTCTCAACTTCCCTTAGACTGACTGACTTTCCATACAAGTGTGAGGACTGGGGGTGGCTTGGTGGTGAAAGCCCTTGCCTCAAAAGCAAAGGGACCTGAGTTTGGATTTCCCGACCCTGCAGGAAAATGGTGGTTGGCTGTGACTGTTGCTTGTGATTCCTTGGAAGGCAGAACCTGAGGATCCCCAGAGCCAGCGGCCTAGACAGGCTGCACTGATGGTGCTCTGGGTTCAGCTAGAGACCCAGACACGTGGTGGCAGTGAGGTTTGAGGATATCAAGCGTGAGGACCAGTAACACCCGCGAGCCTCCACAGCTCACACCCTCAAGTGTTCTCGTGCACCTACACCCCCCACATCAATCGAAGTGTGAAAATAGTAACTAAACAAACCCTCAGGGTGTAGTAAGCCCAGGCTGAGCAGCTGACTTAGTGGGTCAAAGTGCTTTCTGTGTCAGCTGATGACCCGGGGCCCCTGGGGAAATCTGGATGCAGATGCAGCACATCTAAGCCCAGCATTCCTGCAGCAAGATGGAACGTGAAGACCAGAGAGTGGACCAGAGAGATCTGCCAATAAGGTAGAAGACAAAACCTGACTCCGAAGAATTGTTTTCTGACCTCTACAAGCATTTGGCATGTACACACACAGTTAAAACCTTAAATATTGAAAAATAGTGTAGCTCATTTATTTGTTTTGGTTTTTATATTTTGTGAGAGACTCTGTGTGTGTGTGTGAGAGAGAGAGAGAGAGAGAGAGAGAAAGTCACAACGTGGTAGAGGTCAGGGGTCAATTCCAAAAGTCATCCTTTTCCACCACACCCGCTCCAGTCTTTTCATCAGGTGCCATCTCATCAGCCCTAATGTTATCTCATTTTTTAAGGAAAAAAAAAAAGATACAGTAAGCACAGGTTCTCTGGATAGTGCTGGCGGGGGCTCACCTTAGCTAAGCAAAGTGGCAGGTGTCTAATCTCAGCATTTAGGGGGCTGAGGCAGGAAGGTCCTCTATAAGTTCAAGGCCAGAGAATTCTACTTGAGAATTTACGAAGGCGACAGCAAGCCAGGAGTAAGCCGTCTTCCTGCTGCCGGCTCCGGAGCCTTTCAAGCAGTGGGCTCTGTGGGAGGACAGCAGCTGTTGCAGCCTGGCTCCCACCCGCCAGTCCGTTGGCAGAGTCAGCTGGGCTGGCACTCTTCCCAGGACAGTGAGCACCACTGCCCCTTGTCCCTGAAGGTCACTGGGAGTAAGGGACGTATTCTCTCCTTCGAGCACAGACCTGGGCAAGGAGCCTTCCAGGGAGCCCAGTGCTGACCGACTGCTTCTCTGCTTCGTTGTAGGAATTGACTATAAGACTACCACCATCCTGCTGGACGGCCGGCGTGTCAAGTTGGAGCTCTGGTGAGTTGGTGATTGTAGGGGATGTGGGGTGTCCACTTCTGTCTGTCTTACGTGATTCAGACTGGAAGTAGATTTTGTTCCATGATGAGAAGTACAAGAAGTCTGACTGTCTGTTCTTTGTGGCCGTGCCACAGTCCCGGCCTTGGCTTCACATGGAGTAGCACGCACTGTGATGTGATGTACAGCAGCCGGGAGACTGGGACAAGAGGGTCAGGTGCACACAGCCAGACCCTCGGGGTGGGACAAGTCAGGGTGTGGACTCCTGTAGGGGTGGGGTTCTCCAGCGTCCTCAGCACCAGGCCTTGTAGGGACTCGGGGTCTCGACAGCAGGCTGGTGTGGTCCGTTCTGCCCCGGGCCATCTGTGCCTGCTCTGGCTGTCTCCCCTTGACTCTCCAGGATGTCTGGAATGAGCTGTGAGGGAGCGAAAAGGTGGGACTGAGCCTCTTGCGTGGGACCACGTGTGCTCACTGACCATGTCGTGGTCCCTCTCACCCTTTGTATGTTTCAGGGACACGTCTGGCCAGGGCAGGTTCTGCACCATCTTCAGGTCCTACTCTCGGGGTGCACAGGTAAGATGTTTTTCAGTGGATGCTTCTGGTCTTTTCTGAAACTGAGTTGCTTTCCCTAAGCTCTGTATTCCTTCTGGGATGTTTTCTTTACTTACGGTGCTGGGGCTGAACTCGGCACCTCGAGCGTTGTGGTCAGGAGTGTGTCAGCCGAGTGCTGTCCTCAGCCTTTCTTTCTGAGTGTTTGACATCTGAACATCAAGACCGTCAGCCGGGGAGTCTGCGTCCATGGGGTCTTCTCAGCGTGCGCCTTCCCTTCTAGCCGCCTGCGTGGAGCTGGGTGTCCAGCACACCTGTGCTTTGTGCATGTAGGGACGCTGCTGTCATCGAAGCCGTGCCAGCGGCGGTCCTCACCGTGCTTCGGGACAGGCTTCTCATAGCCACTGTAGCCTGCTTGCCAAGTTGTTGCAATGCAGCTCATTTGAGTAGTGGGATCCAGTACTGGCTGTGCGGGTGGCCAGGTCTGTATCACAAGTCAGGACCATGCAGATTGGAAATGTTGAAGATGGACTCTGTGGGGCTGCCCCCAGATTCTTGGGGAAAGGGGTAGAGGGTGGGAGGTGCATGCATGGTGTAGTAGGCACGCTCGCTTTTCTTTGTCCTTTGGGGTCCCCCGCATGCATTCAGTTCTGTTGCTTGTTCTGATGCTAGAGGGTGTGGCTGTAGTTGAGACCTGTATGAGCGCACCCGCTGTGAATGCTCAGTCTCATGATACGCCTTAGAGAACATCCAGAGTCAGACCTTGTCCCTGGACAGACAAGAAGCAGCCTTGGAGGGCACATGGAGGATCTTAGGGAGAAAGGGCTTATTCTTATGTCTTCAGAAAAGGGCAAAAGGTTCAGGGACACGTTTCATGGCCTCCATGTGCTTCTCCTCTGGATGGGATTGTGGCCTGTGACTGTCTTTTGCACATGGTACCCAGGGCCACGGTCACCCACCCACATGGCTGCTTGTCTGCTCTGTGGCTTCTCCTTGAGGTGAAAAGGCCAACCTGGAGGTTGCTGAGTGGTGGTGAGGCTGGCGCCCTGCTTTCCCCCAGCTGTCGGGACCCAGAGCTGCCTGGGTGTGCTAGGGCGCAGAACATGCACTGTCCAGCCCCTCAGCTGCAGAGAGCTGCTCCCTGGTTTCTCTGCTGTTGCTCTCTGGGAGTAAACAGAAGCTGCTCCCAGGCTCTAGGCTTGCACTGAAGGGCCTGGGTCCTGCCTGCAAGGCTCTGCAGCCCACAGCCCACTGCTCTAGATCCTTGGTAGAGCAGAACCAGTAGGGAGTCCTCCAGGGCGCTGCCACTCCATGTTGTGAGTGAAGGAAAAACCAGAGGACAAAAGCTGGGTCATCTCCCAAAATTCATGGCATAAGAATGAAGCGAATATGTATATTAAAAAAAAGAGTGAAAAAAAAAAAAAAGAAGCCAGCGTGCTTCCTCAGGCCCCTCTTTTCCTCCCCTTTACTTTCCTTCTCTCCTTTCCACTCTTCCTCCTCCACTTCTTCCCAAGTGTCCAAGGGAAACTCAAGCTCAGTGGTGATTCTTTTCTCTTAGCCTTCCAAGTGATGGATTAACAGGTGTGAACCACCAAATCCACCTTTTCTCCCTTTTGAGACAGGTCTTACTGTGTAGCCCAGGTTTTTCTGAACTTGAATCCTCCTTCCTCTGCCTCTCAAGTGCTGACACGTGGTGTAACAGCCATGAGTCACCATTCTTTTTAGGGAGAGATGGTGAATATCTTCACAGGTATGTTTCACTGCCTTTCTTTGACTTGGCAGTAGCTTCCAGTTTTTCTGTAGTAAGTACGTATACTTTGCCATGCCAAAAAATTACACAGTGTAGTTAGTTACCTTGGGGAAAATGATGCTGGTGTAGTGACCTCGGGGGAATTATGCTGGTGTAGTTACCTCGGGGGAATTATGCTGGTGTAGTTACCTCGGGGGAATTATGCTGGTGTAGTTACCTTGGGGGAATTATGCTGGTGTAGTTACCTCGGGGGAATTATGCTGGTGTAGTGACCTCGGGGGAATTATGCTGGTGTAGTTACCTCGGGGGAATTATGCTGGTGTAGTTACCTCGGGGGAATTATGCTGGTGTAGTTACCTCGGGGGAATTATGCTGGTGTAGTTACCTCGGGGGAATTATGCTGGTGTAGTTACCTCGGGGGCAGTAGCTGGTGTAGTTTTACCACCCACCAACTTCGGGGGAATTATGCTGGTGTAGGTTACTTCGGGAATTAATGCTTTTGTAGTTACATCGGGGGAATTATGCTTGGTGTAGTACCTCAGGGGAATTGCTGGTGTAGTGACCGCGGGGAATTAAGCTGGTGTATTTCCTCGGGGGAATTATGCTGGTGTAGTTACCTTGGGGAAAATGATGCTGGTGTAGTGACCTCGGGGGAATTACGCTGCTGTAGTTACCTTGGGGGAAATTAGAAAGGGCCCAGAAGAGGCCTGTTGCGAGTTGGTGCCGCACAGTGCTGTGTCATGTTGGTGTGTAAGGGAAGATCTTGACGGCCAGGTCCGTCCAGTACATAAGAGCCCAAGGTGGACCCCTTGGCTCACCTCACAAACGCTGCCTTTGCCAGATTGTTCTCTCTCTGTTGCAGTCGTTCCGGGTCATCCTATCTGAGTTCTCTCCAAAGCATCTTGCACCCTCGCTCCTTTTCATTTTACTTTTGAAGTTTGTGTGTGCTCCCCATCTTCTGGACTACAGGAGCTAACTGTAGATCCCAATTCCATATGATTTTGCTTGGTTTTTGTCTGTCCTGCTCGTCCCTGACCTGCTCAGTGCCGGTCCCTGTGTGGATAGCAGTGAGACGCAGACAGGACAGCACAGAGCCTCCTCTCTGCAGCGGGTCACAGTGGATCACCTCAGCCAGCTTATCTGCTGTCCTCAGCTAGGACCAGGGTCTCGCACCAGCACACAGCAGGACAAAACCCACTGGACACTCGCTTCCTTTGTTCCTTGTCACATGTTGCACGGTCACCGCTTTAACTGACCCGTCTGCATATTCCACCAGTGGCTGAGGCACGACTAGTCTCTGGTGAGTGAGTATATCCCTCTTGGGCTTGTGTGTGGATGCAACAGCAATATTTTGCCATGGGGCCACACTAGCTGGAGGTGCTGTGCTGTCTAACTCAGAATCAGCTGGATTCGCATCAGACGTGTGTAATCTGGACAGTATAAGGAAGAAATGGCCTTGTTTATGCATGCTGGTTAAATTACTTGTAACAAGGATACCACCAGCGTGCTACTTAGAGCCTAGCGGATGGGTCTGTGTGCTGGAGATCAGTGTAGCACAGCTTGAGTTATGAAATGCCTTAGGCAGGAGAGTTTCAACACTCCGACTTTTTGTACTTTGGTAGTTTTGAAGCTCATAAATAATTTTACATTTATTTTTGCTTTCAAGTTCTTACGTAGCACAGACTCTTTAATTTGCTATGTAATTGAGGGAGGAAGGAAGGGAGAGAGGGAGGGAAGGAGGAAGGGAGAGAGAAAGAGAAAGAGCATTCATGCTATGGTGCATGGGTAGAAGTCAAAGAACAACTTTTGGAAGGTGGTTCTTTGCCATCTGGACTTCCAGAGACCAAACTCAGGTTGCCAGGTTTGCAGGCAGGTGCCTTATCAGCTGAACCATTTCATTGACTCACATTTTACTTCCTTTTTTTTTTTAACGTGTGTGTGTGTGTGTGTGTGTGCGCGCGCGCGTGTGTGTGTGTGTGTGTGTGTGTGTGTGTGTGTGTGAGAGAGAGAGAGAGAGGGCACTGTCTATGGTATGAAGGCCCAAGGATAACGTTGAGAATCATCCTGGATTGTTCTGTCTCCTCTTTGCTTTGCTTTAGAGGTTCCCAGGCTCCACTTTCCAGGACCAGTATAGACCACCACCATTTCTCCCTGTCATTTTTATGTTGGAATTCAGGATCCGAACTCGGCACCTTCTAGTTCGAGACAGAGGCTTAGCCCCTGAGCCATCTCTCCAGCTTCCAACTTTCACTATTTTAAAAGATACTCTAGGGGCCAGGGGAAAGGGGAGGTGACTCGGTCTGTAAAGTGTTTACTGGACAAGAATAGGGACCTAAGTTTCTGTCCAGGACATCTTCATGAGAAGCCAGTTGTAGATCAGGGGAGAGGAGAAGAGGGTGTGGGTGAATGCATAACGGAATCAGAGAACAACTGTCAGAAGTTGGTTCTTTGTGCGTAAACTTCTGGGGGTTAAGGGCTTTACAAACAGGTGCCTTTATTCACCTCCCTAAAAATCTATTTAAATATTATTGAATAAAAAAGGTGTATCTGCAGAAGGGCCTGAGAGTCTCACTGCCCAGCCAGCCTGCAGGACCAGGACATTTCCAGTCGAGCAGAAGACCCTGTCTCAAAAAATAAGGTGGTGGTCTGGAGAGGTGGCCCAGGGCCTAAGAGGCTAAGCCTCTGCCTCACAAGCAGAAGGTTCTGAGTTCAGATCTAGATCCCATGTAAGAGAACACCAGATAGAAATGGCAGTGGCCTGTACTTCTGGCCCTGGAAGTCTATGTAGAACTTGGAAAACTCCAGAACAAAGCAAAGAGGAAGTAGAAACCATCCAGGTTGATTCCCACACGGTGCCCTCTGACACACAAAAATAAAGCAACCAAAATAAAATGGAGAGCAAGTGAAGAAGACACGGATGTTAACCTCTGACAGTTACATGTGTGCACGCACAGCTACAGACCAGAAGATGGCTCCAGCAGCGAGGACACCTGACCTGGGCCTGCAGTTCACTTGCAGAGTTTGTCTTACAGCTTAGGCTGTAAGGTGTTGGTCGTAAGGTAAAATTACATAAGATTCATAAATGGTCCTGGAGTAGAGTGCGGCTGCTGTTGGGAAGGGCTACTGTCTCTGAACTCTGGCTGGGGAGCTGGGCTCTGGCTCTTTGATGCGTCTTATCTGAGGGAAACAGCCTCTTGTACAGGAACATTGGGGAGCCATTGACGGGATAGGGTCCTGGTCATTCCTGGATGCAGGGTGCCAGAGGGGGAGCATGGTAATGTCACTGAAAAGACAGAATGTGACATTTCACTGTCCTTCCCTCTCCTCCAGACACACTTGGCTCTGATGGAAAGAGCATCATTTTGGTTCTCAGGGCCTTGGAGTCTGGGTGTCTTGCCACAGGTCACCCCGAGGTTTTCTCTGAGAAACCCGTAATCACTCTGCTCAGAAACCCATAATCACTCTGCTCACTGCTGCAACCTCCACTCGTGGACCCGCAGCCTACCTGCATGCTAGGTCAGCCCACCGTGCAGGTGGAACAAGAGCTGAGCCTTTGCTCACTCGCTCTAGATGTGGTGTAAGTGGTGGTCAGTGTGACGAAGCTACTGTGAAACCAAACAGCTCAGGGGAGCGAGGGTCTTGCCCTGCTCGCCTCGTAATCCAGCTTGGCAGAATTCATACTGACACCAGGGGCTAAGAGATTGCTGAGAGAGGATCACACCTCACTTCTGAACAGCAGTCTGTCCGGTGAGCCGGAGTATGCCAAGCTACCGAACCCACCCCTCCTGCATCTGCTCACTCGGGGAATGGTTTCACTCTTCCCAGTCAACCAGATACCGTCTCCAGGCTTCCTTGGAGCTTGTCTGGACTGTTTCCTTCAGAGATGTGCCCAAAACCCCAGCCTCCAGTTATCAAGTTGACACTTGTATCTAATATCTAAGTGCAGGAAATGTCCACTTAGAAATGCGCGAGTGCCTATGGATGCGTGCAGTGCTCGCAGGCGCCTGAGGTTCACATTATTTTCTTCAGTTGTGCTTCTCTTTACCTGAGGGGCAGGGTGTCTCATTTGGGCCCAGAGCCTACAAACAAGCTGGTAGAGCTCGCTGGCTTGCTCTGGGAATGCTTCTGGCTTCTCCTTTCTAGAAGCCCTCCACTGCCATGTCTGTCCTGCTCGTTGTAGGTGTGCTCTGAGGCAGAGCTCCTTCCCTCACACTTGTGCAGCACTCATACAGTGCTTCCTTCCTTCGTGTTGTGCGGTTCACAGCCAAGGCCGCATGTGCTCAGCGACTGCTCTGACCGGACCTTCACTCAACCCTTCCTCGCGTGGGTGACGCATGCTGGGATAAACCTCTCAGTGGTCTTTGGCACATCCTAGAATAATCTCAGGAGCCACCAGTGCCAAATGTTGTGTTGCTTTGGTGGCACTGCCCCTCCACTGGCAGCAAATTAGAGTATCTGTTCCTTGTGGGTGTGTTTGGGGTGTGTGTGTGTGTGTGTGTTAGGTAGGTAGGTAGGTGTAGTGTTGGTTGTTTTTTTAGTCAGGTTCTTGCTGTGTAGCTCTAGTTGGCCTGGAACTAGCTAGCTTGACTAGACTGGCCTCAAACTGTGGCAGGGCCTCCAGTCTCTGCTTCCTGAATGCCAGGGCACAGATTTGAATCTCTATGTCAACCATATTTACTTACTACAAGTCTTACCATTTTTCACCCACCATCCTGATCCTATTCCTGAAGGTCAGTCAAGGTGCTAGAGCCCCTTGAAGTGGCACCCAGCCTCAGAATGAGGAAGGGAACCTTGGGGGCCCAGGAGACCCCTCTCCAGTTGCTGAGCAAGACAGAGACTTGAGGTTGGGGTTCAGGGCGTTTCCACCTCTGCCCCATATGGCCTGGAGCTGGCTGGCTGAGTGCAGAACAGTCGTTCAGAGCCCTACCTTCTTGTGTCTTGGGCGCAGCGCCCCTCCCTCCCCTGTCCTCACATGTGAGGACCTCTGCGACAGAGCTGGATGAGTCCTGGGGGCTCCGACTCTCCTGTCTCCTTCAGACTCTGCATTGACTCAGAATGAGAAGCTGGCACACAGTGCTGCTGGCGCTGAGTAGTGGGCACTGTGCTCAGTTTCGCCCCTGCCGGAGAGTCCGTAACCTGCTGAGATACTTGGGGCCAATGGAGACCGCCCAGAGCTGAGCTCCCAGTAATTGGTCTCTAAGGGATGTGGCAGGAAAGACCCTGTAGCAAATCTTACTCAGCCTGGCTGGGGGGAACCTGCACTGAAAACTGTTTCCTGAGTGACTGACATTCTGTTGTGTAAGTTTGGAGTTAGAAAACTCAGAGATGTCTCTGCTCGGCTCTGCCCCAGGTGCCCCTGGGGCGGAGTTCGCTGATGACTGACTTTGAGGACAACTGGCCCTTTTGTGTCGCTCTGTGACTCCTCCCCCAAAGCCCAAACCTGAGCGTGTGCATCTTAGCTTGTATAGCTTTTCAGCTCTGATGGACCTGGAGACATAATGTTGAAAAGGTAGCTCTGTTCCTGCTTGTTGCCAGGAGAGGGAAGGGAGACATATTGGAGGCAGGTCAGCTCTCATCTGGTCCCCGTCTTGCTGCCCTCCTGCTGGGTGGCAGATAATTATGCTAGTGACTATAAAGTCTGCTGGGCACTAGCCTCTCCAGTAAGTTCTTCTGAGCAGTAGCCTGGCCTGGGCTCTGGAGACCTCCATTCATCTGCCTTGCAGGGGATCCTTCTGGTGTATGATATCACCAACCGTTGGTCCTTTGATGGCATTGACCGGTGGATCAAGGAAATTGATGAGGTAGGTGTGGGTGTGGGATCAGCCTGTGCTGGAGCCGTGTGCATGAGGGCTACCTTCTGAGAGCAGTGCTCAGGAGGACCAGCTGGGCACTGCTCTGCTCCTGGGCCCACCGAGAGCTTCATGGGACTGCCCAGTTGCTGACTGCAGACAGTGGGGGGCCCTGCCCGTGGCTGGAGTGGGGGGAGTTCCTGAGATTGTGCCTATGCTGAATTTTGATACACACTTCCCAGCATGCACCTGGAGTCCCCCGGATCCTGGTTGGGAACCGGCTACACCTGGCCTTCAAGCGACAAGTCCCAACTGAGCAGGCCCGGGCCTATGCAGAGAAGAACTGCATGACCTTCTTTGAAGTCAGCCCCCTGTGCAACTTCAACGTGGTCGAGTCCTTCACAGAGCTCTCCCGCATCGTGCTCATGCGGCACGGCATGGAGAAGATCTGGAGGCCCAACCGAGGTAGGACGGAAACACAGTTTAGGCCGGGATGCAGGTGGAGTCATGGTAGGGTGGTGAGGGTTGGGGCTGGGGGCATTTGAGGGAATCAGCAGAGGTGGCCTCCTCAGGCAGCCACAGCAGGTGCTGTGCCTGACTCCAGAGCCAGCTGGCCTGGTACCACACCATACCAGTCTCTTCAGGCAGCTGACCAGCTCGGCTTCTGGAAGCCCATCTGCTAGTCCCTCTTTGTAGTATGCTCTGCTGTGGAAAAGAAGGCAAGAGAGGGGCGCTGCCCAGATAACACAGGAAGCCGAACAGCTGGACATGGAGGAGCAGGGCCCAGGAAAGCCGGGCACGGAGGAGCAGGGCCCAGGGAAGCCACCAGAGCTGGGAACTTCAGGCTTCGCTTATTTAGTCTGGAGGTGCGAAGCCCATACACTTCCCAGCATCTCCCCTCACAAGGTCTCACTGTGTGTTCCTCCTCTATCTGCCCCACCCCCGCAGTTTTCAGCCTGCAGGACCTCTGCTGCCGCGCTATTGTCTCCTGCACCCCTGTGCATCTCATTGACAAGCTTCCACTGCCGGTCACCATCAAGAGCCACCTCAAGTCCTTCTCTATGGCCAATGGCATGAATGCTGTCATGATGCACGGCCGCTCCTACTCCCTGGCAAGTGGGGCCGGGGGCAGCAGCAGCAAGGGCAACAGCCTCAAGAGGTCCAAGTCCATCCGTCCCCCCCAGAGCCCACCCCAGAACTGCTCGCGGAGCAACTGCAAGATCTCCTAGCGGGACCTGTGGGCGCACCTGTGCAGACTCGGGGCTTAGGCGGGGCCCTCCTGGTCAGACGCCAGGCCCTGCTGCGTGTGGGAGACATGACTACACAGCCTGCCTGGGCTGGGCCAGGCTTTCCTCCACACCTGAGCTAGGTGGAGGGGAGGGGCGTGCAGGGGAGAACACGCTCCGCAGACCGGACCAGGCAGCGGGGCTGCTGGTGCTATGGGGACCTGAGTCTGAACCAGTCGTGAACTTTAGGTTGGGAGGGAGCCTGACTCCCATTTATTTATATGGAGAACATTTCACCCATTTTTTTTTTTTTTTGTACATTTTTAAAGGGCTGTCAGGGAAGCCTGGATACCCCTTTGTGACCATGTGAGTCACTAGGGGACCTCAAGATGTCAGGGAAGAAGGGGTGAGGCAGTGAGAGATTGAGCACTGGTCAGGTGATGCTTCTCTACAAATGGGAAACATGGGCCAGGACGCTCTCCAGATGTTCCGACCGCTCGGCTCATCTTCCATCCTGACACAGCGGTCAGCGTACTGAGCGTAGGCAAGCACATGGCTCCTCTCCGTCCTCTGCCCTCGTCCTCTGCTCTCGATCCTCTGGGGGTCAGAGCTTGAGCACCTCCTAGGGTAGGAGAGAAGTGGGTGTCCCTGGGAACCCCAAAGCCCCTCCACTGTGCCCTGGCACCTTTGGTGATGTTTACTACACACTTGGCAGCTCCAGGCCAAGAGTCGAGAGCCTCGTGCAGACCTGACGTGCTTGACAGGCCTCTCTCCAGGGGCATCTGCCCTGGGCTCAGAGCGGCGCTGGCTCAGCAGTGTCGTCTCGGCAGCTGCCCCTGGCCTGCTGCGGCCCTTCTGCACATAAGGTCTTGTCACTGGGATCTCGGGGACACGGCCTGGAACAGCCTCAAGCATGCTGTGCCAGGGTGGACAGCAAGCCCTTCTGGGGGACTCTCCAGCTGCAGCACCTTCTGAAGCTTGGACTGACCCTCCACAGTGCTCCTCCTGCCCTGTAGTGGAGGTCACTGTGACTACTGCCCCGCCCTTGCCCAGTGACAGCCCTGTCACCCCGGTGCTCAACGCTACCTCCTGCCTCAGGCCACAGCCACAGCAGGAGCCAGGACCCCTTCTTGGGGCTTAGTGCACATTTCCAGAGACCATCCTGCCATGGGTGGGCATGGTGCCAGCCTGCTGCTCTGGGAGGCGAGCCATGCTTCTGGGGACAGGGCTGTGGCCATGGGAACTGCCTAACAAGCAGCAGCCCCTGGGACTCCCACCCTGAGGCTGGCTACAATCCAGCATCATCACTCTTCACAGCCCACCTGTCCTGTTGCTGTTGACAGAGACTTTTCCTCTGGAAACGCGCACAGAGCGGCACGGACCTGAGGACCGGCCAGATGGGCCGTGCGCACGCCGTCAACACTACCCTTGCTGCTGTGGACTCCACCGTTTCTGGGTTCTTCGTTCTTACTTCTTTGTACAGTAAATGTACTTCAGCTGTGAGCGCCTGTGTTTCTTTGTCTGAAACAGTCTCGCTGTGTCAGGCTATGACATGCTAACGGCCATGTATCCTGCCGCTGCTTTGTACTTGCCAGGCTGACCCCAAATTTTGTTGGCTGTCTCCAGTAGCCGACCTTGCTGACCTCCAACCACTGGCTGACCGGATTCACATTCCTAGCCGTGAGGGCTCCCCCAGGGGTCAGGCCTGGTCACAAGCCACATTGCTTTGATGGGAACTGGTCTTGGCGAGAGAGTGCATCAGCCTGTTTCCTCAAAGAGCCTCTGGTCATAGCCAGGGCAGATCATCTTGCTGCAGCTCTGAGGACCTCTGACGGTGGGTCCTGGGGCTGACACTTTAGCAGGAAAGCCTAGCGGGTCAAGGGACCCCTGGCTCAAATGCCTACTTGCTTCCTCAGAAGCAGCCTGGGCTGGTGGCCAATTCTTCCCCTTGTCAGGAGCTGCCTTCAGGCAGCAGACACTGGTCAGACCAGCTCACTGCCCTGTCTCCAGGGTCAGGTCAGACGGAGGGTCACACGGGCTTTTTCCTTCCTGTCTTGGAGAAAACCACTCCCTGGGGACTTCTGGAGCCACAGAAAGGGCAGATCCCAGGCAGCCCTTTGTCTGTAACCAGCTTTGATCTCCCTGCCCTCCCCCACAGAGGGCGGCGCCTCTGGTCCAGCTGGATGGTGCCTGCTGCCCTCATGGTGGGATGCTAGCAGGGTAAGAAGCATGTGCTTTGGATCCCTGAGGACATCTAGGGTGCTTTTTTTCGGGGTGCATCTGACCGCTGTTTTGGATCCCCACATGGGTGCCAAGTAATCCAGCTCCAGCCATGAGACTCATGTTGCCACAGGCGTGGCTATGCACCTAGTGTGGAGGTTGGGTGACAGGGCATCCTGGCCAGCAGCCAGTCTGAGGGAGAATGTTCTGGGTCATGCCTCCAAATGTGATATGCCAAGACCTCAATGTTTTGGGGGTTTTGCTTCATGTAGATGAGGCCGACCTCAGAATCTTAATTGGACGCCTCAACTTCCCAAGTGCTGAAATTGCAGGAATGCACCCTACCGGGATTTTGATTCCACATCACCACCTGGGAGGCGGGAGGTGGAACCCTGTGCCTTACCTATCTCAGGTGACAGATGCCAGCCTGAGTCAATGGTAAGGGCTGGGGTGGGTGCCTGCCCAAGCCCACCATGTAAGTAACTGACCAGTTAGGAACAAAAGCTGAAACTGCTGGTCTTGCCCCTCCTCCCGGAGTGGGTGGTGGGAGGGTCTTCAAGGAGACTTTGATCCCTGCCTGGTTCCAGCTCGTGGAGGGAGGGGCTCAGGTTACAGCTTGGCTCTGTTCTGGCTTGCTGCCCCCTCCCCGCCCCTCCATGACCCTAGTGGTCAGTGCTCCCAGCTGCCTGGCTTCTGGCCCCTCCTCACTCCTGCCTCTCCCACGCCCTGCCCTGCGCTGACCGGAGCCTGGAAGCCACCCACAGTGGTTGGGAGAAGGGCCAGGCTGGAGCGCTGCCGGTGCTTGAGAATAGGTTCTGAGAAACCCTGACTCGCTCATTCTGGGAGCCAGAAAGGAGCATCAGCTGTGAGCTCTGGCCTTAGGCAACAGAGGACCTGGGAGCCAGAGGAGACACCCAGCGTCCTCAAAGTGGATGCCAGAAGGGAATCCCCGCTCCACCAGGCCTGAGGAGTGGCTGGTGGCCACGCACACACCCGCCCTGGCCCTGCATCCCCCATGCCAGCCCCACGGCTGCTCCTGCCTCTGCTCTTTGTCGCTGGACTCATGCAATTCACCTGGGGAACCAGCGCGCTACCAGAGCCTGGAAGCCACCCTGGTCTGTGTCCTAACCAGCTGAGCCCCCACCTGTGGGTGGACGCCCAGAGCACCTGTGAGCGCGAGTGCAGCAAAGACCAGGTAAGCGCGGGACCCCAGGGATCCTGGCTCCTCCAGTCCTTTCCTCACGGGGAGAGTGGACGCCAACTTCAGGAACCCAGTTCCTCTAGGTTCTCTGCTCATTCTGCTTGGGTTTGGGGCCATGTCCTGTACAGAAAGAGAGGCGTCCCCATCTTTGCCTTCACCTGTCTAAAGAACGAGGATTCCACTCCCCAGACTGACTCATCCACACCAATCCTGTCCCTCCTTGCCTGGGCACCACTTAAGTCTTGTGGGACCTCTGCGAGGCTGAGGGTAGAGCCCTGTGCCTTACCTGCTTCAGGTGACACGTGCCAGCCCAAGCCCACCTTGGGGGAAGCCTAAGTCAATGATCAGTTAGGGTTGGGGTGGGCGCCTGTCCAAGCCCACCATATAGGTAACTGAAGGGCTAAGGACAAAAGCTGAAACCTGCCAATTCTGCCCCTCCTCCCGGAGTGGGCAATGGGAGGGTCTTCAAGGAGACTTGGATCCCTGCCTCCGGCTCACCCCTGCAAATACCACCTACACTGTGGTCCTTCCCTCACTGCACAGACCAGGAGGGGGACCGAGCTCCCAGGGGGCGGGCACATGGCCCTGGCGGCACAGCAGCCCTGGGCCATGACATTCCTCCATCTGCGCAGCAGGGGTGCTGAGACCTGCTTGCTGGTGTTGGGGATCCAGGGAGGTTGGATGAGGTGATGGAGATGACCCTGCACCTCGTGCTTGACAGAAAGCGCTGTCTCAGCTTCCAGAGCAGCAACCTCCTTGAGAGGCAGCCACAGCAGGCCAGGGCATGAGCAGGGCAGGGCACAGAGCAGGGCAGGGCACAGAGCAGGGCAGGGCGCAGAGCAGTACATAGAGCAGAGCAGGGCGCAGAGCAGTACATAGAGCAGGGCGCAGAGCAGTACATAGAGCAGGGCGCAGAGCAGTACATAGAGCAGGGCGCAGAGCAGTACATAGAGCAGGGCGCAGAGCAGTACATAGAGCAGGGCAGGGCGCAGAGCAGTACATAGAGCAGGGCAGGGCGCAGAGCAGTACATAGAGCAGGGCAGGGCGCAGAGCAGTACATAGAGCAGGGCAGGGCGCAGAGCAGTACATAGGGCAGGGCGCAGAGCAGTACATAGAGCAGGGCGCAGAGCAGTACATAGAGCAGGGCAGGGCGCAGAGCAGTACATAGAGCAGGGCAGGGCGCAGAGCAGTACATAGAGCAGGGCAGGGCGCAGAGCAGTACATAGGGCAGGGCAGGGCGCAGAGCAGTACATAGGGCAAGGCGCAGAGCAGTACATAGAGCAGGGCGAGGCAGTACATAGAGCAGGGCGCAGAGCAGTACATAGAGCAGGGCGCAGAGCAGTACATAGAGCAGGGCAGGGCGCAGAGCAGTACATAGAGCAGGGCAGGGCGCAGAGCAGTACATAGAGCAGGGCGCAGAGCAGTACATAGAGCAGGGCGCAGAGCAGTACATAGAGCAGGGCGCAGAGCAGTACATAGAGCAGGGCGCAGAGCAGTACATAGAGCAGGGCGCAGAGCAGTACATAGAGCAGGGCGCAGAGCAGTACATAGAGCAGGGCAGGGCGCAGAGCAGTACATAGAGCAGGGCAGGGCGCAGAGCAGTACATAGAGCAGGGCAGGGCGCAGAGCAGTACATAGAGCAGGGCAGGGCGCAGAGCAGTACATAGAGCAGGGCGCAGAGCAGTACATAGAGCAGGGCAGGGCGCAGAGCAGTACATAGGGCAGGGCAGGGCGCAGAGCAGTACATAGAGCAGGGCACGGCGCAGAGCAGTACATAGAGCAGGGCAGGGCGCAGAGCAGTACATAGGGCAGGGCAGGGCGCAGAGCAGTACATAGAGCAGGGCAGGGCGCAGAGCAGTACATAGAGCAGGGCGCAGAGCAGTACATAGAGCAGGGCGCAGAGCAGTACATAGAGCAGGGCGCAGAGCAGTACATAGAGCAGGGCGCAGAGCAGTACATAGAGCAGGGCGCAGAGCAGTACATAGAGCAGGGCAGGGCGCAGAGCAGTACATACAGCAGGGCGCAGAGCAGGGCAGGGCGCAGAGCAGTACATAGAGCAGGGCGCAGAGCAGTACATAGAGCAGGGCAGGGCGCAGAGCAGTACATAGAGCAGGGCGCAGAGCAGTACATAGAGCAGGGCAGGGCGCAGAGCAGGGCAGGGCGCAGAGCAGTACATAGAGCAGGGCGCAGAGCAGGGCAGGGCGCAGAGCAGTACATAGAGCAGGGCGCAGAGCAGGGCAGGGCGCAGAGCAGTACATAGAGCAGGGCGCAGAGCAGTACATAGAGCAGGGCAGGGCGCAGAGCAGTACATAGAGCAGGGCGCAGAGCAGTACATAGAGCAGGGCAGGGCGCAGAGCAGTACATAGAGCAGGGCAGGGCGCAGAGCAGGGCATGGCGCAGAGCAGGGCAGGGCGCAGAGCAGGGCAGGGCGCAGAGCAGTACATATCAGGGCACAGAGCAGGGCAGGAAAAGCAAAGTAGGGCAACACACAGGCAGAGCAGGGCACAGCAGGGCAGGGCACAGCAGAGTGGGGCACAGCACGGCTGGGCAGGACTCATGGACTTATAAGCTGTCCTTGTCCTCAAGGACTGTTCGGTCTCCGAAAAGTGCTGCACCAACGTGTGTGGGCTACAGAGCTGCGTGGCGGCGCGCTTCCCCAGTGGTGGGCCAGCCGTACTTGAGGCACCAGCCTCGTGCGAGGGCTTCCAGTGCCCACAGCAGGGCTCTGACTGTGACATCTGGGATGGGCAACCCATCTGCCGCTGCCGCGACCGCTGTGAGAAAGAGCCGAGCTTCACCTGTGCTTCCGATGGCCTCACCTACTACAACCGCTGCTACATGGACGCAGAGGCCTGCCTGCGCGGTCTCCACCTACACGTCGTGCCCTGCAAGCATGTCCTCAGCTGGCCACCCAGCAGCACAGGACCCCCCGAGACCACTGCGCGTCCCACCCCTGGGGCTGCCCCCATGCCACCCGCCCTGTACAGCAGCCCCTCACCACAGGCCGTGCTGGTGGGAGGCACAGCCAGCCTCCACTGTGACGTCAGTGGCCGCCCACCACCCGCCGTGACCTGGGAGAAGCAGAGCCAGCAGCGGGAGAACCTCATCATGCGCCCTGACCAGATGTACGGCAACGTGGTGATCACCAGCATCGGGCAGCTGGTGCTCTACAATGCCCGGCCGGAGGACGCGGGTCTGTACACCTGCACTGCACGCAACGCTGCTGGCCTGCTGCGGGCTGACTTCCCTCTCTCTGTAGTGCAGCGGGCAAGAGCCCAGGACCAGGCTCCAATTGTCTTGGCCCTGGCTGAGTGTCTGCCTGACCCACAGGCCTGCAGTGAGCCCCCACCCACCCATCACGTCCTCTGGCGCTTTGACCCACACAGAGGCAGCTGCATGACCTTTCCGGCGCTGCAATGTGACGGGGCCCCTCGGGGCTTCGAGACCTACGAGGCGTGCCAGCAGGCCTGCGTCCGAGGTCCTGGCGATGCCTGTGCATTGCCTGCCGTGCAGGGCCCTTGCCAGGGCTGGGAGCCACGCTGGGCCTACAGCCCTCTGCTGCAGCAGTGCCACCCCTTCGTGTACAGCGGCTGTGAGGGCAATGGCAACAACTTCGAGAGCCGGGAGAGCTGTGAGGACGCCTGTCCCGTGCCGCGCACGCCACCGTGCCGGGCCTGCCGCCTCAGGAGCAAGCTGGCACTGAGCTTATGCCGGAGTGACTTTGCCATTGTGGGTCGACTCACTGAAGTACTGGAGGAGCCCGAGGCTGCAGGCGGCATTGCCCGCGTGGCTCTAGAGGATGTGCTCAAAGATGACAAGATGGGCCTCAAGTTTTTGGGCACCAAGTACCTGGAGGTGACCCTGAGCGGCATGGACTGGGCCTGCCCCTGCCCCAATGTGACAGTGGGCGACGGGCCACTGGTGATCATGGGCGAGGTGCGTGAAGGTGTGGCCGTGCTGGACGCTGGCAGCTACGTGCGACCTGCCAGCGAGAAGCGTGTGAAGAAGATTGTGGAGCTGCTGGAGAAGAAGGCCTGTGAGCTGCTCAACCGCTTCCAAGATTAGCCTCACCCATGGCCTCCACTCCTTCCCGGTGAATAAATGGCTGCCCCTTGCCCCTCAAACTCAAAGTCTCTGGTGTCCTAGTTGCCTCCCCTATCTGTTCAGCTGGGGTTCTGTCGCCAAGGTGACCCCTGAGGGCACCAAAGAGCATCAAGTCACTTTCTGCCATCATGCTGCAGACTCAGCTTGTCTCCAGGGGCCTCAGCCGCTCTCCTGAGTTGTCCCTCCCCCAGACCAAGCCCTGACCCCACAGACCAGGCCCCTTTAGCCTTTACAATGAGCTGCTCCCCTTGGGGCAACAGGAAGCATTTTATTACAAGGCTGTCTGGCTGAGGTTCTCAGGAGCCCTGTAACCACAGACCAGGGAGCAGTGCTTTATCACAACTGACTCAAGGGGTGAGGATCTGTCTGTCCCTGACAGAGCCTCTGGCCATTGTGCAGAAGAAAGGAGAGAGTTATTCTTTCCGGAAAATCAAGCACTTGTTGTTGGCTGGCATGTCCACCTGGAGAAATGCTTTGCTGCAGTGACCTCTGGTCCCCAGGGAATCCCCAACCCCCCAGACCACCCTGCCTACCATTTTCTCTAGGATCAATCCATTGGCCTGGCCCAGTTTCTCCAGGAGGGCTGTATCCCGAAGACCCCACTCTGGGTTCCTGCAGTGGAAAGTAGGAGGTAATGGTCATAACCAAAGGTATGGAGACAGGGTCACCCTGCTCACCTGCCCCTTCCCACCAGGTCTGACCTGCATCTGAGGGTCAGGTCAAAGTCCACATTACTCTGGGGAGAGATCTTCCCATTGACTGCAAAAGGCTGAAAGAGACAAGTAGACAGGGGTGGTCATTCTCCAGTAGGATTGATTTGCAAGTTGATGTCAAGAAAATGCAAGGATAGGGCTGGAGAGATGGCTCAGGGGTTAAGACTCTGCCTCGAAAGCAGAAGGTCCTGAGTTCAATCCCAAGTAAAATGCCAGGTAGAAATGGTAGCAGCAGCCTGCACTTCTGGCCTGGGAAATCCCAGAACAAAGCAAGAAGGAGGTAGAGGCAATCCAGGATGATTCCCGAAGTCATCCTTGGATCTCCACAGGGACACATAGTGTCCTCTCACACACACACACACACACACACACACACACACACAAATGAATAAAAGTTAAAAAAAAAAAAAAAGAAAATGCAAGGGTAGCCCCTTGCTGCCCCCCTCAAAAGGGGGAAGCCAGGACAGCTGGGCAGCCTCAGGGTAGAGACCTGCAGGAGAGTCAAACACCTAAGCTTGCTATGTTGGGACCACTTACCCCATATGTGATTAGCACAGCCTTGGGTTTGAGCAGGTGTCCTGCCGCTCTGAATAGCCCCTGGAGAAAGGAAGGCACAGTAAGCTGGACGCTGGAGGACCTCACCTCCCTCCTCGATGGGTGAGGGCCCCCACCTCGGTGCAGTTCAGAGGGCTGATGTGGATCATGTTGATGCAGAGCAGCAAGTCGAGCGACTGCGGCAGGATCCCGCCCCAATGCTCCCACTCCCAGGTCACGTCTAGGTACATCGGTGCCTTCACGTTGGACAGCCCTTGGGCTCGGGTGGTGGCAGCAATGCTACGGAGAGCAGCGCAGGGACGAGCCGGGCCGCTCAGCGGCTAGACAAGTCCCCGAGAAACCGCAAGCCCACAGCGGGACCTGTTGCTTCCAGTCTTGGTCCTGTACTCAGAACCCAGCCCGCCCTCTCCATCGCCCGGCCCCGCCGCCCGCTCGGCCCACACTGGCCGCAAGGGGGAGACACCGCGCCGCCGCACCTGTCCAGGCAGCGCTGGTCCACGTCCGACGGCTGCCACTCGGCGTACGGAAAGGCCTGCGCGAAGTGCGCGGCATGCTGGCCGGAGCCCGAGGCCACCTCGAGCACGCGGAAGCCGCGCTGGGCCGGGTCCACGTACTGCCGCAGCACGTGCAGGATGGGCTCCTTGTTCCGCTCGGCGGCCGCCGCCACCAGCATCGCAGCGTTGTGCCCTACCTTCCTCGCCGCGCACAGCCAGGACCGCGCGGGGCGCGTCGGGACTTGTGGTCCGGCCGGCGCGCAGCTGCGGCGCGACCTTGGGCCGGGTCATGCGCGCGGGGCGCGTCGGGAGTTGTGGTCCGGCCGGCGCGCAGCTGCGGCGCGACCTCCGGCCGGGTCAACTATCCGGAAAAGAAGGCGCCCAGCTGCCCCGCGGAGTGACTCCCAGAGACTCGAGCGTCGCGTGAGGATTGTTGGCTCACCGGAGCCGCTCGGCTTCAGCATCCTGTCAGTCAACCAGAGCCATCGTTTCCAGCGCGTTTGTCACTCTGACTCTTTCGTCCGTTTGCACCCCACCTTTATCGCGCGTGTTCGAAGTTCTTCCTGAGGAGGGGGGAAAAAAGGGATATGCGCCGCCCGGGAATCGAACCCGGGTCGCAAGAATGGGAATCTTGCATGATACCACTACACCAGCGGCGCTGTCGAGCACACCGCCCTTCCGCGGAACCTAGGACTATGACGCAAACTGGCCGGCTTGCCAATTCTGCGTATGCACTACCGCCGCCGAGCGGCGGCTCCCAGATGACCCGGGTGTGCAGACCCAGGTGGATTCGCGATTTTGGCCAGCATCGTGGAAATCACCGCTACCTTGAGTATTGAGGGGTGCGGGGGGAGGGGGGACGCGCCCAGTGGGTTTGTTCGTTGTGAACCGGGTCAGGACAGAGCTCGCAGGACCCCTCAGGTCGGGACTAGTGCTTTGAGGGCCGCCCAGACCGCCCGCACCAGCTTGGAGTCCACGGATAGTATTGAGGGGTCAGGAACCAAAGAAATGAAGTTCGAGGCCGCCGTGTGTGCCCACGGGTGATTCGTGGTAGTCACTGGGAAGGGGGCGTCCATGACTCAGAACGGCCGGGCGCCAGGACTTTTGGAAACCTTTGCATCGGAGGTCGCGCTGCCAGAGTTGAGCATGCGCCCAGCCCGTGGTCGCCGTTGGCATACTTGCCCAGGGTGTGAACCAGCGGGGTGACCAAGGTGTGAGTGTAGTCAGCCCCTGGAGGCCGTCAGCCCCTGGAGGTCCTGAATACGGGTCAGGGCAGTGACGGAGCTTAAGCTCTCTTCCACAGAGTGGCCAGTCCGCGTGGAGAGGAGCAAAACTTGCCTCCTGTGGGCGGCCTTGCCAGGTCATGCATGGACTGTGATGCCTTGGGGTGATCCTGATGGGCCTCCAGCAGGTTCCTGAGAGCGCCCACTTCTGCCTGCCTTGCGCGGCTGCCCACGGCTCTTCCTGCTGCTTTGCATAAGCATGTTCCCGCATTCAAGCCCAGAAGTCATGGCGGCTCCTTCTTTCCTTGGACGCTTAACCCTGTTCCGAACAGCTCCCCTCAAGAACAGCGCCAAGAAAGAGCTTACCTGAGACTCTCAGCACAGCCGGGAGGGCCTGGGATCTACCTTCCTGCTGCTTTCTTGGTAGACGGCCAGGAACTGCACCAAGCAAACTTCTTCGTTGTGCCCACCTACAAGGGTCACTGCTCTCAGCTGGACAGTGGGTCACCAACTGAAGTCAGCTTGACCGAGACACTGCCAGACAGGGCCAGGGGGTCTTTGTGGACACATATCTGTGGCAGATGTGAACATCTGTCCTACAGTGGTTTTAAGAGGAGATGGGGGGGCTGGAGAGGTGGCTCAGGGGTTAAGCCTCTGCCTTGCAGGCGGAAGGTCCTGAGTTCAGATCCTAGACCCCACATATAGACACCGGGTAGAAGCGGGGGCAGCCTGCGTTTCTGGTCCTGGTGGGGCAGTGCTTGTGAATCCTCAGGGAGAGTAAATGAGAAGGAGGTGGAGGCGTCCATGGTGGTTCCCGAATTCACCTGTGGTTCTCCACACACACACACACACACACACACACACACACACGCGCACGCACACATACATAATTGAATAAAAATAAATAAAAAAAGAGGGGATGGGAAGGGTCTAGAATGCACAGTCCTGACACAAACTGCCCCACGTGATCTCAGGGCCTTGAAGTCTGCGAGAGGCTCTAGGGCTTGTGGACTGAGGAAAATTAATTGAAGAGGATCCTTCTCGCTACCAACCTTGCTGGGCTGGGCTTTCTGGTGGTGTAGCTGCATCAGAGTTGTCCCTCTTCCTTACCCTACTCTTTTTTTAAGTAACTTTCACCCCTACTACTGTAAGTAACCCCAATAAACTCGTTGATTCGTTAAGTTGGACTTTGCTTGGCATAATCGTTACTTTGGTCTGTTGATCTCCTATCTGGGCTGGAAAGATGATTGTGTGTCAACTCTTCAGAAAAGTGTTCACACAACTCCTATGAGTTGCTGGCAGAGTCAGAGACCCCTGTGAGGTGACTTTCCTTGGGCTGGCCAAGAGGGCAGTGAATTTGTCGAAGCTGGAATCTTGTCAAGGCCAAAGTACCCCCCCCACACACTGAACTGAACTCAAGAGGCACACCCCTCAGAGATTTCCGTAGCAGATGGGATGGCAATAGGGACTGCATACGTGAGCATGCATATAAGACAGGACAACTTGCAGAACCAGTTCTCTCCTACCATATGGGTTCTAGCATGGCCACGTGATTGAGTCACCAAGGTCCCAGAGCTCAGACCCTTGGTCTCTGCTGTAGAAGGGACCCAGAATTTCTCTTTCTATCAAGGCCTCCTGGCCTTGGCCCCAGTTACCCTGTCTCCCCACTTCCCAGCATATGTGATTAAGCAGTGTGCTCAAGGCCAGCAGAAGAGGTCACAAACTACCGATCCAGACAAGGATGGCCTTGGAGGGCCACTTGGTTGCTAGTGGGGAGCAGGAATTATGGAGGTAGAGAGGGACAGTTAGCCATGAGTGACCTGTCCTTCCCTACATGCCCAGACCCAAACTCCCTGTGAGCAGTACTTGTCTGGGGACCAGAAGGCCCTTTGTACCACTCCTGCCTCTGGGCCCCATATCTAGCATATAGCTATTTCCTGAGGAAAGTCTTAAGATTCACAAAGGGAGAGCAAATTTGAAACACCAAGGCGCACCATCCACACAGCTTTTCATCTGTCAATCAACTATGCAGTGACTGGCTTTTCTTCTGTCAATCATTTATGCTGGGGAGAGCTGATTGATTCAGCAATCTAGTCTTGGGTGGAACCGTTTCTTTGGTTTGTCTTAAAGTTCTGATGTGGGATCCCTCTGGGGTCTGTATGTGTCCAGGTTCTTGCGTTTGGGAGTCGAATGAAACCAGAACACGCTTAGAGGATTAAGGCAGAGTGTACTAGCGATAGAAAAAACGGAACTCATGGACGTGAATCCATGAGGGACAAGAAGCTAGAAAAGAGCTCATGGACTCCAGAACATAGGGTGCCACAAGGGGCAGGCACCAAAGATGGTTGCCAGGGTCAGGAGATTGGGGGAGGGGGACTTTTCCTCATTGGTATCTCCATTTCTGCAAACCTGATTGGACCTTTTGATTCTCTCCATTTCATTGCTCTGTACATATTGAGGCCCAGTTAGTTGATTTTGTGCTAGACCTCACGGTAGGGTTTAGCTACAAGGGAGAACTAACATCCACATCCTTCCAAGAACAGAAAGGTTGGGGGAAAATAGCAACCTTATCTCAGTGAAGGATTAGAGTCTCTTCCTCCAGACTCAGAGGATGTGTTTCTTCAGGACATCCCAGCCCTGAGGGGTAACCTTGGAAGACCTTCAGGGGCAGCCCTTTCAGCATGGCTGCTCTAAAACTGCCTAAGCACATCTCAGCACATATCGCACAACACCTGTCTTCCCAGCTGGAGAAGAGAGGTCTTCCAGCCCTACGCTAGATAATCCCAGGTCTTGGTGCCGGGGTCAGGACAGGCAATACACTCTGGTGACTTATGGCAGAGGCTTCCTCAGTGTCCTTACAAGTGCATGGATAACCTGGGAAAGCAACGTGGGGGGACAGCCTCCCTACCCTCATTTCTTCCCTACTGTGTATCTTGCTTGACTAGGGACTCCCCAGCCCCTGCCACCTGCAGACTGACCCTCCTCAAATATGGGAATAGGGACTCCGTGGCAGGTGGCAGTCACACAAGCCCCCTTCACCTTTAACTCTGCTCAGCAAGGACAACGAGATGGGTGCTGCAGTTCTCCCCAGCGTTGGAAGGAGGGATACATCTCCAGCAAAGCTGAGGAAGAACGCATGTCCCCTGCTCAAATCCACCTCTCTTCCTCGACGGATCGTTAGTTCAGAACAGATCCAGACAAAGGCAGTTTCCCATCAGTCCAGGGTGGACATGGAACTTGCATGCGGACCTCAACTATAAATGGAGCACCCTTGATTCTACTGCGAACCCCCAATTCGGAGACCCTCCCTAGTACGGAGACCCCGTTCACTATAGAGCCCCTCCCCTCGGCAGAGATTCCTCAGCACCCCAGGATTCACCACCAGAGCCCTTTGCCTATCAAGGTGGAGGGTCCTCTCGCCGTGCCATGGCACCCATTCTGGAGACCGCTGAGACCCGCGGACTGCAAACCCAGCGTCCCACCCAGACGGGCCCCGACTCCAACTAACATCACGTGCCCTGGCGGGTTTTCCTAAGGGTTGATGGCTGCAGGGCGGGCGCGGCCCCTTTAAGGACAGGGGGCGTGTGCGGATCGCTCCGCCCCTCCCCACCCATCGCCGCGCTTAAAGGGGCCGTGCCCCGCGCACCGTAGGTCGGAGCCGGCGGAGGGCGCCAGGTCTGGCCGCTGCCGGGGCCGGGCGGAACGGCGCACCATGTACACCATCACCAAAGGGCCCAGCAAGCTGGTCGCGCAGCGCCGCACAGGTGTGCGGGACGGGCGGGCGGGCGGGACGCGCGCACCGCTAGCCCGCGGCGGCTGACGCGCCCTCCGCCCGGCCCGCAGGTCCCACGCAGCAGCAGGTGGAAAGCAGGCTCGGCGAGCTTCTGAAGTGCCGGCAGCCCGGGCCGGCAACCGCGCCGTTCGCGCGCGCGCAGCCCTTGGCGCCGCCGCAGGGACCCTGGCCCCTGGCGAGGTGAGAGCGGCCTCCGGGCGCGGGGGTGACCTTGGGGATGGTTGGCAAGGACCGTGCGCCGCGGCGGGCAGGGGGCGGGGCGGCCCACGGCTAGGCGCTTCCGCTCACCTGGCTGCGCCAGGACAGGTCTAGTGTGCGCGGACCCCCCCTCCCCCCGGGGCCACGTGCGGCCTCGCGGGCCTCGCCCTGGCCAGGATGTCCCAAAGGAAGGCGGACGCCCCGGGCGACGTTAGACCGCGTGCTCGGACCCCTGGGGCGGCCGAGGTCAAGGTTTGGTAGGGTTGTCCTGGGCGCGGGCCTTCAAGGTCTTCGGACTTTGTCCTTGCAGAAAGAGGTGCACGTGTTCCCCGCTGGCCTTGCCAGCCCCTGGTCTTCACCCACACCCTCGGAGTGGGGGGGCCTTCTGTCCAGGACTGTTGATGAGCGTTTCACTGCCTTTCCTAACCACCGCTGTGCCCCGGATCCTAGGAAGGCTCAGTCCTGGTCCTTTTGGCCCCCAGTCTCGTGAGCTGGCGGCCAGCCAGCTGTCCCAAAGCCCAACCTTTTACTTAATTGGCTCAATCTACGTGTTTCCTGAGCCTGCGGACTTTGCTCCTGCCCCCTTACAGGCCTGTAGGCTTCTGGGCTCCGGCTCCTGGTGTGTGGCTTGTCCTCAGGGTAGGGCACAGGGGGCAGAAGATTCCACCTTGAGGATAGACCACCTCTACGGAGGCCAAGTCAGGCCATTTACAGCTGAGGTGCCCTCCTGGCGGCTACTGAGCCTCAGATGCACAGGTGGAAGGGCCAGGGGGGACTGTTAGTGCCTGGCAGAAATGGGAAGTTCCTTTCCGAGGGCTTGCTGGCACCTCGTGTGAGTGTCATCCTGCCAGCCTCAGTTTATGTCTCATGGGGAGGACTCTGCTGCAGATGTACAGCTAAGACCAGGTGCTGCTCACCCCGGCAGGAAGCCTGTTACCTGGCGAAACTCCCATTTTCAATGTTGAGGATGTCCAGGGCAGATCTGTGGCAAAGATGGGGATCATCCCCAGGATAAGTTCATCTCCACGCCCCCAAGTGTGCAAGGGATGCCCCCCCTCCCCATTGACTAATTCTCCCCTGACAATTCCCAGGACGCCAGAGCTGGTGTGAAGGCCTGAAGCCCTCATCGGCCACTAGATGGCAAACCAGAGCCCGAGGGGCTACGGGCTCTGGGAGTCAGGAACAGGACCGACCCTTCGCAGACCCCAGACTACTGTACTTCTCAAGGGCCTCTCCAAAATCACCCCACACCTCTACCAACGCCTTGTGTTCCTCCACTTCCGGAGCCTTTCCCCACACACCATTACTCTCCAGCTCACTGTGGGAAGAGGGGCAGGGGGCATTGCTCATCCTTCTGGCACACAGCAGAATCCTGAAGCTTCCCCCTACCAACTGTTGTGGGTGCTGTCCATGACGGTGGGCAGGATGGGGGCCTGAGATCACCTGTCCCTTGGAGTGTATGGGGGAGACATTGGGACCTGCAGGGAGGCCAACTTGGGGCTGGTACTGGGTCAGGGCATGAGTATTGGGGTGAAGAATGCAGCTAACTCCTGATGCTGCCCACCCTTGCTATGTGACACTCCCCCAGACTGACCACCTTAAGTGTCCACGACAGGAAGTCTGTTGGTACTGCAGGCTGGCGACACAGGCAGTGTCCCTGGAGTGGGTACAGGTTGGCTGTCCTGCCCAGGTACATCCGGGGCTATGTGCCCTTTCCCCCACAGAACCTTGACTTACATAACTAGGGCCTCTCAGGGGTGGGGCGGGCCTGCTGCGGGCACCTTCTGGGGCTCCCTTGACTCCGGTTCACCACCTTGACCTCCTGCTTTTGCAGCCCCTGGATGGAATTCCTTTTTTTTTTTTTAAACGAATTTGTGTGCCACAGCCATGCGTGGTGGCACGTGGCTGTGATCTCAGTACTTAGAAGCAAGATTGCCAGGAGTTGGAAGCCAGCCTGTGCTAGTGACAGCCAGTTTAAAACATAAACACACACACTCACATACACACCCACCCACAGTCTGTACCCGGCTTCTGTGCTTTCCCAGAATTTGAAGTCTTTGGGGTAGAGGTGGGAATTTCCATTGAAAACAGCCTCATGCTCTCTGGTCCCTCCAGAAACTCGTACCCCAGTGGTTCTGGAGGAGCCCTCACCCCTTCTGGTCCCCACCTGCACAGCCACCAGGCCCGAGTGGCGGAATCCTGCACCCCTCAAGACCCTCCTCTTTATTTTAGTGCCCCTCTCACCTGAGGAGGAACCCAGAGCGGCGTGGGGCAGCTGAGCCCGGAAGGCGAGCAGGCCGGCTGGGACCGAGAGTACCTGGCGGAGTGGCAGGGGCAGCCCAGGACTCCGGCTCCCTCCTCCTGCTGTAGGTGCGGCCCCATTCCCTCCACGGCCCCACCCCAGGACTCCAGCACAGGGGCTTGGCCAATTGCAGCAGGGTGGCCTGGGCCTGCCTAGGACTGGCTCGCTGGCCATTCCCCACCACAGGTGGAGTGCAGTGTGGCACCAAGAGGGGCCAGCTCGTTTGTGTTGCCTCTTGTCTCCAGCCGTCGGGAGTGAGTTTGGGTTGTACCCTACTCTTCCCACTCGAGGACTGCCCTCCCCAGCATTCTGTGCCTCTGTCCTCTGGGGCAGGGGACAGTTGGGAGAGAGAAGGGAAAATGTCGACCCATCCCTGTTTGGCCCATTTGACCGTGCATTGAGGTGACCAGCATCTGTAGGCGTCTCTGCCAAGTGAGGGGATCTGTGCCTGGTGGGTAGGGTCAGCCCTGGAGGCTGCTGGAGGCCTGGCTTGTGAAGAGTGGGTAGTGTACGGGCGCACTCTCTGCAGCCTTACCAGGAGTCTGAGATGCAGATGGGGGGGGCCCTCTGACTTGTCTTCCCTGGACCAAAAGCCACAGGCATGAGCACAGCTGAAGGGAACTTGGGGTCTGCAGCAGAGCGGCCTTGGCCAGCAGCAGCTGGAACAACTCTGTGGTTAAGGATGTGTGGGGTGGCAGTGTTGTCCCAAGGTCGCGTTTACCCTGCCTGGCAGCACAGAGGACTGGCTGGTACCTACCATGTCTGTCTCCTCCCCCCCACAGTCCAGGACCAAGGCTTGTGTTCAATCGAGTGAATGGCAGACGGCCTCTCACCACATCTCCGTCGCTGGAGGGGACCCAGGAGACCTACACATTGGCCCACGAGGAGAACGTCCGTTTTGTGTCCGAAGGTAGTGAGGGACTAAGGTCGTGGCTCAGACGACAGGGTCCCAGCCGTGTGGACCTGCAGGGCCCTGTCCTTTTCCACACTGCAACCCAAGGCTGCTTGATTCCCTTGGGCTGGGCTGGAGTCCCAGGTGACCACCAGGCCCTGGGTGGGTGGGGTGCCTGGGCCTGGTTTAGCCTAACTGCCCTTCCCCCACAGCTTGGCGGCAGGTGGAGCAACAGCTGGATGGCGGCCCTGCCGGTGAGAGTGGACCTCAGCCTGTGCAGTACGTGGAGAGCACCCCTGATCCCCGGCTACAGAGTGAGCTCCCCACATGTCCCGTACCCCCAGGGAATCCTTCAGTGCTCCCCCACCAAGGTTCCAGCCACAGGGGATTGGGGTAAGGGTCATCCCCCCTCCCGGTATACAGCGTGCTTGGGTTTCAGATGAGGGGCTGTGGTCAGCATCACTGCCCAGTCTTCTACCCACAGACTTTGTGCCCATTGACCTGGATGAGTGGTGGGCACAGCAGTTCCTGGCTAGAATCACCAACTGTTCGTAACGGCTCCCCGGGAACATACTGTCACGGAGAACCCTTTGTCAGAAGAGGACCATGGTGCCCCGTCTACCTTGCGGCCTGGCTGGCCACCAGCCACACCTGAAGTGCCAGCATTTGGACTTTTACATCTATTGTTCTCTTGGCTCAGCTGTCCCAAGTTGCCAGGGCCAGGGGCCAAAACCATCTGACCTCAGTCCTGCTCACTGTGCCCAGGGACCAGCCCCCGGGGCTGGCAGGGAGGAGTTGTCTAATAAAGCTGAAAAACTGCTCTTCAGTGTCATGGCTTGGGGGAGTGGGTCATGTGTGAACTATCGGTCTATAATGCAGGGAAGCCTTAAAATGTCTTCTGAGGCTGGGAATGTAAGCTCGAACCAGCCTCCCCTTGTACTAGGCTCTCTTGGATGCCCACCTCTCTTTCGGCTTCTTGACCAGGGCCTTGGCTAGCTTCTTTCTTGGAAGTCTAGACACATGTTGTCTCTTCTGACCCAACTCAGCACAGGATTCATCACAGAACCAGTCTTGCTCCCTAAAGCCAGCAGGCCTGGTTGAGAGATGCTGCAAAGACATCCCACAGGTCATGAGGTGCATGGTGAGTCTGTAGGGGCTTGGAAGCAGAGCCCGGTGGGCACCTGGAGCTTGACTGAAGCAATGCCTGCCTCCCAGAGGGTGAGAGCAGGTGTGTATGGGGCCTGGAGAGATGGCAAGCAGAACAGTCCAGATCCCGCATAAAAACAGGAAGCTGACAGGGCAGTGGCCTGCACTTCGTGAAGGTGTGGGAAATCCCAGAACAGCTGCAAATAAAATGTAGAGAATCCAGGATGGTTCCTGAAGTGCCCTAGGCCTCTGATCTATGTACTTACAACAATAAACAGAAATGTTAAAAGAACACCTGAGACCCGGAAACCTTGCATGTGGACAGGCCTCCTCCTGCCCTCCGCCTGCCCGGGTGAACACCCCCCACGCCCCCAGCCCCTCCAAGCACCCAGGTACTTCTGGGTCCGGCCAGGCAGAGGGCATCGCCGCGCAGCTGCATCGCCACGCAGCGTCAAGCTAGAGCAGGTCTCGCTGGAAACGCCGCAGAGCCGCCCCCGAGGCGGGCGGGCCCGGGAGAGCCGCGGGCGAGGTGTGCAGAGCCCCAGCCACAGAGCGGCGGCCGCCGCCGCCTCCGCCCCTGGCTTCCGGACGCAGCTACCGGCCGCGGCCCGACGCCCGCGTCACGTGGGCCCCGGGCGCCGCCGCCGCAGCGGAAGTGACGCGCCGTTGCCGGGAGGCCGTTGCCAGGCGCCGGCTGCCGTCGCGCGTGGGGCGTCGCTCGCGGCGGGAAGCGCGAGCTGCCGGGACATGGCGGGCGCGGACGGCGCGCGGCGGGCGGGCTGGCGCCGGGGCTCGCGGCCCGGGCCCGGGCTCCCGCGTGCGCGGCCGACGACCCCTCGCGCGCCCGAGCCCTCCCGGTCGTGCCCCGCCAGGGGCGGCGCGCAGGCCCCGGGCCCGGGGGGCGCCCCTCCGCCCGCGGCCTGGCAGCGCCCCTTCCTCAACGTCTTCCGACACTTCAGGGTGCACGAGTGGAAGCGGGCCAGCAAGGAGGGCGACGTGGCCGTGGTGACGGTACCGGCCGGGGCCTGCCTGCGCGGGGTCCTGCGGGGCGCGCGGGGGTGCGTCCAACTCCGCGGGGTCCTCCGGGGCGCGTCCAGCTCCGCGGGGTCCTCCGGGGCGCGTCCAGCTCCGCGGGGTCCTCCGGGGCGTGCGGGGCGCGTCCAGCTCCGCGGGGTCCTCCGGGGCGCGTCCAGCTCCGCGGGAGGACCAGCTCCGCGGGGTCCTCCGGGGCGTGCGGGGCGCGTCCAGCTCCGCGGGGTCCTCCGGGGCGCGTCCAGCTCCGCGGGGTCCTCCGGGGCGCGTCCAGCTCCGCGGGGTCCTCCGGGGCGCGTCCAGCTCCGCGGGGTCCTCCGGGGCGCGTCCAGCTCCGCGGGGTCCTCCGGGGCGTGCGGGGTGCGTCCAGCTCCGGTCCTCCGGGGCGTGCGGGGTGCGTCCAGCTCCGCGGGGTCCTCCGGGGTGCGTCCAGCTCCGCGGGGGCCGCAGCGCCTCTCTCTCCGCAGGACAAGGCCTTGAGGAGCACCGTGTACCGCATCCGCGGCTCGGTCTCCGCCAGCAGCTACATCCAGCTCCCCAGAACCAGCTCGCAGTCCCTGGGACTCACCGGGCGGTACCTGTACGTGCTCTTCCGGCCCCTGCCCCCCAGACACTTCGCCATCCACCTGGACTTGTGCGCCGAGGTGCGCGGCCGGCCGGGAGGGGCACGGCGGTGCCCGCTCGCTGCCTTCCCCTGTGAACCGCCTGCTCGTCCCACAGGAAGGGCAGATCATCCGAGTGTCTTTCTCCAACCTCTTCAAGGAGTTCAAATCCTCGGCCACTTGGCTTCAGTTCCCCTTCGTTCTTGAGACTGGGGTGCCCAGGAAAGGTGACACTTGGTCCTGGAAGGGCAACCTGAAGGCCCAGAGCGGGATGGCACAGGCCCAGTTGGGCTTGGTCTAGAGGATAGTGGGTGTGTGTGGGGGGTCGGGATGGCACACAAATTGCAGTGTGGAAAAGAAGGTGCAAGAAGGTGGGCTGACTTCATACCTGTACTTGGACTTGGCAGGTGTGGCTTCTACTGCTGCTCGCTGGACTTGCCTGCAGTTGGATCTGCGTGACATCCTGCTGGTGTACCTGAACCGGCATTACAGCCACCTCAAGTGCATCAGGCTGTGTGCCAGCCTGGTGGTCAAGAACCTCTACACTAGTGACCTGTGCTTCGACCCCGGTGAGGCCCTTGCCCTGTCCCTACACAGTCTAGCGAAGGCCAGAGCCCACCAGGTGAGAGCCACATGACCAGGGTTCTCCAACTCTGGAGGCGACTTGGGGCAGGTTAGGTAAGAAGCTAGGGACCGCAGCACACGGACGGATTCCTGCTGCTGTGCCTCGACTAGTATGGGGATGGTTAGACAAGGTTCCTTGACGTGAGTCAACCCTGGTCCTTGCAGTTGTCACTGTCACTGAGAACCGACATGCAAAGCTTCCTGTCACCCCTGTTCCTCGAGAAATGGCCTTTCCGGTGCCAAAGGGAGAGAGCTGGCATGACCACTACATTCACATCCGGTAGGTAGCTCCGCGCCTCTGGTGCTGATTGGCATCACAAAGATAAATACATATTTGAGATAAGAAAGACAGGGAGATGCACACCACATACATGTGGGGTCAGAGGACAACTATCCGAAGACTACTGTGATTCCCTCCACCATCTGGGCTTCCAGAGATCAAACCTGGAACTGATCAATCATAACCACTGAGCTATCTTGTCAGCCCATCTGGTGGCTGTTGGGACAGTGGCCCCATAGCCCTCAGACACTGATTCTTACCCCCACCCATGTCCACCACCCACAAGGTTTCCAAGCACCAGCCCAAAGACACCGTCCAAGCAGATGCAGAAGAGCCGCTCCCTTCCGGATGCAGGTGGGCCTGTGGTGTCGCAGGGCACATCAGTCCTGGTAGGAGCAGGGTCAAGGAGTTCTGCAAGGCTCAGCAGTGTGAGACTAGCTGGTAGTGTCCAGGGCATCCTGGAGGTAGGCGCAGAGAAGGGCTTCACTACCGGTCCTCTGACTAGAACCACATTCAAGACCAGTGTGGGGGCACTGAGAGCTTGCCAGGGTTGGGGGAAGAATGCTGGGCACCTACTTCCGCAGAACGGGCAAGGGAAGCAACCTGCTTCTTGTGCCCCCGCCGGCGCCCTCACTGACCTCTTGCCACTCTATTTTGCTTTATTGGGACTTTTCTCGGGTCTGTGTCATAACTGTCTCTCTCAGCAGGAGGGGCTGTGAGCCCGCTGCTGCAGGACACTGGATCCCCTGAAACCCTGATACCCGGCTCCAGATGGGTGAGTGTCCTTGGGAAAGGGCTGGGGAATGGTGGCCTGAGCTACTGGTCAGTCCTGTTTTCCCATAGTCCCACCAGGCTCATTCAGCACCCAGGCTCCTTCCAGAGGTCAGCCTGTCCTCCAAGCACCAAAGGCTGTCCAGTGTAGGTGGTCCCAACATCCAAGGCCAGCATCCTTTGGGCTGGGAAGAAGCCACTGCTGTGCCCACTGTGGAGAGTGGTGGACACATATTTGTCCATGACTCAGCTGGGGCACCCAGGACCCTTGAAGACAGCAGCTCCTGTAAAGTAAGTGTCCACCCAGGGCAGGTGAGCATTGTGACATGGGCGCTGCCCATCCTGGCACCCTGAGCTGCATGCAGGGTGAATGACCCTCTCACGTTCCTTGTTGTGAACAAGAGCCCCAAGAGAGAATAGAAGGGCTTATTCTTGCTGCCAACCCTGAGACACTATCAGGGCCCAGGAGCCGAGGTTGGTGGAGACTCTGCCACTGGGGCAGAGCAATGCCGCCAGCAGAAGCTGCCCAGAGCCTCCTGGTGGCTTTTCCTTGAGAGGCTGGAGTACTGTCTTGAGATCTCCTGTACATTTGCCTCTTTTCAGCTCTTCCTTCCGGATCCAGTCCTGAGGCTCAAGGGGGTCATCGGCTTTGGGGGCCACAGCACCCAGTGGGTAGGTCCTGAGGTAGTTGCCAGGCCACTTCTTACTGGGTAACATAGTGTTCAAGTCTTGGAGGAGGGCAGATTCCCCTCAGGGGTCTTCACTCACTACAGCCTGCTGGCTTCCCTTTGCCAGCCCTGCTCTGCCCCCATTTGCTGATTGTGGTGTGGGCACAAGGGTCTCAGATCATGGGCGCCTTGCTCACCAGATGAAGTCTGACAGGCAGTGGCTGGATTGAAGGGCTCCGAAGACCAGAGAGCTCTGGTCTGCGTATTAGAGTTGTCAGGAAGGGTTTGGGTGCCAGTGTTAGGGAGGAGGTAGTTGGTGTTTGCTCCCTGCTCACCAATGCCCTGAGGACTTCTGGGCTCTTATGGACAAGGGTTCTGAGTCCTTTGGTTCTGGGACCTTCTGGTCTTTTGCTGTCCAGATCCCCAGTCTCTTGTATTGGAAGGGCTTTAGTTATCTTCTCCCACATACCCATTTGGGGAAGCAGGTGGGTCTCTGTACTGGTGTGCCTCGTGTGTGGTAGCTGCCTGCTGCAGAGCAGGCTGATGACCTGGTTGCCCTCGCGCCAGGCCCTGTGGACTAGGGATGGGGCAGCTGTCGTTTACCCCTGCCACGCGGTCATCGTTGCCCTGCATGTGGACACTAGAGAGCAGCGCTTCTTCCTTGGCCACACAGACAAGGTACGAGCCTCTCATCCCGTGGGGGAGGTGCTCCAAGGCCAGGGTCCTCCTTTCACGGCGCACCTCCGCAGGTCTCCGCCTTGGCGCTGGATGGGAACAGCACGCTGTTGGCTTCCGCTCAGGTGCAGCCTCCCAGCATGATGCGACTCTGGGACTTCCAGGCAGGGAGCTGCCTGTCCTTGTTCCGGAGCCCCCTGCATGCCATCTGCTCCCTCAGGTGTGTTGGCCTCTGGGGGGGTTGGCAGGTCAAGGTGGACCCCAAGTCACTGACTTCCTGTGCCGCATCCACAGCTTCTCCAGCAGTGGGAATCTTCTCTGCAGCGTGGGCAAGGACCGCCACGGGAGGACGGTAGTGTGCCTGGCTGGGAGACGGGGTACTGTGGCATGGGTAGCCGGCGGCAGCTGTTTGCTAAAGTCTGTTTGCTAAAATACTTTGTGTATTTCTGGTTATGACAGTAACGTTCTCTGCTTTAAGAATCAAGCTGGGCGGGGGTCACTGTAACACATGACTAGTCCTGGCAGATGGGCGGCAGAGTCAGAAGAATCCTGAGTTTGAGACCAGACAGAGCAGTCAGACCCATGCGCTCTCTATTGGGGTGTAGAAAAAGATCCAGTTTCCCTGGCCTACTCCCCGAGTCATACTGGTGGTGGTATGTTAAGTGCATTGCCAGGACTCAGGAGGGTTGTTTGAGACCATTATGGGCAACACACCCAGACCCATCTTCTCTCCCCGAAAAAGTCCAATGACAGGAAATAATGGCTCCCCTTCCTGTCCTTCCTTGTGGGGATTCCTTCAGCCTGGGATGTGCGCTCTGCCTTCTCTGTGCTCTGGGCAGCTCTGCCGGCCCCAGAGAAGACACCAGATTACTTTAAACTTCCCATGTTTTAGTTTTCCAAATAAATCTGTATTAAAATATTTATTCAGAGAGAGAAAGCAGGCATACACATGCCACACATGTGGAAGTCAGAGGAAAACTTCCTGTTCTTTCTCTCTATCATTTGGGCTCTGGGAGTCAAACTCAGGTTGTCAGGCTGATACGCAGGTGTCTTTAACCTACCTGAGCAATCTTGCTGGCCCCTAAGACTTCTTAAGTGCTCTCTGTGTCAGAGTTATGAGATGTATTTTTGACTCACTAGTTCCTCTGAAGTGACCCAGTGTTTCACTGTGGACTGCTTCTGCCTTTTTTTCTCTTCTGAGTGCTAGGAATTGAACCCAGAGCCTCAAGTTCTAGACAAGCTCTGTGCCATTGGTCCATAACCCAACTCCTGTGGCACTCTTCTGCTCCAGGGACAGGTTTTACTTTTGTCTCCTCAGACAGCTGCAGCTAAGCAGGTTTCTGTTGAAGTCCTAGACTTGCTCACAGCTTGCTTGGAACGAAAGTTCTGAGACCCTGGTTCCCTGCACGCAGTAGTCTGTTACTCAGAGGGCCGAGTTCTACAACAGAAAATCCAGCTCATAGGCTCAGCTAGGCCTCCCGGGTCCAGGCACCATGGGGCAAAGGGCTGGCAGGGATGGGTGTCTGCACTTGGCGCTCATGTAGGCTTATTGCAGGTAGTGGTGGCCTGGGGCACAGACCAAGTGGGCCTTGGTGGCGAGGTGGTAGTTCTTGCAAAGATGCACACCGACTTTGATATCCAGATATTCCGGATCGCCTTCTTCGATGAAACCAGGTGACGTGATCAGGCCACACTGGGACGCGGTCTGGGCTTTACTTCAGACTGCTTTATGGTGCTCACCTCCTCCATCCTGTTCTCAGGATGGCATCCTGCGGACGGGGCAGTGTACGGCTGTGGCGGCTGCGGGGTGGGGTGCTACGCTCCTGCGCAGTGGACCTTGGGGAGCACTGGGCACTGGAGCTCACCGACCTAGCCTTTGCCCAGAGCCTAGATGACCGTCAGGCTGCACGGGCCTGCACACTGTGAGTCATTGCCTCCTTTGCCTGCCTGGTCCACTCTGCACTTGGGGGTCTGCCTCACTTGTCGCTTCCATGGGCAGCTACGTGTGCAGCCGCAGCGGCCACATCCTAGAGATCGATGCCCAGAGCATGACTGTGCAGCACACGCGCCGCCTGCTACCCACGCAGACCCCTGGCGTGCCCCTCCCTGAGAAGCGGACCTTCGGCTTGGGTAAGTGAGTGTCTGTCTCCTGGGGAAGCGGCTTCACACTGCGATGCTGATGCCTGGACTCCCTAGGGTCCAGCATTGCCATCAGCAGCCTCAGCATCTCCCCGACCGCCTGCGCTGTGGGCTCCGGGGATGGTTACCTGCGACTCTGGCCCCTGGACTTCTCTTCTGTGCTCCTCGAGGCAGGTGAGGCTGCAGCAGGGTAGAGTTTGAAAGGAGCTGTCTCTCTGGGGTGGGGGAGGCCAGGGCCCCTGCTGTGGGCCTGGCTCAGTGAGGTCGTGAGACCAGGAGTTAGTCCTGAGCCTGGGCATCTGCAGTGCTAGGGCTACCTGCAGGTCAGCTTCATAGAAGGATCCAGAGATTGCTGACTGGCCCTTCCCACAGAGCACGAAGGTCCCGTCAGCTCAGTCTGCTTCAGCCCCGATGGCTTGCGCGTGCTGTCCACCACCTCCTCCGGACACCTGGGCTTCCTGGACATCCCCTCCCGGGAGTACACCGTGCTGGCCCGTTCCCACATGGCCCCAGTGTTGGCACTTTCCATAGAGCAGAGCCGGGGACATCTGGCCACTGTATCCCTGGACCACACGGTCCGCATCTGGGACCTGGCAACCCTGCAGCAGGTAGGGAGTGGCAAAGCTCAGGCAGGGGAGAGGCCCAGAGGGCAAAGGGCTGCAGGCAAGAGGACTTACAGGGCTGAGTCTGGAGTTCAGTGTTCAGACCACTTAAGACAGCCCTGCCTCCCCTCACTCTGCTCTCCACCCCCCAGCTATATGACTTCTCATCCTCTGAGGAGGCCCCTTGCGCTGTCGCCTTCCACCCTACATTGCCGACCCTCTTCTGCGGCTTTAGCAGTGGGGCTGTGCGATCCTTCAGCATAGAGAACTCTGGGGTCCTGGTGGAGCACATGTGAGTACTCCCAGGGGACCAAAGCCCCACAGACACCTAGCATGGATGTGGACGCTGTGTGGGACCCAGGTGGGGCGGGCACTGGAGCTCACTCAGGTCAGTGGTGCTGTGTGTGGTGCAGGCGTCACCGAGGGGCTATCACGGGCCTGGTCATCTCTCCCGACGGCAGCTTCCTGTTCAGCACCTGTTCTCGGGGCTCCCTGGTCCAGTACAACTGCACCGTCCCACAGTGCTGCGTCCTCCGCACGGCAGGTCAGGCCCCAGGCGCCGATGCCCATAAGCTCAAGGGTCTGTGATGTCTCACGCTTTCCACTGGGGAGGGTTCTCTGGCCTCCCAGAGCTGAGGGCAGCAAGGGTCTGTGCCAGCCCTATTGTAGGAGAAGGTGGCAGCCTGGGCACCAAAACACAGTGGGTCAGGTCCCGCAAAAGGCCATGTGTCGCTCCCGTGGCCCTCCCTGACTCACTAGCAGGCTAGGTAGTCACATGGTGGTCATGGCTTTTGAGTGCTGTCCTGGTGATAGCTGGTTTCTGCTGGATTCCTGGCCCTTCTGTACACCAGCCGTGTGACTGCTGTGTAGGCACTGCCCTCCAGAACCAGCATTTGTCCAGATGGGGTGAGATCAAGTGGCTCTCTCATGCTGAGCTTTGCATTGTCATAGCCAATGTGGTGTGCCAGGATGACCACCCCAACCCCAACATGTTGGCGGTCAGTGGGGACAGCCGTTGGCTGGCCTTTGTGGGCCCCTCCAAGTACACAGTGACCGTCATGGACTTGGCCTCACTGGATGAGGTGAGTGTGGGGACTTCTGTGCCCAGGGACTAGGCAGGAGGTCATGGCAGCTCAGCAGGTCTCACCTCCGTAGGACTCTACCCATAAAACCAACGGGGCAGGGGCAGGGCACAGGCTTGTGCAGGGCAGTGTCCCATGCAGGCATGGTGCCAAGCACCCCTGTGCCCGGAGGCACCTCCCTTCCTAACTGTGGCTGCCATTTGCCTCCCAGCTACTGCGGGTGGATATCAGCACCCCTGACCAGGGCAGCAGCCCCCTGGACCATGCTGTGGGCATCTGCTTTGGCCCTGCACCCCCCAGCTATCTGTTGGTGTCCACGTCCTCCAAAAGAATCGTGGTACTGGACACCATGTCAGGACGCACTGTCCGAGAGGTGAGCACTGGATCGTCACCCCCTCGCCAGCCCACCCCTCCCTCTGTCCTGCAGGAGGCAGGGCCAGGCTGCCTACCACCCTGCCCTGAAGAAGACTCTGTTGCAGCTGTGTAGCGTGCGTCCTGGGACCTGCTCCTCCCTGGCTCTCAGTGAGGATAACCGTTTCCTGCTGGCGGCCACTGGGCGGGCCATCGTGGTGTGGGATTACCCAACAGGAGCAGACCCCAGCTTCCAGGTGTGTATTGTGAGCTGTGGGGAGCTCTGGCTCTCCACTGTGACTCGGAGGTGGGGAGGGCAAGGGGAGGGTGAAGGTGACCCCCGAACCCTCTGTGCCTGTGTGGCCTCCTAGTCGTTGGCTGGGTGTGTCTGGGCTTACGCATCCCGCCCACACTCTGGGTTCCTGTATGTGATACCTACCACCCCCAGGTGTACATTGGTCACTCAGAGCCTGTGCGGGCTGTGGCCTTCACCCCTGACCAGCAGCAGGTACTCAGCGTGGGAGACGCCATCTTTCTCTGGGATGTTCTGGCCACTCCTGAGAGGCAAGTGTCTATCTTTACTCATGTCCACGTGGTCTTCCACCTGGTTCCTGACACTTTCTCTCATTATCAGTGACCAAGGTGAACCTGGAGAACTCTTGGGCAGTGAGGCCGGTGAGTGAGCAGGGGCTGGGAGGGGAGGGACAGTGATGTCTGGGTGGGTAGTGCCACCTCCCATGCCTGGAGTACCTACCCCCCGCACAAGGCTGTTTCCCCCTGCCCAGTCCTGAGCACTGTGTGGTCCCTTCCAACCCCAGGCTCAGAAGTGACACAGTTGGAGGGCGTGTCCTGTGGGGCCAATGACCTCCCCCGGCAGCAGGTACCGCTGCCGTCTCAAGCATCGCCACCCCCACTGAGCATCTGTGCCAGGACTCTGCAGGGCAATGCTGGTAAGGGTCTTGGGATGGTGCAGGTGGGCATGGGGCCTGCAACACCCCTGCTAGTCTGGGGTGGGGTACAGTGATTGAGTCCAGGGGTCTCTCTTGCTCTTTTTGGTGTATCCCACCAGGCACCTTTTCCATGTCAGAAGAGGAAGAACGTTGCGAGGAAAGCCATGTTCCTGAGGGTCTCTGCCAGACTCCAGTGCCACCTGTGCTTGTGGAAAGGGAGGCCAGAGGGGCTGGGGACGGTCTTCGAGAGGCTGCGAGGGGCTCCTGGGCATGTACTGTGCCTCCTCATCACCACAGCCGGCCTAGTAAGCAGCTGGCAGCAGGCAGGGGCACAGGCCCACGTATAGGCGTCCCAGGGGCCTGGAGATATCTCTCCTAAAAGGGTGAGGTCGCCTCTAGGGCCCTGGGGAGCCTGGGATGGCCGCAGTGGGTGGATGGAGCCCATCTCTCACAAGCCGGCGAGGTTGTCTGCGTGGACAGGGGGCTCTGAAGTGTCCTGTGGTCTCTTCTCCCTGACAGGTGAGTGGACTACGAGGAAAGCAAGAATCCAGCCTGTCACCCGCCCTGACTCCTACAGGCACTTCACAGCTCGCTACAAGGCCTCCGCTCGGGCCAAGGTTGGCGACGCGCTGCTCTGAGAGCTCCCCGTGGACGCGGACCTTGTTTCACTTCCGCCTGTCTCTGGTCCTTGGAGCCTGTTCCCCAGAGGGTCACCTTTGTTCCTTTGTTCCCCACTCTCTCTCTCTCCCTGCTCACATAATGACACAGGTGCATTTTGCTGGCCCCACCTCTGCCTATTACCAGTCTCTGCCCCTCTCAGAACCTCTCCATGCTCCAGAGCATCGTGCTCCCCGACTCCCATGCATTTCACCCTCCTCATCTGCACTCAGCTCCTCCCTTGTGCGACGTGTTGGGCTCTGGCTGTTGGCACCAGCTTCTTGGGTCTGCTTCTTCGCAGAGTGTCTCCTTCCCGCCTGCTGGCAAGGAGCAGTTGCGTCTGAAGGCTGTCGTGGGCTACAATGGGAACGGGCGGGCCAACATGGTCTGGAGGCCCCACACAGGTAGGCTGCAGGGCCTCGCTTCCTCTGCTGTCAGCTGGGGCCTCGAGGGAGCAGGACTTGGCCTGTGTCCCTGAGGAACTATGTGGCAGTGACGGGATGTTGTCACCGCCCTGCCCGCAGGCTTCTTTGCCTACACATGTGGCCGCCTGGTAGTGGTGGAAGACCTGCACTCTGGTGCCCAGCAACACTGGCTTGGCCATCCTGAAGAGATCTCCACGCTGGCTCTCAGCCACGATGGCCAGGTGTGCGCCCTGACCCCACCCTGTCTGATTCCAGCCAAGGTTTATAGTGTGCCGTGGAGCCTGGCTCGGGCCAAGTGCGAAGGACATTTCCCCAGTTTCCCCTCCAGCCAAAGCCAAAGAAGACCCTCTGTGCCCTGACTTCCCCCTGCCTTCCTGCCTTCCTGCCTGCCAGGTTCTAGCTTCAGCCTCCTGCTGTGGCAGCACATCTACCCGCTGCCAGATCCGCCTCTGGGATGTGTCTAGGGGCCTCTGTCAGCACCTCCTGTCCCACCACAACACCGCTGTGCAAGCTCTGGCCTTCTCACCAGACGACGAGTTCCTAGTGACGCTAGGTAGGGGTCCTGGGTAGGCTGAGGGCCGCTTCCTGGGAGCCGTGGTAGCGGGACCGTGTCTGACATGCCTGCTGTCCATCCCCAGGGGACTACAGGGACTGTACCCTCGCCTTGTGGAGCATGGCCACCTATGACCTCCTTTCATCCACCCGCCTCCTAGAACCCATGCACGGTGTGGCCTTCAACCCTTGGGACACCAGCGAGCTAACTGGTGTGGGCACAGGTGCCATTACCTTCTGGCTGCTGCAGCAGCAGCAGAGCCCCGACATCAGCTTCCAGGTGCCACGCTGCTGGCTCGGGCATTCAGGTTCACGGACAGCTTCAGGGGATGGAGGCTGACGGGCCCTGGACATCGCTGACCCACGGGCACTCCCTTTACCTGCCAGGTGCACCGAGAACCAGTCCCCGAGGAGGTGGGGGCCGAGCTGACCTCTCTCTGCTATGGGACCAGCCCCTTGCTTTACTGTGGCTCTAGCTCTGGTCAGGTCTGTGTCTGGGATACCAGCACTGGACGCTGCTTCCTGGCTTGGGAAGCAGATGATGGCGAGATTGGTAGGTACCCAACGGCGCCCCTGTGGCCTTTCAGCCGTGCTGGGCAGTAGAACTCAGATGGGCAACTCACGCCCACCCTGTCTCCTAGGAGTCCTGTTGTGCTCAGGCTCAAGGCTGGTCAGCGGCAGCAACACGAGGCGGCTGCGCCTGTGGGCTGTGGGGGCGGTGCCAGAGCTGAGACGCAAGGGCTCAGGTGCCAGGTGAGCTGCCAGGAGTCTTCCCACACCATCCCCTTGGTGTTTGAACACAAGATCTTCAGTCCGTGGTGGGCCCTAGGAGCCAGCTTGTAGCAAGGGTGGCCCTGCAGGTGTGTCCCCAGCCAGATTCCTCCTGGGGACACGTGAGATAGATTGAAGTTCCTGGGCTCCAGGCTCATGGTGCCTCTGCCCATGGGAGCTGCAGCGCCCTGCCATGGCGCGCTAGGCTCGCTCATCTCTCCAGCGCCAAGACCCCGTCCCACTCTCCCCCGCCCTGTTAGGTCCAGTTCTGTGTTGATGGAACGTGAGCTGAGCCTGGATGGGGCTGTTGTGAGTGTCAGCTTTGACAACAGCATGGACATGGGCGTGGTGGGCACCACAGCCGGTACCCTGTGGTACATCAACTGGACAGAGGGCACCAGCACCCGCCTCATCAGCGGCCATAGGAGCAAGGTGAGGCTGCTAGGCTTGGGAGGAGGTGCCAGGAGGGGCAGAGCAGGGCAGCAAGCCCGTCTGGCACACTGCTCTTCCTTCCCGGTCACCCTGAGTCCACAGCTCATGAGGGACAGGGACACCAAGGTGGAGCCTCTTGAGCCCAGCATGGTCTGTATGAGGCAGGGGCCGGATGGACCCCTAGACAGGGCTTCTCGATCTCGCTCTCATTCTTCCTCGTAACTTGTTAACCTGCCAGGTCCCTCGCTCAGACAGACTGGCTCTGCTGACTCCATCCATCCAGTGGGGTCTGATCCTTGGTCTGGGTTGCAGGAGGCTGGACAGATTTTGGTTGGGTTTGCTCAGATCGGGATGGACTTGGTTTGGATGTGTCAGATGTGGTCAGGCTTGGTCCCGGACAGGCATGTGCACAGATGACACTCGTTTCACAGGTTTGCCTGCCCTCCTTGAGCATCAGCTTTCCGCCGTTTGCGTAGACAGCATGCTCATGGCTGAGTCTAGGTCCTTAGTCCGTGAGCGGGCTCGTCGCCGTCACTGGATGCTCCCCGTGCTGAGGGCTCATGGTGTCCAGGCTCAGAGGCCCTGATGTGCTCCTCGTTAACTGAAGGAGCTGGCGTGGAGCCTGGTGCCCCTGGATCACTCCTGGCCCCAAATTGCTTCCCAAAGATGAGATGCATCGTGAGTGTCCACGGACGTCACTGGATGATGCATCTGTTACATCTTTCTCCAAAATCTCTGACTCTCCACGCCTACAGGCCAGCACGTGTGCTCCCCACAGTGACACATTCAGCATCTTCAGGAAAGACTGAGATCACAATAAGAGCTGTGAACCGGGGGATAGTGCTGTGGCCTCTTGTGCTTCTGCCCGCAGTGTGCTGCGCACTGGTCACGCTCCATAGTTTTGCCAGCACTTTCCATGGGTTCCTAGGTCCCGTGGACTGGTGAGTCTCTCCAGGCCCACCTTGGCTCCCAGTCCTGCCAGTCTACACTCCCCAGGGACATGACAGGGCCATGTGAGCTAAGGCAGAAGCCTAGCGTAACTGCCAGCCACCTGTTTCTGGAGGCCGGAGGAGAAAAGGCCCAACTGGGCACCCCTGAACCCTTCTGGGGTCCCACAGGTGAACGAAGTGGCCTTCAGCCCCAGCGAGTCTCACTGCGCTACCTGTGGCGAGGATGGCAGCGTGAGGGTCTGGTCCTTGGCCAGCATGGAGCTGGTGATCCAGTTCCAGGTGCTGAACCAGGTAGGCGGGAGTCGGGGGGGTTGGCACAGACTCGGGGTGGAGCGTGAGCCACAGGGTAAGGCGGGGAGTCCGGGATTGGCACAGACTTGGGGTGGAGCGCGAGCTACGGGGTGTGCTCCCTATCATCACCCCCTGCGGGTCCCCAGAGCTGCCTCTGCCTTGCATGGAGACCCCCGTCCTGTGGACGACCTGAGCAGCAGCAGGTGGCAGCGGGCTACAGCGATGGCACGCTGCGCGTCTTCAGCATCTCTCGAACTGCCTTGGAGCTCAAGATGCACCCCCACCGGGCTGCCCTGACGGCCATCGCCTTCTCCACTGATGGTGAGGGAACACGTCCACGGAGGGCGATGTGCCAAGCCCACCAGGCCCACATCACACCTCGGGCCAGGCGCTGGGTTCACAGTGTCAACATGATCCCCACCCGGCCCAGGTCAGACCATCCTCTCAGGTGACAGGGATGGGCTTGTGGCTGTGAGCCGCCCCCGCACGGGGATGACGTTCCGCATGCTCAGTGACCACCGCGGTGCCCCGATTGCTGCCATCCAGAGCACAAGCAAAGAGGTGAGGTAACCCCCGGGACTGATGGGAGAGGCTGGGTCACTGCTGGCAGGCGGGCACGGCGGGCGGCAAGGCGGGCGGCGCGTGTCACAGCTGTGCTCCCTCTCAGCATGGAGACCTAGGGGTGGAGGGCAAGGACCTGTGGCTGGCCGCCAGCAGCGACCAGCGGGTCAGCGTCTGGGGCGCCGACTGGCCCCGGGACCGCTGCGAGCTGCTGGAATGGTTGAGCTTCCCTGCGCCAGCCACCTCGGAGGTGAGTGCCCAGTGTGCGTGGGTGGGGACCCGAGTCTGCACCCCTCAACACAGCGTGCTGTGCCCCTCACAGGCTCTGGGCTTCCCACCACCTTCTCTGGCTGCCTTCTGCCCCTGGGACAAGGCGCTGCTGGTGTGTGTGGGCCTTGGCCAGCACGAAGAGGTGATCTTCTATAGCCTCCGCCACAAGCAGGTGCTGCGGCGTGGGTGCCCCAGGGCCGTGGAACCAGGCGGGGCCCTCGTGTGGCCCCAGCTCACACTGCCCTCCTCACAGGTGGTGCAGAAGACGCCACTGCCCTTCTTTGCCAGGTCCCTGAGCTTGTCTCCTGGGGCCTGCTTCCTGGCTGTTGGCTTTGCTGGTGAGTGCCAGTCGACTCAGATTGGGAGGAGGGGCAGATGGGCTCACCCCCTCCTCCTGTGTCTGCCTGGGCTATCTGAGTAGTGCGAAGACCTGCTGCAGAGAGGGGCGCAGGCGTAGCAGCCCCTGAGTACAGTGAGGACCGGGCAGCAGGCTGCGGAGGGAGAGTGTGCCCTGACCCCTCTCGCCACAGCTCCCAGTACAGCTGTGGGCCAGCAAGGGTCAGCCAGGGGGACAGAGGGCCCCTGGGTGTCCCGTGACCCACCGACCTTCTTGTGCCCACAGAGTGCATGCTAAGGCTCCTGGACTGTAGCTCGGGGACTACCCAGGACTTTGCTGGCCACGACGACACGGTGCACCTCTGCAGGTTCACCCCATCTGCCAAGCTGCTCTTCACAGCTGCCCACAACGAGATCTTGGTGTGGGAACTCGTCGTTCCCTGAGCTGCTGGGCCAGATTGTGGCGTGCTGAGCCGTGATGCCCAGAACCAAGCCACTGTGGGTTGGTGTGACCTGAAAGGACTTGGTGGTGAGGCTGTGCTTGGTGGTAGACCAGTGTCTGGCACGCATGCGGCCCTGGGGTTTGAACTCCACACCACGTGTGCACACATAAAAAGACCCAGCATACTTGAGAGGTTTTTGCCTGAAGATTTTTTAGTGTTTCTGTTTTGTACAGTTTAAATAAACGATAACATTTATTGTATTGCTACGATGTTGTTGCCCTATAATTTTTTCATTTCTTGGGGTCACTCCTATCTGAGCTCAGTCGGGTCCCGCCCTAAGCCTGCAGAGAGGAGCTCTGCGGGCGGCGCCTTCGCTTGCGGCGTCGGGAGGACCCAAGTGGCGACGCCGCTGCGTAGCTCGGCCGCTCACTGGGGCTGCGCGAATGGGACCGGAAGTCCAGGCGAGGGCGGGACTGCAGGCCGGAAGTCGAGACGCGGGCGGCGTGGGGTGGAGGATCGGGTTGGGTCGGGGTCGGGAGGGGCGGGGGCGGGACGGCAGTCATGCGGCGGGACGTGCGCATCCTGCTTCTGGGAGAGGGTAGGTGCGGGGCCCGCGCGCGTCCTGCTTCTGGGAGAGGGTAGGTGCGGGGCCCGCGCGCGCGGCCGGCCGGAGTCGCCATGACCTGGGCCTCGACCTGACCCCTGTCCCTCCCGCGCCCCGCAGCCCAGGTGGGGAAGACCTCTCTGATCCTGTCGCTGGTGGGCGAGGAGTTCCCCGAAGAGGTGCGCGGGCCGAGCCGGGCGCCCAGGGTGGGTCGGAGCGTTCGGCTGCCGGGGTTGCGGGGCTCTGGGGCTCCGGGGTCAGGCCTGACCCACCTGTTGCAGGTCCCGGCCCGCGCGGAGGAGATCACCATCCCCGCCGATGTCACCCCGGAGAAGGTCCCCACGCACATCGTGGATTCCTCAGGTAGCGCCGAGCGCGGGCCCCGGCCGGCTCGCGGCGGTCATGCCGTAGGGTCGCAGCCGGTCTGTAGCGGACTCTCTCTCCCACTAGAAGCCGAGCAAACGGAGGAGGAGCTGCAGGAGGAGATCCACAAGGTGCGGAGCTCAAGGGTCTCGGCCTGCTGCCCCCTGAGCTTAATCGGCTTCCTCCTCTGGGGACCTGGATTAATGGCGGGCCGCGCTTGACCCCGATAATTCTGCTGTGACCGCTGCACACAGACACAGCCTTGGGAGAACCAGTCCGTTGTCTCCAGTAACGCTCAGGGAAAGAAGGAATGGCCCTGGGGCCCCTCCTTCCCTGGGTCTGTCGGGAACAGATCCCTCCAGTTAAACACTGGTTCTGCACTCCATCCCACCGTCCTGGGTCCCCGGCTGCGGTGCCAGAGTCTGGCTGCAGCCCTGCAGCCTGCACCACGTCCTGTAGGTGTCAGTCACTGCTAGGATGAGGGCCATGTCGCTGTATTTGCCCTGCCCGACGGCTGGTACTGAGATAAAACCCAGGTTAGGGCTTATCGAGCCTGGGTGCCATGTCTCTGTCCAAGGACAGAGCTGGGTACCTCCGTGGAGACTCAGCAGGAGATGGGTTTGTTCCGGCAAGGGTGTTGGACTTCTCAGGCCTGCAGGGCCCCATCCCATCCTGCCTGTGAAGACCTGAGATGTGCTGGTATAGCCTAGGTGATCCACAGTGAGGGGGCAGCCTTTGGTCACCCCATTTCCCGACTGCTTTCCACTACAGGCAAATGTGGTATGTGTGGTGTATGACGTGTCTGAGGAGGCCACTATCGAGAAGGTGAGCAGGAGAAGGTGCCCCACCCATCTTCAGCCCCTGCTACTGCTGCCTGGCTCTTTGGCAGCTCTTCCTGGGACAGACCTAGGCCGTATGCAGTGATTTTTGTCCAGGTCCCCCATGGTCAATCTCATCTCCACCGAGCCTCTCGGGAAACCTCACGTCTTGACCTGGAGAGGGGGACAGTCATTCTTCGGGGACCCCAGCTTGCTTGCTGGGATTGCAGCTGCTGGGATCACACAAAGCTTTGCTCTCCCGCCAGCTCCATTCACAGCAGCCTGCTGTCGGTTGTCATCCACTTCCCTCCTGGAACCCGTGAAGCCCCAAGTGGGCCACCGTGCATTTGCGCACCCTCGACTCAGAGGCGGGTTGTTTACCTTTCAGATCCGGTCCAAGTGGATCCCCCTAGTGAATGCCAGGGCATCGCCGGGGCCCAGGTGACCAGCAGGGCCCCGGCGGGGGGACTGGGTCCTACCTCCTCCCCATCCCCGGTGACCGTGGCCTCTCTCCCAGGCTGCCCATCATCCTGGTGGGCAATAAGTCAGATCTGCGGCCAGGGAGTGCCATGGAGGCCGTGTTGCCCATCATGAGCCAGTTTCCTGAGATAGAGACCTGCGTGGAGGTTAGCGGGGCGTGGCAGGGAGGCTGAAGAGGACGAGCTTGCCAAGACTCTGTGGCTGCCCGTGCCTGTCTCCAGCGCCCCCATGAGCCTGTCCCACCTTTGCCCAGTGTTCGGCCAAGCACCTGAGGAACATCTCGGAGCTGTTCTACTACGCCCAAAAGGCTGTTCTGCACCCCACAGCTCCTCTGTATGAACCAGAGGTCAAACAGGTGAGTGGCCAGCGAGGCCCCCACACTCACTCCCTTGGGGTCCGGGTGGGGTTCGGAGTGAGGAGGGGACGGGCAGGAGCCTCCCGGTGCTGAGCTCTGCCCCCGCAGCTGAGGCCCGCGTGCGCCCAGGCCCTCACGCGCATCTTCAGGCTGTCCGATCAGGACCTGGACCAGGCCCTCAGCGACGAGGAGCTCAATGCCTTTCAGGTGTGCTCCCACCCCCACCCCCACCCCCACCCCCACCCCGACCCTGGCCGTCCTCAGTGACGAAGAACGATCAGGGCCAGCTGACTGATCTGAACAAACTTCTCGGAGGCAGAAGTCCTGCTTCGGCCACCCTCTGGCCCCGCAGGCCCTGGAGGACGTGAAGAGGGTTGTGAGCAGGAACGTGGTGGACGGTGTACGCGGCGACCGGCTGACCTTGGAGGGTGAGGCGCACACCTGCCAGCGTGCCAGGGTGTGGGGAGTAGTTGTGCCAGGCTGAGTGCTGCCCTGCGCCCCTCTGCAGGCTTCCTCTTCCTGAACACCCTCTTCATCCAACGTGGCCGGCATGAGACCACGTGGACCATCCTGAGGCGCTTTGGTTACAGCGACTCGCTGGAGCTCACTACCGACTACCTCTACCCACCGTGAGTGGCAACGTCCTGTTGGGGGTCTGGCTAAGTGAGCTTGTTTGGAATTGGTTTCCTCGGCACTGACCCTCCAATTTGGGTCTGCCTCGATCTCTTGTAATTTGGGGATCCCAGCCTGGCCTCCCCCTACATCCATGTCCACCTATCTGGCCCGGCCTTCACCTTGGGACAGGAGGGCCTACAGAAGGCCTGACAGCAGGAGGCACCAGATTGGCTGTGGTATCCCCGCAGGCTCCACGTGCCCTCTGGCTGTAGCACAGAGCTCAACCACCAAGGCTACCAGTTCGTGCAGCGGGTATTCGAGAGGCACGACCAGGTGAGCACTGCCACCGCGCGCGCCCTGCCCCACCTCCAGCACACACCACTATAGCCTGTCTGCCCGTAGGACTGTGACGGTGCCCTCTCCCCCGCGGAGCTGCGGAGCCTCTTCAGCGTGTTCCCAGAAGCCCCGTGGGGCCCCGAGCTCTGGCACACGGTCCCCACTGAGGCTGGCCGGCTTCCTCTGCATGGGTACCTCTGCCAGTGGACGTAAGTGCCACCTGTGCCCCCCTCCCCATCACCCCCACCGCCACCCCTCCCGCCCCCAGTCTACCTGCACGCTCCCCTGCCTTCCTTGTCCTGACTCCAGCCTCTGCCTGCAGCCTGGTGGCGTACCTGGACATCCAGCGCTGTCTTGCTCACCTCGGCTACCTGGGCTACCCCACCCTCTGTGAGCAGGACTCCCAGGCACAGGCCATCACAGGTGGGTACCACTTTCATGGTCCCTGGGTCCAGCCTCTCACCCTCCCTGGCCAACATCCTCACCCAAGGTCATCTGCACAGTCACCCGAGAAAAGAGGCTGGATCAGGAAAAAGGGCAAACACAACGCAGCGTCCTCATGTGCAAGGTAGTTGGGGCCCGAGGAGTGGGCAAGTCGACCTTCCTGCAAGCCTTCCTTGGCCATGGACTGGTGGTGAGTGTCTGTGGAGCCTACACGTGAAGGCTCTGGGGCGGAGGGTAGGAGGGTAGGAGTGGCTTTGGGGCCAGTGAACGTCAGGGCGTCCACACTGCCCATCCAGGAAGCCAGCCAGCTCCCCGAGGAATCGCCCATGTATGCCATCAACACGGTAGAAGTCAGCGGGCAGGAGAAGTACCTGATTGTGAGTGTGGGGCCATCACCTTATCCCAGAGGGCGGATCTGGGACCCCTCATGTGCTCCTGGGGAACTGTCCCAGGGCGGCCACGAGGGACCCAGCCTTACGGGGCTCCCTCTGTGCTGCAGCTGTGTGAAGTGGGTGCTGACAGTTTGGCCACCTCTTTGGATGCCGCTTGTGATGTCGCCTGCTTAATGTTTGACAGCAGTGACCTTGAGTCCTTTGCATACTGCGCCAGCATCTACAAGGCAAGGCCTGGCCTGGGGCTTTGCAGGGGGAACCGGCTGTGGGCCAGGCGGACACGCTGAGTTCTCCCTGTCTCTCCTGGCAGCATCACTACATGGACAGACAGACCCCCTGCCTCTTCGTTTCCTCCAAGGCCGACCTTCCCGAAGGCTTTGCCCCACCGGGTCTGTTGCCTGCTGAGTTCTGCCGCAGACACCGGCTGCCTGCCCCCACCCCGTTCTCCTGCGCCGGGCGGTCACAGCCCAGTACCGCCGTCTTCACCCAGCTTGCCACCATGGCCACCTTCCCGTGGGTATTCCTGCCACAGCCTCACTGCAGGGTGGCTGTCTTTCATTGGGAAGTGAGGGAGGGGTCTGTGATCCTTGCGCCCTTTAGCCACTGCAGAGCCCCTGCAGCCGGTGTCCTGAGCACGCGTGTCTTCCACAGGCACTTGGCCCACACAGAGCTGAACCCCACCTCTTTCTGGCTCCGGGGGATGCTGGTGGCTGTCGGGGCTGCAGTGGCTGCCGTGCTCAGCTTCTCGCTCTACAGGGTCCTGGTGAAGAGCCGATGATAAGGGATGCGGGAGTGTGGGCTTTCAATCTGGCAGGGTGATGACCGTGTAGTCCTGGTACCGACTCAGAGATCTCCTCCCTGTCTAAAGACCCCCTTCCCCTAGACAGGATCCTGTCCTCTGAGCCCAAGGGTGCAAGTGGCAGGCGTGCCAAGCGTGAGAGAGCCCTCACCCTGGGTTAGTGGCTGGGCGAAGAAGCCAGCGGCCTGGACGTGGAGTTCTCAGGGTGCCACTTCCTGGTTCTGTGTGGTCATTGGGATGCAGGAGTAAGGCAGGGAGGGGCTGATGGTCCTAGAGTCCCTCCCACCTTTTGCCCGGTTCTGAGTCGTTTTCACATTGTACCTACTGCACAAAGTGAGATTGGGTTTCCCCATTACACATCACTTGCTTTTTCCATGTTTTTGATCTTGGTCTCTGAATACAGCTTTATTTGACTTAATCTAGATGTGGCTTCTGTGTCCCTGTGGGTTGGAAATGTCATCTGACCCCTTCCCCCATTCCTTGATCTCCATTGCAAGGCCACACACAGTCTGTGGTGGTAAATGGCTCACTACGGAGTATCCAGTTGCAACTCACTGTGGTCCAGGCCCCTCATCATGCGTGTCATGCAGGACTGCGGGTGACAGGTCTAGGGTCTGTGCACTCTGTAAATACAGCTGCCCGCACGCAGCTGTGCCATTCCCAGAGATGGAGTGTGGTGTTTGAATCTCACGCTCCAAATTTCATCTCAGCGGCCCAACTATACAGAGAACGTAGGCTCCATGTGCAGCCAGCCCATGGCCAGAAGTGGGCTAGCGTGGCAAGTGAGCCTTAAACATAACTTCCTTTCTAATTGTCACTGTACCTCCCTAGAATATAAACTGCCTTTAAAAAAAAAAAAAAAACAAACAACAAAAAAAACCACATAACTTCCTGCCAAGAATACCTACATGGGAATACAGAGCTCTCCTGTGTATCACTGGGTGGCGATGGGCGTTCCTGTGCCCCAGAATGCCTACCCCAGGGGTGGTCTCCTGATTTTTGGGAAGACCCTCCCTGCCAACCCTGTGGCACACTGGCCTGTTTCCCTGTTGCTGGACAGAGTGCTATTTCTAGGCAGCTGAATTCCCTACAGAGACTAGCAGCCTGGTGTATCTCTGCAGCAGCAGATTCGGTTCTGAATGGTACTTGAGGGTTGCCATGGTTACACATCCCATTGGTCTGTCACTTTTGTCATCCTCAAGAACAAGTGCCGATCCGTATTTTAACTGCAGTTCTGTCTTGAGTGGCTCCTGTCCCTCTGCGCATCCGCCTGGATGTCCCTTGGCCTGATTCTGGTGTCTTGTGTGCTGGAGCTCCTGTTGGCCCATGTCCCGTCCCGTGCAGGAGTGGAGGAAGCCTCAGCTCCTGCTAGGGGAGTGTTCCTGGGGGTGGGTCTAAGCGGTGGCACTTGTGCCAGCTGCCTTCTGAGCATTCTGGGTACGGCTTCGGGCTTCCTTATCCGAGCACTGCAGATAAAGACAGGTGTGTCTTGTGCAAGCAGCTCCCGGCTGAGCAGAAAGTTCTGGGGAGCAAGGGGCTCTAGGGGTGTACAGGGCCACAGACATAAGCCTACTCGGGGAAGGATTTCTGGAGGTGGTTACCACACTTGGGGCCTGAGCCCAGGAAGGCTGCATGAGAGGTTTCAGGTGCCACCTTTTGACTCAAGTTTCCCAGTTGCAGACTTCTAGGGGGTGTTTCCGCAGCATAGTGTGTGAAAGCTGCGCATGGGCCTAGATTCTGGGATGAGCTGTGGGGTCCAGTTTTACCCAGGGTGTGCGCAGGGGCGGCGCGTGCGCGTGCGAGTTGCGCGCGTTCCTTGGCTGCGTGTGCGCTGGGCGGGCACCGCGGTGACGCTGTCTGAGCGCCGCGCACCCATCGGGACCCGAGCAGGCAGAGCAGACGGAACGGGCCGGCTGGGGCGGAGCGGAGCGGTCCGCAGAGCAGCCCCTCCCGGCCCTGGCCGACCCCGGCCCCGGGCCCGGCTCTATGGACAGGAGCTCGCTACTGCAGCTCATCCAGGAGCAGGTGCGTGGTGGGTGAGTGCGGGCGCGGCCGAGGCGCCCTTCCCGCCGGCTGGGCTTAGAGGAGGGACCGCGCCCGCAGAGCCCCAGCCGGCAGTTTATCTCTTGAACCCCTTCTTTTCATGAAGACCCTGGGCTCTTTACCTGAGACCCCCCCCCCAACATCCGGAAAGGACTGGCCCCATTGGCTTCCAAAGAAAGCGGGTGGGGAGGGTGGTGTTTCTTAGAGCTGGGTGCTGCTTTCCTGGGACGGGTAGGGTGAAAATAAAGTGGGGGAGTCATTGGAGCAAGGTACCATGCCCTTCCGGGACCTGGGAACAAGCCAGTTGTAGCAGACAGACACACCAGTGCAAAGGTGCAGCCCTCCCAGCCAGCCTGGCTCAGCCCCTGTTGCCTGGGGCCGGCCCATCTTCAGGCCTGCTGCTCCCTCCCCTACAGCAGCTGGACCCGGAGAACACGGGATTCATCGGTGCAGAGACGTTCGCTGGTCTGGTGCACAGCCATGAGCTGCCCCTGGACCCCACTAAATTGGACATGCTGGTGGCCCTGGCCCAGAGCAACGAGCAGGGCCAGGTCTGCTACCAGGAGCTGGTGGACCTGGTCAGTGCCATGGCGTGTGGGCATCGGGTGGGCCCCAGGCCTGGTCAGGCCTAGTGTCCTGGCCAGAGCTGGGTGGGCAGGGACCCTCTCACTGTGTAGGGATTATGTACCTGGGGCAGCATAGAAGAGGGCCTCGGACTGAGGAGCCAGGCAGCCCACCGGAGCAGGGTGCCACGGGGCAGTGCCGGCGCCCACACTCAGGCCCCTGCCCTCAGATCAGCAGCAAGCGCTCCAGCAGCTTCAAGCGGGCCATCGCTAACGGACAGCGGGCGCTGCCCCGGGATGGACTCCTGGATGAGCCAGGCCTGGGTGTCTACAAGCGGTTTGTGCGCTACGTGGCCTATGAGATCCTGCCCTGTGAGGTGGACCGCCGCTGGTACTTCTACCGGCACCGCAGCTGCCCGCCCCCAGTGTTCATGGCCTCTGTCACCCTTGCCCAGGTGGGCCTGCCCACCCACTGCCCTGAGGCCTCCTGAGTCACTGGTCCTGACTGGCCCTAACCCTCTTGTCCCCAGATCATCGTGTTCCTGTGCTACGGAGCCCGATTCAACAAGTGGGTGCTCCAGACCTACCACCCCGAGTACATGAAGAGCCCTCTTGTGTACCACCCTGGGCATCGTGCTCGGGCCTGGCGCTTCCTCACCTACATGTTCATGCATGTCGGGTGAGTGGCTGTGGGGTCACGAGCTCACCCCAAACACCTGCCGTTGACTCCCCGGCCTCAGCCCACAGAGGCAGGTGCCTGAGAGGAGCAAGGTGGGGGCAGGGCACAAAGCTGGTCCCGTCCACCATGTCCGTGGCCTCCCATCTTGCCAGGCTGGAGCAGCTGGGATTCAACGCCCTCCTGCAGCTGATGATCGGCGTGCCCTTGGAGATGGTGCATGGCCTACTCCGCATCAGCCTGCTCTACCTGGCCGGTGTGCTGGCAGGTGAGGCGGGTGGGGGCCCTCTGCCCAGCTCACGGACCAGCTGTGCCCTCACCCCTCCCTTTGCCCACACAGGCTCCCTGACAGTCTCTATCACCGACATGCGTGCCCCCGTGGTGGGGGGCTCTGGTGGGGTCTATGCCCTGTGCTCAGCACACCTGGCCAACGTTGTCATGGTAACAGGGCTGCCCTTTGGGGGAGGTGGGAAGCAACCCCCTGGGCATACCTCACAGTCTGTCTCCCTACCCCCATCAGAACTGGGCCGGGATGCGGTGTCCCTACAAGCTGCTGAGGATGGTGCTGGCCTTGGTGTGCAGTGAGTAGGGGGGTGGGGGGGAGCTGGGGGGCCCTCCGCCTGCCAAGAGGACCCCTCCCACCTGTTGCTCCCTCTGCAGTGAGTTCCGAGGTGGGCCGGGCTGTGTGGCTGCGCTTCTCCCCGCCACTGCCCGCCTCAGGCCCGCAGCCAAGCTTCATGGCACACCTGGCGGGTGCAGTGGTGGGCGTGAGCATGGGCCTCACCATCTTGCGCAGCTACGAGGAGCGCCTGCGGGACCAGTGCGGCTGGTGGGTGGTGCTGCTTGCCTACTGCACTTTCCTGCTCTTCGCCATCTTCTGGAACATCTTTGCCTACGACCTTCTGGGGGCCCATGTCCCCCCTCCACCCTGACCTGCTCCCAGGGGCCACATGACTAGAGTCTGGGTTGTGTGGGCCAACCACCAGGTGGGCCTGCACATCTGCCATCTGTGAATGGACCTCTCAGGGCTGCTGCTCCCCACAGGGGCAGGCAGACCCTGTGGTTCACAAGGTTAGGGGCTCATGGTAGCCCTGTCCTCGAAGGCCCGTGGGGGTTAAGGGGCGGGCGGGCTGCTGGGCCAGGGCTGGGTGGAGACCCCATCCCCCCAAAAGGACATACGGTCGGAGCCTTTTTGGAGAACAATAAATATTTTACATGCACCAGGTAGCTGTCCTGGAGCGCTGCAGGGCTATCTGTCCCCTCCCCAGCCGCAAGGGTCTCCCCCCTCCACGAGGGCCTGAGCGCCTCCTCTGTGGAGACGTGTGAGGGGCTAGCTTTCCCCACGCCAAAGGACCCAGTCACATGTCTGTGTATGACGGGGTCCCTTGGCGAGACCGGAGTCTTCTGCATCCCGTCAGATTTATTCAGCATGTATTGAACTCCCGGGAGCTCTCAGCACTGCTGTCCGCTCCCGGCACAGGCAAGCGCAGTGAGCCTGGCTTCTGCGCTGCTTGGCGGCTTCCTGGGTGCCCTGGCTGGAGCGGAGTTCAGGCAATAGGTTCGGGCACAGCTCTGCCCCAAGGCCCAGGTCCACAGTGCCGTCTCCACAAGATGAAGGGTCCACAGCCCTGGGGCACTGGCTACGGAGGATGACAGGGGCTCTGGGTGCCTTCCAAGCCCTCGCTAGTTGGCTCACCTCGACCGAGGGCTGCAGCCCGCTCTCGTATCCCGGTCAGGTACAGCAAGTAGTGTTTGAGGGTGTACTGCAGAGCCGGCAGGCCTGGCACTGCGGCCACCGCCTCATCGGACGTGAAGGCTGCCACTTCGGGAGCTCCTGCCCCAGTACGGCTGCAGAGAGACGGGGCGACGACAGGGACAATCTGCTGAAGCTCACTTCCTGGAGCCCCGCGCACCTTGGGCAGGGACGTTCACGACTCATCCGAGGCAGTGGCCGGGGCCGATGCCACGAAGCACGCACGATTCGGTGATTGCGGTGCGCACGTCTGGCAGGACGCGGAAGGCGGCGGCCGAGCGCTGAACCACCAGCTCCGGGGGGTTAGCAGCCACCAGCTGCTGCAGCCGCGGTCGGAAACGACCCTTCTGTGGTCCGAGGGGAGCAAAGTACTGGCGCTGGCCAGAGAGCAAGGGCCGCAGGGGTCCAGCCTCAGTGATCCCCGGCCCAGAGGCCCCGCCCCGTAGCCGCACGCTGGGGAGCCCCCCTGTCACCCAGCTTCCACTCCAGCAGCTGCCGCAGCGCCTCTCGCGTCACGTGCTTCTCCGCTCGGCCCTCGATGGCCGCAGGCGGTTCCGTCCCGGCCGCCCTCCCGACTGACCCCCCCAAGCCCACCGCTTCCAGACGCCCTCGGGCCCCCGCACGTGCCCGCAACACCTCTTCGCGGCGCGCTGGGACGGCTGCCCGGAAGGTGGGGTCTTCAGACCACAGTCCGCGGACCACCCCCAACATCCGCGAGGGGCGGGTGGAGCCATTCGGGGGCGGGGTCTCACCGGACGGACCGGACCCTGCGCGCTGCGGGGCGGGGCCCGCCAAGTAGGGCGACAGCGTCACTGCGCCCTGCTTCGGGCTCCGCCCTCGCTCACGTGTCCTCCCGCCAGCCCCGCCCCACGCCGGAAGTTCCGGTGGCGGATCGCTGGACCGGGCCGAGGGGATCGCGGCGCGGGCTGCGGGAACTGGGCAGCGGGGCGCGGAGCCCAAGCTGTGCCGCGCGGCGCCATGAAGGGCAAGGAGGAGAAGGAGGGCGGCGCGCGGCTGGGCGCTGGCGGCGGCAGCAGCCCCGAGAAGAGCCCGAGTGCGCAGGAGCTCAAGGAGCAGGGCAACCGGCTCTTCGTGGGCCGCAAATACCCGGAGGCGGCGGCCTGCTACGGCCGCGCCATCGTGAGTGCGCGGGGCGGGGGCGGGGCCCGGGCCCGACGCTCCTTCCAGCCCCGCCGTCCCCAGGCCATCTCGGACCGCGAAGACTCGGTGGGAGCTTTTTTCACGGGCGTCCGGACTCCGGCTCCTTCGCCCAGGGATGGTTGCCGGGGAACTGGCGGGTGGATGCTTGTTTGAGGGGGGTAGGGTGAAGGCCAGGAATCCTTGCCCCTTGGAGACCCAAGCCCAAAGCTGGGCTCACCCACAAGCCAGAGCTCTAACAACCTGGAAATCTCGTTTCTCATTTCCGTCCATGAGCCCCAGAGCTGGCCCATCACAGGGACATTGGTGTCTGTCAGCTTGCAGAGGTGGCCAGAGTGGCCCCCACCCTCACGTTGCCTGGCCTTGGTCCCCAGACCCGGAACCCTTTGGTGGCAGTGTACTACACCAACCGGGCCCTATGCTACCTGAAGATGCAGCAGCCTGAACAGGCCCTTGCGGACTGCAGGCGCGCCCTGGAGCTGGACGGGCAGTCTGTGAAGGCGCACTTCTTCCTGGGGCAGTGCCAGCTGGAGATGGAGAGTTATGATGAGGCCATTGCCAATCTGCAGCGAGGTAGGCTGGCAAAAAGGCAGGCACCTGGTGGACAGGAAGGGGAACTGGCAGGTGTGACTGAAAGTGTCCCCTTCCCAGCTTACAGCTTGGCCAAGGAGCAGAGGCTCAACTTTGGGGATGATATCCCTAGTGCCTTGCGCATTGCTAAGAAGAAGCGTTGGAACAGTATTGAGGAGCGGCGCATCCACCAGGAGAGCGAGCTGCACTCGTACCTCACCAGGCTCATCACTGCCGAGCGGGACAGGTAGCCCCCTCCCCAGAGTTGGCAGGTCCCTCATGACTTTCAGGTTGAATCTGAGTCTCCAAAAGTGTTTATTAAAGGCTAATCCTGACACACAGGAAGCAGAGGTGGGGTGGGCTCTGGTGTCTTCTGGTTAGACCCATCTCTGACCAACTCCTAATCAACCCACAGGGAACTAGAAGAGTGTCAGAGGAATCATGAGGGTGGTGACGATGATGGCCATGTCCGGGCCCAGCAGGCCTGCATTGAGGCCAAGCACGTGAGGGTGCCCCTGGTCCACGTGTGTTTGAGTGTGTGTGAGATGAAAGGTCTCTGTTGGCCCATGCATGACACAGGCATCCCGACTGACGCGGTGTGTATATGTGGGTCTGTGTGAAGATGGGAATTGCCCACATGTGGTACTCAACTCTGCAGGACAAATACATGGCAGACATGGACGAGCTGTTCTCTCAGGTGGACGAGAAGAGAAAGGTGAGTGGTGCTACATAGTCCACGACAGGTGCTGGAGTGGTGTTCCCTTTCCTGTCCTTGACAGTGTCCCATTGTGCTACAGAAGCGAGATATCCCTGACTATCTTTGTGGCAAGATCAGCTTTGAGCTGATGCGGGAGCCCTGCATCACGCCCAGCGGTATCACCTACGACCGCAAGGACATTGAGGAGCACCTGCAGGTAAGCGCTGCGGCCTTGGGAACAGGGTCTGGGGTGTGGCCCAGCCATTTGGGACATCGTAACCCTTATGTTCCCGCAGCGCGTGGGACACTTTGACCCCGTCACCCGGAGCCCTCTCACCCAGGAGCAGCTCATCCCCAACCTGGCCATGAAGGAGGTCATCGATGCGTTTGTATCTGAGAACGGTTGGGTGGAGGACTACTGAGCCCTGTGCCTGGCCTTGTCCTGGTACCCAGACCCAGGAGGGTCCTGAACAGAGCCCCGTCCCTGTACATAGTTTATGTCCCCGAGCCTGCTCCGTCATTCCCACTGGTGGGCTCTGGACTGCTTCCCTCCTCCTCAGCATACCCCTTGCTGGGCCATGAGCCTCCTGTCCCCTTCTGGGCTAGAAAGCAGGTGAGGGTGGGCTGGGCTGAGATTGCTGCCGCTGCCACTGTCCTGTAATAAAGTCTGTGAGCACCATGTGGGCACATGCTGGTACGACAGGCTCGCCAGTGGTGTGCATGGTTAGCCAAGGAATGTGGAGATGAAGACGCTGGTATCCAGATTGAGAGTGGCATGCCACCAGCGGTCAGGGAAATACAGCATCTGGGAGGTGGAGTGGAGAACACGGGTTAGTTAGGAAGCCTGTTGGACGGCTCGTCCCTCCAATCAGATACTTACCTCACCCGGGCGGATGGTACACTCCAGGGGCCGTGCAGATGGTGCCAGGGTTGGGTATGTATCCTGGAGCCAGGTCAGCGTGGTCTTGTTGGGGTGGAACTCGGGTGTTGTCTCAGGAGGGTACAAGAACCAACGCTGGGAGAGCAGGCATAAGGTTACTCACGCGTGCTGTGGTTTACAAGCCCCAAGCTTTAACTTCCACCTGTACTGACCTTGCGGCCGTAGATCACTTCTGAGAACCCAGGCCCATGCCAGTGGAAGGGCACCCCAGAACCAGCTCCTGTGGGGTCAGTCACAAGCAGCTGATGATGGAACTTGATCTCTGCCCGCCTCCCCAATCCCCTGTACTGAACAGCACCCACCTGCAACCCCAAAGCTGTAGGCGGGGGTGGTTCCCAGCAGGCCAAATGGAGGTGGGGAGTAGTGTTGGAAGAGTGATGCCCATTCTGTGAAGTTGTTGTCCCCAAAGAAGTACAGGGTGTCTGGCCACAGAGAAGCAGGACCTCTAGCACCAGGAGACTGGGCTGTCCTGGGCTGGCCCCGTCCTGGGCTGGCCCCGTCCTGGGCTGGCGTACCTACCGTTGCCTAGGGCACTGGGGTCCTGTGGGAACAGCAGCTGTTCCACGTAGTCCTGGAAGGGCAGACCCACTACGAGGAGGTCAGGCAAGGCTGACCAGCCGCACCTACCTTCACAATGTCGGCGAGTGGCACGGCGCAGGGTGCCGGCTCACCTTTCTGGTAGGAATAGGTGTTGGCAGTGCTCAGCCGCACCACGTACTTCCCAAATGAGGCCAGCAGCTTTTCTCGTGAGCACAAGGCCCGGAACTTCTGTGGAGGGCGAGGGAACTTGGTTAACGAGCAAGGCCGGCCGCAGCCCCCACGGGCCCCGGTACTCACCGAGTTGTCCGTGAGTCCCTGCAGGATGACGGGCCTGAGAAAGGCGTAGCTGGGGGAGGGCAGAAGACAGGAGCGTGTGGGTCTGGTGGGCTCCGCGCTCAGAGCGCCCCGGCTGGGAGCCGCCCGGACCCGCGCTAGCTAGACACGTACTGCTGCAAGAATTCGGAGTAGGTGACGCCCGCCCTGCGCTCCACGGTGCAGTGCTCTTCCTCGGCGGCCGTGGTGCCCGCATCCCCCTGCCGCCTGCGGGACAGCAGGTCAGTGCGCCCAGGTCCCCCTCATCCCCAGCCCCCGCCGCCCGGCCTCCGTGCTCACCATCCTCCGTCATCTGCCTCTCCAGAGCCGGGCCCAGCCAGAGCCACCAACATCCACAGCACGAGCGGGCGCGGGAGCGGCTGTGGCCGAGAAGGGGGCGCCATGAACCTTCCGTTCCTGGGCTCCGGCTGCCGCGCGGCGCACAGCACGCCGGGAGCGCTCCTGGCGCGCGTGCCTGCTCGCCATTGGCCGCCGGCCCCGCCCCCGCGCGCTGCCCCGCCCCCCGCGCGCTGCCCCGCCCCCGCGCGCTGCCCCGCCCCCGCGCGCTGCCCCGCCCCCGCGCGCTGCCCCGCCCAGCCCGGTCAAGACCGCATCGAGTAGCCATTGGCTGCTGCCTGCTACCCTGGTGGCGGTGCCCCACGTTCTTTCTGCACACCCCGTGAGCGCAAGCAAAGTGACACCCGGACAGCAGCTCCTGCCTTTTATTGGGTTCACGGGTTCCCTGTCTCTCCTGGAGAGAGCCGCGGCCTTGAGCTCGGCCGGCAGGTCAGGAGTACTCGCAGAGGTGGCCGCAGCCCGCAGGGCAGTGCGAGCTGCCTTCCAACCACTTCATGATGTGCTGCAGATGGCCACCGTGACTGCAGCCCTGGCACCACACGAACAAACCCTTCACCACGTGGTGGCAGACCGCACACATGCTGGCACAGCGGTGGCACCTGGAGGCGGAAGAGTGGTTCAGTGAAGGTTCCTGGGCAGCTTGGATTCTAAGTCCCCCAATCCCACTGGCCCACCTGTCGCAGACCCAGCCTCGACTGCTCATGGGGCGCTTGCAGTGGCTGCAGTTGACATGCAGGGTGGTGGAGGCTTGGTTGAGGCAGCTGACTGCACGGCTGGTGCTCAGCTTTACCACCTCGTTGGACACATTCCAGAGGCAGAAGCGTTGCAGCAGGTCAATGTAGGAAGTGTACCAGTGCTCCTGGGAGGGGAGGAGCCCAGGTCAGCTCTGCCAGGTATACTGGTGGGAGCCCAGGCTCAGCGGGGACACTCCCTGCCCTTGGCACCTGGGTCTGCTCGTCAATGTCCTTGCGCACTCTCTCCCCCAGCACGATGAGGACCGACACGGCCATCTGCACGTCACCCTGCTCAGCATAGAAGCGCAGCATGTCGTGGACCAGCACACTGAAGAAGTCAGGCGGTAGGCGGCTGTCATGGAGTGCGTGTGAGACCGAGAGGAGAGAGAAGGAGGGGTCCACCGGTGCCAGGGAGGCTGCGTCGGCCTCACTGCCGCTCACATGTGGAGAGTCGGCCTTGTCCTGCAGGTGTTCCGGCCCAGAAGGGGTGTCCACGATCTCATGCCGCAGCGGGAAGGCCTCCTGGGGCAGCACATACTCAGGCTCCTCGGCTGGGAGCGGGACAAGGAAAGGGAGGCCTGAGCCTAGGCCCCTCCATCCCACGCTGCCCCACCCACTCACAGCTTCATGCTGGGGGTCTGTCCTACCCCACCCTCCCCACTCACAGCTTCATGTAGTGGGTCTGTCCTACCCCACCCACCCCACTCACAGCTTCATGTAGTGGGTCTGCCCACCCCACCCACCCCACTCACAGCTTCATGTAGTGGGTCTGCCCACCCCACCCACCCCACTCACAGCTTCATGCTGGGGGTCTGCCCACCCCACCCACCCCACTCACAGCTTCATGCTGGGGGTCTGCCCACCCCACTCACCCACTCACAGCTTCATGCTGGGGGTCTGCCCACCCCACTCACCCACTCACAGCTTCATGCTGGGGGTCTGTCCTACCCCACCCTCCCCACTCACAGCTTCATGTTGTGGGTCTGTCCTACCCCACCCTCCCCACTCACAGCTTCATGTTGTGGGTTTGCCCACCCCGCCCACCCCACTCACCCCACTCATAGCTTCATTTGGGGATCTGCACACCCCATCCACCCCACTCACGATGTGCATGATCTGGGTCCAGGGGGTACAGTTCGTCCTCTTCACCTTCTACATCGCACAGCACGTAATCGGCAGGCACATCACTACCTTCAGTCTCCTCATTATCTGCACAGCCGGGCAAGGAAGGCATTCACTGTGGGAGCCCCGGCTCTATGTCCAGCTGCACCACCAACAGCCCTCTAGCCTACCTTCATTGGTGACAAGTGTGGCTGAAGAGTCCAGCAGAACCGTGTCACTCCGTGTATCCCCTTTGCTACGGTCGAGCCGGGTCTCACTGCCTAACACTGGGCCCATATCCTTCAGGTTGAAGCTGGGAGCAGGGAAGGCTTGTGGGTGATCAGGCCCCAGAGGTCCGCCCTTAGAGGGGGAACAGCCCCAGCATCTACCTGTTCATGAGTTGTAGGCCACAGGAGCTGCTTTTGCCTACACTGTGGTTGAGGTTGGTGGAGGGCGGCAGGCCAGAGCTACAGTAGATGATCCGCAGCATGGTCCACGTCTGTGCTACCTAGAAGCAGGCCCCACCTCAGAGGTCCTAGGAATCCAGCATCCCGAGGCAGGCTGGGCTCCCCTCTGCCTGGACTAAATCACAGACCAACTTAATGGGCTGGCCCATTCCAACTAGGGAAACGGTGGCGCATGGGAAAGATAGAAACCACAGCACCCACCCTACAGCAGTTGGCTTAGGAGGGAGCAGGTGCCAAATGCAGACAAACAGCGATTTCAACACCAAGAGTGAACACGGGGCTGTGGCACAGGACTCCTTGCTTCCTGCTCCCAAGGACTGGGGCCCACTCTAGCTACATACGATCCAACACTAACAAAAACTGGGTAAAGGTGGGTGCAGTGAGTCAACAGACCACTGCACTGAGCTCGGGGTGGGAGTCTCTGCTCCAAGTCACGGCCCCCAGGTCCCCAGCTCCACCTACCTGGTTACGGCCAAGTTCCCGAGCTACCTTTGCATTGTGGTCGCAGAGCTCAGCCAAAGGTCGGCCAGTCAGAGCATAACGCTCAGCAGTGTCCACAAACCAGCTCATGCTGCCAGCACCAGGCTCCGTCTCAAAGACGCTGAGAGCGCTGGAGGCCAAGCCGGAAAAGGGCTCAGCGGGGTCCAGTCTGCGCTTGAAGAAGATGGGGTGGCGGCGCTCACCAGGATAGGGTTTGCGCCCAGATTCAATGGCCACCAAGCTCTCCTTGGCAGCAAAGGCCAGGTCCCCAAAGAGACCATAGCAGAGGCCCTCAGGGTTGGCCCGCTCCACAGGCTGGCTGGCATCGCGAAATAGGTGCTGGCATAGAGTGCTGTCCTTGGAGCCGGACAGTAGGAAGGAGGGGTCATGTGGGTGGCGCCAGGCTATGCCTGTTGTAACATCACGATGCTCCTCAAACATGGCAGCTGGCACAAAGGGTCGGCGCACATCCCACACATAGATGTTGTGGTCTACCATCATGGAGCATGTGGCCAGGTGGTGGCGACACTCAGGCCGCCACTTGACACGGGCCACCGAGGCAATAGTCTGCACACAGTGTGTCTCCTTGGCGCGGTGTGTGGTCATGTCCCAGACCTTCACCATCTTGTCACGCCCGCCTGTAGCCAACCAGCCCCTGCGGAGAAGACCCCGACCAAGCTTTCAGTGACTCTCCGGGGGGAAGGAGACACCCCCCAGCCCTGCCACACACTCTCATACAGACTCCAGCCCTGCTGTCCCCCACATCCCCACACCACACCTGTCCTCTGGGTGCCAGTCGCAGCAGAACACGGGCCCATTGTGGGCAGTGAACATCCTCTCGCATCGATCAGGACGGCGGATGTCCCAGAGCTGTACATTGCCGTTCTCAAAGGTGGAGGCAAAGGTAAAGTAGTCTCGAATACTGAACTGGACATCCCGCACACTCTCAGACTGGCCTGCGGGCACGTGTCAGCAAAGGCGGAAGTGAGGGGACTGGCCCTCAGGGGATGGGGAAACCCTTGGAGAGACTGGAATGGTGTCATCTACCTGCCTGCAGCCAAGCCATAAAATGTAGAGGGTCGAGTACACCTCCAATCTGCCCAGGATGGGTCTTTGGAACTGAGACCAGGGAGGGCACCCTAGGGGGTTTGCACAAACTCCCATGCTCTGATTTTCCCTGAAGTCACAGGGAAAGCTGCAGCCCAGCTTCAGGAAGCTGCATCTGAGCGATGACCTGGCTGCCCACACTCCCCTGGGGCCCAGGACTATGGGAGACCTCAGGAGTGAGGGAGGAGGACATCTTAGTCTCTGCTCAACCCTTTTGCCTCAGCCAGGAAACCCCAAAGATCCACAAAGCTCACAGATAGGACCACCTTAGAGGACTGCCATACCAGTAGCCTGAGGGGCAGCATCCAGTCTTCCCCAGCAGACAGCTCAGGATCCCTGAAGGCCCCCAGATTCTCTGAGAAACCAGAGTATGTCTTTGTTTCAGTTGCTCTCATGAAAGAGAGCTGGCTCGGGGCTGAGCCTCAGGACCCAGGCCTGCCATGCACCCCCTGTGCACCCCTGGGCTGAGAACCCTGGAGCTCAGGTAGACCTGCTGCGGTGAGGCAGGCTGGCGCTGCCTAGAGGAGGTGCGCAGCCAGCTCTGCTCAACCTCCAGGCTGTGTCTGCAGACTCTGCCCTCCTTCCCGGTTATACCCAGTCTCAACTGCTACTGGTCCTCCTACTTCCTGCTCCCCCTCACCAGCAGTGCCCACCCAGACTCATCCTTCAGCTGGCCCTGCCCTCCTTCCCCATCACTTCCTGCCCCCCAACTCCACCCACACTTGCACTGCTGGCTGGTCCCTGGGAGTACATCTGAGAACCTCTGATCAGTGCGGCACATCTCGTCCTGCCTGGACAGGGCCAGCGCCTACTGAGATGTGCGCCTGCCCCAACTCGCCTCTGTGGGTCTCACCGGAAAAGGTGCTGACAGAGTCCTTCCTGCGGAGGTCAAAGCACTTCATGAAGCCATCCTGAGAGCCACTCAGCAGCACATGGGCCTCAGTTGGATGGAAGCAGACTTTATTCACCGTGCGCTTGTGTTCTGTGAACAGCTGGTCCTGTTTGTTTCGGGATGGTCGGCCCAGGTTCCATGTGACCACCACACCATTGGTGGCTGCTGTTGCCAACAGGTTCTCGTCCATCTGGTGCCAGACCACATCAGCGCAGCTCAAATTGAGCGAAGGTTTGCGGCCCACGCGCAGGTTCAACTTCTCCACAAACTGTTCCTCCTCGATGGCATAAATCTTGAAGATGCTTCGGCCGGCCACGACCACCTGAGCTGCATCACGGCAGACACTGATGGCATTGGCTGGCGCATCCAGGTGGCAGTGCATGGTGCGGCCAATCAGTGCACTGCCGCTCAGGGCCGTGGTGACGCGGGACATCTTTTCCATGGCTGCACAGGTGCTGGGGTAGGAGATCAGTGAAGTGTACTCGCTGCATCAACCATGACGTCCTGAGAGTTGAGATTTGCTCCCTTGGCCTGGGCTGCTCAGTCCTTGGTATTATATGGGTGCAGTCCATCAGCCAATTAGCCTGGAAAGGAAACTCAAACTCACAAGAATTCTCCAGAATGCGCTGCAGGCCCGAGCCTCGTCCCGTCCATGCGCGACTTTCCCCAGAAGATCCTCTGTGGCTAACTCCACCCAGGCTAGTTCAACGTTCCATCAGTGACATCCCAGAGGCCGCTGGACCCCCGGTCGGTGGGTTCCAGCCCGCAGGTTTCACCCTCGTGATCGGCTAGCTCCGTGCCTCTGAGGGCTGCGAGGGTTACGGGAGTAACAAACGCCAAACCCAGGAGAAGGCAGGCGGCTGGAGGGACCCGGAGGCTAGAGAGGAGCCGGGGAAGCAAGAGAGACGGCGCGCAGGCCGGAGTCGGGTGGCACCGATCGGTACTGCTGTGTGGTCAGAATCCAGGCGCCGCCAAGACTCGCCCTCCGTCCCACGCAAGTCATGCACCTGAGGACGGAGCGTTCCGGGGCCGCCACGCCAGAAGTGAACCCACCTCTTTCACGCCCCTTGCCGGAAGTGGTCCTTTCTTCTCCGCACCTCGCCGGAAGTGGCACGGATTCCTGGCCCACATCGCAAAAGTTCCGCGTGAGTGCGCTGTCCCTGGTTCCGGCGGTCTGAGGAATCGGAACTCAGCTCTGTAAGGCTTCCTGAGTTTGCCTGGGTGGTTTGTCCTTGCAGTCTTGTGTGTGTGTGTGTTTTGTTTTGTTTTGTTATGGTGTTGAAGATCGAGCTCAGGCAGGGGACTCATGCTGACCTTTAGGAATCAGGTACATACTGACCCTTGCTATTTTAATCTCATTTTTTAATACTAGTGCGTAACTTCCCATTCGGTTCTGAAGCGAGTCTGATCATCCCTAAGCAGATCCCAAGCTCCTCCCTCCTTCCCCTCCGTCCTTCCTTACTCCCGGGAGCTCAGCCTCTCCTGGGGCCATGGTCCCCAGATCTGAACCTCCTGCAACAATGAGGGCACCTCTTCTGCCTAAGGCCTTCAGGCTCCCACTGTGTGATGAATGTGTCCCAGGTCCCTGGCCCTGTCCAGCACAGCACATCTGCAGCTGAGCTTTGGGTTCCCTGCACCTCAAAGTGATCGTCCATCTCTGTACCACTCCGACCGAGTGTTTTCCTTCTTGGGAAGCTCCATTCATATGGCATCTTCTCTTTCCTGCAAAACGTCCCCATTTCCCACTCTCAGTGCTCAGTTCAGCTTGCCATTGCAGGCTGCCCCATCTAACATGATCTCGTTCGCAGTTTCCTCTGGACTAACAGGGCCTGAAACGTATGCTCTTTCTCATAGGGGTTGTGTGGTGGGGTGTGCAAATCCCTACTTAGTTACTCTGTGCAAAGGACAGGTCATAGTTCTGCTCTTCTGAAAGGGTGGTAGGCTAGAGTCTAGATTTGTGAACTTCCTTCAGTGCCATTTGGGGTGAGGCTTCTATATTGGTCATCGATGAGGTTCCATTCTAGCCCAGGACCTCCAGCCTCTTTATTTATTTTTTTAAAAATTTTATTAGAGAGAGAGAGAGAATGAAGTATCTGCCATGGCAACTTTCAGAAGCCAGTTCTCTCCTTCTACCTTGTGGGCTTCCAGAGATCAAATTGCCAGATTTGTGAGTAGACATCTTACTTACCGAGCCATCTCATTTTATGCTTATTGAAAGAATTAATAACCCACCCAGGGTGAATTGAGAGGGATAGGAGGATTGAAAGAACTGAACAATCTAGTGCAAATACGACCACCTGTGACTTATTCTAGTGACCAAAATTCAACTCAGACTCATGTTTTTACAACTTTTTTAATATATATTTTTATAAACAGGTCACGTGATAAAATAGCACAAGAAACACTTACCAAATATAAGGTTATATCTTCCGCATATACAGGAGAGTGAGTTGTTATGTACAATAAGAAAATGATTTTAGGGGTTGGTTGGTTTTGTTTGTGTTCCTCTATCCCCTTAAATTTTCCTCCTATAGTCACTGGAAATATCACAGCTTCAGTTGCACTAATACTTTGGGCACATGAACAGCCCTCTCCATGTTTGGGGAACTGTGGAAGCAGGGGCTGAAGAACCCGGCTGGGGACCATCACAGCCTGGAACGTCCTGGCCTGCACTCCAGAGGGGAGGGAACTCTTTGGGCTGTTGAACTCTTCATTTTCATCAACAGTAGTGCTCTCTCTCTCTCTCTCTCTCTCTCTCTCTCTCTCTCTCTCTCTCTCTTTCTCTCTCTTTCTGGCTCTCTGGAAACTGGTTACTGTCTTTCAACCAGATAGGGGTGTCCCAAAATTGATTGTGGGTCATGCTGTGTCTCCTGGGGCTCAAATGTGGGAGGAAAAGGGGTCCCAGCCCCTCCTTAGCACTGCCACCATGCGCCAGCATCCCCAGGACTTCACATGTCTTGGGATCTGGCAGACGTGATCAGAGCCCATTTGTGCAGGTGGAGGTTCTGGAAGCTGGGAAGGGGTGAAGGGAGAGGCTAGAAAGGAGCTCTCCTTCCTTCGGGTGGGGGGGGGACCATGCTGGCCACTGGAAGATCAGAATCATTGGCCAGGCCCACCTCTGCGGATTCGCCTGAGGAGACCTACCGGGTGAACTGCAGTGCTGAGAGGCCTGAGCTCAGCTAGAGCGGAGCTGGGGCGAGTGGGCCACTTCCAGGGTCTGACACCCCCAAGGTGGCTTCACCAGGTCCCTGGCTCCACTCCAGCGGTGAGGGAGATGGGCATTTTAGGCTGATGAATGTTCTCGCCATCTCTCCAGCCTGGCCAGGACCCAAGGATCTATCGGTCGTGGGCTGAGTGAGTGACGTGGGGGCCAGGAGGACAAGGACTGGCCCACTTAGCAGGGGACGAGGAAGAAGGGAGGTCACTTGGGTCCCGAGGGCATGGGAAAGGGAGGTGGGCTCCTCAGGGGGCCATGGCTTTGGCAGTGGCCTGTGACTCCTCGCACCCCTTGGAGGGATCCAGGCGGGGTGCAATGGTATGGGAGGCTCTTGGGGCTTTTCTGGGCCCTTAAGTTCTGGGGGACCAATCCTCCCATCCCCCTGGGCCCTGCCCAGGATGGGGGACAGCGGGGAAGGCAGACAGCAGGATGAGTTGGGGAAGACCATGAGGGCGTCTGCACTCAAAGAGCCCCCCTGAAAGACCGATCCCCCCAGCAGGCGGGCGAATGATGGCGACACTGTGCGGCATGGTGGAGGGCGGGCGTGCAGTGCGAGCACGAGGGGCATGCACAAAGTCCCCGAGTGTGCGTACGTGCGTGAGGCTGGACCCGCTCCCCTGCCCCCGGCGAGGCAAGGAGAGGCGCAGAGGGCAGAGGAGGCCCGGGGTGGGGCTTCCCTAGACTGGTCCCGCCTCCCGCGCGGGGTTGGGTCGGGGCTTGGGCACCGACCGAAGGGTTTGGGAGCGCTGGAGCATCCCGCCCAGGGCGTGGCCAGGGTGGGGGAACCCCCCCCCCCAGCTACTCGATGACCAGGCAACGGGGCAGGTGCTGCGAGAAGTACTTGAAGAGCTCGGGTGTGGCCCCCGGGCAGTTGGTTAGTTCCAGCTCCTCCAGCTCCTGCAGCTGCACCAGGCCAGACAGGCCCGTGGTGGTCAGCAGCGGGCAGCCTGCAAGCGGGAGGCGGCAGGGCAGCCAACCAGCTTCGTGGCGGGCCGGAGGGGGGGGGGACACGGACGGACAGACGGGACACGACAATGACGACACGGGACGGGACATGAGGGACAGGGCTGGGCGAGAGGTGGAACCTCACCAGCGGGGCTGTAGGGTATCTGCGCAGGCGTGGCCTTGGGGGGGCATGAAGATGGGCAGGCTAAGCAGCCCCTTGTGCGGGGAGAGCTAGGCTAGAACTGACCCCGCCTCCAGCCTGTACTAGGACACAGATAGCCAGTGCCCGACCAGAATCGTGTGCTGGAGGAAGTGGATTGGCGTCACTGCCAGGAAGCATGCTGGGGTTCTCACCTGCCAGAGACAAGAGCCGCAGACTTCTCATGGCCAACAGGTGCTTCAGCCCGAAGTCCTGCACCTGCATGCGGAGAGGAAGAGCAGTTAACTATTTCCACTTGCCAGGCAGATGGAGCCGCCGGGTAAGGAGGTGGGAGGGAAGAGTGGCAGGACTTGGGGTTCAGACTGGAGGTTCTCATCTCTTCCGCCCCGGTGAATTTGATGACCCCAAACGTTTCACTCCGGCTGGTGTTGGGTACAGAGAGATTCCAGGCCCTCGTGTGATCTGAGAGGGCCGAGAGCAGGAGGAACACCCATGCAGCGCCTCAATTCCCAGGTCTCGGGGGATGGACATACCTGGCAGCACCATCGAAGGTAGAGGCTGCGGAGGGACGACATGGTGGACAAATAGCTGAGTCCGGTGTCTGTGATGCGTACACACCTGTGGTTGCACAGAGGGGGACTGCCTACTTTCGAATCACCTGCCCCCCCCTCCCAGGTTCCTCCCTCCTCTACTGAAAAGTTAGAACAGGAACCCTCAAGCTACCACCCCCACCTGGCCTCCCCTGGTCCCAGCCCCTGCGGAAGATGGCATCCTCCAACCCCTGCTGAAATTTCATCCGCTGCAGGCCTGGAGATCTGACCGACATGGGCCGGAGAGCCTCAGGTATGCACGCGCACCTGTCGAGAACAAGCTCTTCCAGGCGGTGCAAGTCACAGGCCACGTACTCCAGCGCCATGTCGGTGATTCGAGGGCACCACGAGAGGTCGAGGCTGCGCAGCTTGCGCAGATTCTCAGCTACGAGCTCGACGCCGTCGTCGGTGACCTTGGAGCAACCCGAGAGGCTGAGCGAGGTGAGGTTGGGCAGGCTGTGCACCACGTTGACCACCCCGTGGTTGGTGATCTCCCAACAAGAGAGCAGGCGCAGCGTGTGTGTGCTGTGGCCCTGGCGAGCCGTGAAGTAGGCCAGTGCCGTGTCCGTCACGTGGTAGGCCTGCAGGCTGAGCTCTGCCAGGTTGGGCAGCAGCTGCGAGATGGCAGCGATCGCATCGTCAGCCACGTTGATGCAGTCGCTGACGCTCAGCGAGGTGATTCTTGCGCTGAGGCTGGACCACAGCCCCGCCTCCGTGAAGTCGTTGCAGCCGGAGAGCTCTAGACGGACCACTCCCTGCATCTGCTCCAGCATCACCTGCATCCAGCAGGTGGGATCAGGGCTTGCCCTGTCAGCTCCCCCCCCCACTCCTGGCCTCATGGGCACCTCCCCTCCCACCAGGGATGGCAAGCATTGCCTGGATAGATGGAAGGTGCTGCTAGGGGGCACCCCAGCAGTGGTCTCTCGGATGTAGCATATGTGCGCATGGGGTGAACGCTGGAGAGTGCAGTAGCACTGCTATTCCAAAAGACTGGCGAGGCGCAGGGGACACGGGGCCAGAGAGGGTATTTGGAGCAGTTGATCTGAATATTAAGAGTTCAGTCTAGGTGCTGGGGGGGTGCCCTGTCCAGTTGCTTCTCTGACCCTTGCTCCTGAGTAAGCCCTTCCCTAGCTGGCACTCCCCTCCCTCTGCCCTTAGCATCTTTTCACCCAGCGCCAGCGCCGAAGGCAAGCAAGACCTTGCAGGTAATTGCTGTGCAGTTGCCAACCTTGAATTCCTAAGCGTTTTTAAACAAGGGGCCCACATTTTCCCTTTGTACACCCAGATGATGCTTCAAAATGCCCTTGCTGTTCTGTGCACTTGACCTTCCTCTGGGCCCACATCCTCCTGTGTTGTGGCTGCCTGTCTCTCCCTCGATAGCCCTGTCCACTCCCGGCCAATTTGGAAACACACCTCTAGGCCGGCATCAGTGATGGTGGAGCGCTTGAGGCTCATGGCCTTGACCCCCTTCTTGGAGAGTGCGTAGTTGTCGATGAACTCACAGATGTCCAAATCAGAGACACCAACCAGGCAGAAGCCCTCAAAGCCTCGCGCAGCAAAGCCCTGCAGGTTCACGAACTCCTTCTCACCTCCAGGCAGCACGTTGTAAAGCTCCTTAGCATGCAGCACAGGTGTGAGGCCTGCCCAGAACTTGGGCTGGTAGAGCACACGCCGCCAGGCCTTGCACACCTGGGCTAACACGCATTTCTCACATGCTGAGAAGTACCAGAAGAGCCCATTGAGGATCTTCTCATCTGTGGCCAGTGGTGGTCGCTCTGCTGGGGGTCCAGACACTGGGCCTGAGGCTGGTCCACTTGCTGGAGGGCACGGCCCCCCCGCAAGAGCAACCCGGGACAGTGGCGCAGCCAGGCTGGGAGGTGGGAGAGTGGGAGGGGGTGGTGGCTGGCAGGGGCGGTTCTTGGCAGCAGGTGTGCCCTTGGTGATGCTGGCGGTGCCCAGGCCGTTGGGCTGGCCAGGCAGCTTCACCAGACCATTTCGCGGCAAGCACAGAGGCTTGGGGTCGCCATCGACGCCTGGGCTCGACATCTTCCTTGCGCACTCTGGATGGAGGAGACAGGAGGAGCAAGTGGATCTGTGCTCTCCGGGCAGGCTGAAGGGTCAGCCCCTCCCATCTCTGGGCATTCCTCTTACAGTGCCTCAGGACGACCAGCGACAAGAATCCCAGCACACACCTCTTCCCGAGTGCACAGCCAGGCTGCCAGTGTCCAAGGCACTGTGAGTTCGGCTGTGCTTCTCACAAGTGCTTTCACCCACAAGAGAGCAGAGGTGGGCAAGGGAACTCTCTCCTCCCACACTTCCCCTACTGGAGCCTGTTCCTGGGGCTTACCTTCCAGGGCGGGGGCTGGGAAACGGAAGGGCTCAGGCAGTCTCTGTTCCCTTCTCTACAGGGTTGCAGAAGCCCTTAAATCACAGAGCAGCTCCCCGAATCTCTGCACTCCAGCTCAGGGATCCTTCCACAGAGGCCCAGCAGAGGACCACATTCTACAGACCAAGGCCAGCTGACCTGCTTACTTGAGATCATTACCAGGCAAGAGTAAGATCACTCGTTCACAAGACAAGTCTGGGCCACTCCCCAACCCCACCCCCTCAGGGCAACTATAGCTGTTAAGTGGCTGGCAGAGGCACTGAGAACACACAGCATGGAGAGAAAGGGCAGCAGGATCCTTGGAATGCTGTGACTCTGTGCTCTGCACTCCAGCAGGTCTTGTGCCCACTCCCAACATTCACGAGGAAACAGAGAACCTGAGGGGTCTCATCTGCACAGACTCAAATGCAACTTCCTGGGTCCCAGTTAGAATGTGGTGGTCTTGGCTATCCCCCATCTCCTCACCTTGAACCCTGGGAGGTGACAGTCCCCATTCCCTCCCGTGGCACAACAGGGCTTACTCAGGACCCCCAAGGGCAGGGTGGGATCTACCTTCCCATGTGTGCAGGTGATCCCCAGAAGGAGTAGAACCTGAACAGGAGTCCCTGATTTCCTGGCTCACAATCTTGGGGGAGGAATAGAAGCTTCTCCCAGGTCCCTTGCTTCCCCGCCCTGCCCCCCATCCCCTTGCAGGTGAGAAAGGCTATGGCCTCACCAGAAAGCCTGGTGGAGTACTGAGGGGTGTCCGAGGAAGCTCTCAAGACTTCTCCAAAACTTGAGATAAGCACTGGAATATGCAGAGCCCCAGAAGAGGAGGACTCATGTCCCTCTTAGGTCAAGGGCTCCTTCTAGAGCTGCAGGTGGAGAAGCTAGCCAGCCATTCTCACAATCTAATCTGAAGTGTGTGTGTGGGGAAGGGTCCTGCCCTCCTCTGCACAGCACTGCTTCCCACTGACTTCCAGCCCTGCCCAGGGAAGCCCTCACCTCTAGGGAGGGGGACGGATTTGGGACAAGGAAGTTGGTCCTCTGGAGACGACGCTCCAGTCGCCTGCACCAGCCAGTTCAGCAGCATGAGAGCATTTGCTCGCTGAATGCCCACCAAGCCAGCCTCGTGCTGCAGCTTCACAGAGGGTGCCCTGCTTGGAGGTGGCCAATTGTTGGTCTTCAAACAAGTAACTCCAGGCTACGGGGAGAGAGTTTGCACGCTGTCGTAGGGGAGAGCTGACGTCTGGCTACTCACATTCCCTGAAAACAGATTGGAGAAGCAAGGACATCGCATTTATGAGAGGACATTCTTGTCCCAGGGAGCGGTGCTGGGGGTGGAGAGGAGGCCCACACCAGGGTGGTTTTACTGGGCGGTCAGGCGGCGGGCCTTCCTGCGCCAGCCATCCTGCGCCAGCCATCGCGAGCAGAGCCGGCGAGCACGCCCCGAGGGCAGCACCATGGACAGCGTCTACGCTCTTGGTGGCTGCACCGCCTGCACCGCGGATGGCGGCGGGGAAGAGGGGAGGGAGAGTGGCAGCTCAGCGAAGCCAGCTTCGCACCGAGGGGAGGGGGTAGAGGGAGAAGTCGCCCGCTTGGCTAGGATCCGGAGGAGGAGGCGGCGGAGGTGGTGCCAGGGGAGAAATAATCCAAAAGCTGTGCTGATTTAGGCTGAAAATGCTCCTGGTCGCGGGTGTGCACGTGGAGCAAGTGAGCTGGGGGGATGCACGTGGATTTTTCCGGGCACCCGTGGGGGTTCCTTCCCTTCCCCTGCAGAACCTCACATTTTTGTGAGCCCACGATCACATTCCTACCTTCCAAACCTCAGGGTGGAGCAGGTGAAAAGAAGCCAGGCTTAGAGTCTAACTCCCAAGGGGGCATACTGAGGATAGTTCTAGCTGTCCATCTTCACACACCCCACTCAGGGTCCTGCTGCTCCCCACCTACGAGTCCAGTGGTGGAGTGGGAGGAGTTGCTACAGCTGCTCCTCTCACTCCTGTCCCGATTAACCTGACCCGAGAATCCCGAATTGTGGTTCAAAAAGTTAACAGTGACACGTGGATCCAAGGCTGCTTGAGTGCATAGCAGAAAACAGACTCTCCAGCCCATGGCTAAGAAACCCCTCTCAGAGGCTCAGAGGAGGACCCTCCATCGATCTGGCCCTGCCATCCAACCGGATGGTGACCTGGTCCCACAGTTGTGGAGAGTGGGATTGACCGTGCGGCTGAGATGGGCCCTGTGTTCGCAGCAGTCCTCCTGTCTCTGCCTTTCAGGTGTTGGGATCACAGGCGTCTACCTCCACCTCTCACTAAAGCCTTCTTCTTGGTGCTGCAACTCCTGTCCCCACCCAGCGTGGCTCCTATAGCCTGCTTTGAGTTGCCTACGGGGGAGAGGGGCAGCCATCTGCCAGGCCGTTTAGGCTGCCTCCCCCTTCGCGGACAATCGCTTCAGGAGCAAATACTGGAAGAGAAAAAGCTGACAGAGCTGGTGAAACACTCTGCCTTGGCCACAGCAGGTCGTGGTCAGTGTGGAGTGGAATCCTGGGAAAGCATTAGGCTGAAGAGGTGCTCCAGGGCTGGGCAGGAGAGAAGAGCGGCAGCCACTTTCCCAGCTGTGCTGTTCCCATTAGCTCAAACCAAGCCTCGTCAGGGTGCCCCTTAGAGCTGATGGTGGTCTTTACTATCCTCAAAGGACTTCCTGTGAGTCTAAGGAGGATCACGACAGGTCTCCAGTACTTAATGGCTGCCAAGTTGCTAGATCCCAGCTGGCCGTGCTGGCGTAAGAACCTGCCACCTCTGTGCATGGTCACTAGACCCTGAGGCCCAATGGCCTCAGCTCTGCCCTGGTCAGGCCCCTGTTTCTCCTTCCTCCTCTCCACCTGGACATATGTCTGTCCCCGGTTTTGCTTTACTCCTCAGTTACTGATGCGACTGCTACCCACCTCTCCAGTTGGGACTCTCAGCACTCTGAAAAGGTATTTCGAGGTGTCACTCTTCTGACCCCTCCCCTGGCCTGGGAAGTCCTTCAAGATAGAGGATATGGTGGCCTCCAAGTGCTGCTGAAAGAATGGACAACCTGCAGCAGGAGGCAAGCAGCAGGAGACACCATTGCTTGATTCCCAGGGGCGTGTTCAGTTAGTGGGACAGGTGGACTGCTCAAGAACTTCATCTCAGGTGACCATGGTCAGTATTCCCAGGAAACAATCAGAGTGCATTCAACCTCAAGCTCACAACGCTGGGATCTTAAGAGACAGACACTGGGGAAAAGAAGATCTCTCTCTCTCTCTTTTCTTTTCCTTTTGGAGTTGCTAGGCAAGATAGCTGTGTGTCCTCCACAACGTGACCTGACTCAGAGAAGGAGGAACTGCTGGTAAGGTAGAGAGAAGGAAGCTTTGTCCTGTTTCCCAGCACCACCCACACTCATTACTGGCCAGAGCACCAGTGGGTAAAACGGCCAGTAGGTCCAAGAACCCGGGCCGTCTGATTGCCAGTACAGAGCCATGGCTCCTTGCTCCTCCATCTGCTTCATCAGGTCAGCTCACCCTCACACAATATGACTAGTAGCCTCTGCACACACCGTCACCCACTAGGGCCCCTGCTGTTCTCCTGGAAGATGCCAGGTACACATCCATCAGTCCCACTCTTCACACCCAACTATTCTAAGGGGCTTGTCATCATCTCTGACATGCCCATCTCTGTGAGCACCACAACAGAGCCCACCTTGGATGCTGGGGCCTGGCCTGCATAGAACCTTTCTTAAGCAGCACCTTCTGCCTGCTAGGAGCGTTGGAGCTGGGCAGAGAAAGGGTAATCAAAGTCCCTGCATCAGAATCAATTGTGGTGGCAGCACAAGGACCTGGGTGAGAAGCAGGGTGGCTGGTACTGGGGAGGGAGGAATGCAGTGCAGGCGGCATGTTCCATGATGGCGCTATGACTCAGGCATGTTCACATCCCTGCACGTGTGCACAGCAGCGCTCTCCTCCCACCCCCAGCTGAGCTGCTTCTGGAGAGGCACCAGGGGCTTTGAAATGGGGAGGACTGCAACCCGTGGAGCATGTGGGCCTTGAAAAGGGACCCAAGTTGATGTTCCAGCAGACTGAGGTTAGAGACCAGGCTCAGGGCAGCCGGCCACGTGACCCTGGGAAGTGGACGCTGGGCTCCAAGCTCATTGGAGCACTCCTGTCCTGTAGAACAGGCTATTCAAGACCTAGGCCTAGGTGAGGGAACAGGCCTTGCTTGCACCCTCTGCAGCCAGCCTGGCCATTGGCCATTGTCATACACACACACACACACACACACACACACACACACACACACAGGGCTTGCTTTGCACCACCCTTCCCTCTCCCGTCCTGCAGAGCACAGCAGTGACCCCACAGGTAAGGAGTTGGGGGTGAGCCGACAGGCCGGCAGTGCCAACCAACGATCTTTCCTCTGCCTCCAGATGCCCCTGCCTCAGCTGCTCCTACCAAGGGTCACCTGCTTCCCCTCACCATGGGAGACAAGACACATCTAGGTGTCAAGAGCTGGGTGTGGAGGGGAAGGGGCAGGCTGGACCCAAGGAGGGAGAGCCAAAGTGGCAAGGAAATAGGGTCGAGGTCGCTGGGTACCACTCATGTTTACAACCTTGAATTTCTCTCTTCTTGTGACTCTGGTCCAGCCCTGTAGCTACATCTGGCTCCATTGGGCTCCATCAGGCCTGTTCTGGCCTAGGAAGCCTCAACCCCTAGCCTCCCGGCCCTGCCCAGCCCTTGTGTTCCGAGGTTGCTGTCCAGCACCTCACGAGCGGAGGGTGGGACACGGGTCCAGAAGGACAGCAGTGAGTCCTGAATTGACCCTGGCCAGAGGCCCTGGGAAAAGGTGGAGTGGGGGAGAGGTCTCAGGAAGACAGGCAGGTGGAGTGACATTTGCCATCTGCTCCCGAGAGGTCAGCTGCTGCCTCAGCAGGGAGGGGTTGGGGGGGGCGCTGAGCCTGGGGCTGCAGCTTTCCCTCCAAGGATGATGTGTGGGGAACCTAATCACCTGCTCAAAGCCCCAGGACACAGAAGCCCTGCCTAGAAACCCCTGTGTGCTCTCTTCCATTCCCAGGCCCCCAACCTTGGCAAGGCTCAGTCGCTTCTCCGGAGCCAGGCTCCTGCCAGCCTGCTCCTGCTGTACCTCCCTGTGGGTGGCAGCTCTATACCAGCTCTTGTCCAGAAGGTGTCCAGGGTCCAGGAGCACGTACCCACAAGGCTCCTCCCCGTGTAATTGTATCAACACCTGTCACACCGGCCAACCCAAGGTTCACGCGAGCCCGCAGTCCAGCCAGGAGGCTCGGGAGCAGTTCTGCGTCCTTGTGGGCAACGCGCTTCTGCTCCCTGTTCCGGTGGAACGTACCCGCAGCCTGACCGTGTTGCTGATGACGAACCCACCACAATCAGGCCGACTCCAGCGGCTGCGGGTCTGCTGGAGGGCCCGCTGGACCCAGCGGCCGCAGGGCGAGGTGGGGAAGGGGCAGCAGTTACGTAAGCGCTGCCCAGGAGGTGGCGACGCAGTCCCGAGCCCCCACCCCGCCCCCTCCTCATTGTGATCGCGGCGGCGGCGGCAGCTCGGCCTGGCCCTTACCGCTCCCCCGGTCGAGGCCCGTAGACACCTTACCTTGGCCGGGGCTCCTGGCTCATGCCACGCTGTCCGCCGGGCGACCTCGCGTCATGGGGAGCCCCGCACCGGTGCCGCCGAGCGCGGAGGCGGCCGAGGCGTCGGACTGACGGCCAGGGCCCGGCCGCGCCCCGTGCCCCCGGCCTGGCCGGGCCCCCTCGGCCGCACCCGGAGCGGAGCTCCCCGGTGGGAGAGAATCTGCCGCCCTGAGCCTCCCACCGGGGAGGCTGAGGCTGTGCCCAGATAAATAAGGCCGCTTTGCAGGGAGCCGGGAGGGCGCCTCCTCCCTCCCCTTGCCCTCCTCCCCGCGCTCCTCCTCCGCGCTCCTCCCCGCGCTCCTCCGCGGCCCTCGGCGGCGCCGCGCGCGCCCCCTCTCCCCCCGACTCCTGAGCCGCGCCCTCGCGCGCGCCCGGCGTCAAGACCAATCGGGGCTCGCGAGCCGGGCGGGGGCGCCGCGGGTGCCGAGCCCCGCCCCCTCCGCGCAGCGCGCACCGGGCGCGGCGCCGACAGGCACGCGCCGAGATCCGCGCGCACCACCACGCTTTGGCCGCTGGTGCCCGCACAATAACAAACCCAGCTGGCAGAAGGAAGGGCAGGGCGCGCGGCCAAACAGCAGTCGGGAGCAGTCCACCTGTGTGAAGCGGTGGCGATCCAGAATCCTGCGGACAGCAGAGAACTCGGGGTCCCCGGCGCGAAAGCTTGAGTGGGGGACCCGGGGTTCTGCGGAGATGGGGGCCTGTGTTCATCCCTTCTCCTGCTGCCACCTGATCGCGAGAAAAGGCGAGGCCGGGCTGAGGAACCTCGGTGGACCCGCTTCTACTTTCTCCCATTCTGGCGTTCCTGCTGGGTCAGGCTGAAGAATCTCCCTCCGTGGTGACATAGTCGCTCACCTGCCAAAACATGCAAACAAGTGACTAGACATTTCAGTGTGGCAATAAAAGCGCAAGAGGGTTTAGTGATGGCGTCCTCGGGAGAGAATGGCTCCTGAGACGAGCTGAGACCCCACGGATGGGAGCAGCTCAGGAAGGGAGACGTGGTCTCAAGACCTCAAGGAACATGGCGAGTTCCCTCTGAAGTGGAGCTGGCAGCCAATGACCCGGCAGGTAGTTTATGTGGAGGACCTGGTCACGTCTGGAGACCCAGCCCCCAGCAGCTCAGAGGACAGGCTAAAAAACGGGTCACCATTCTGGGGTCTCGTGGGACCGGGGACAATAGCGCAGGTCTTGGAATAAAGGAGGAGCTACAGGGTGGAGTGTCCTCAAATAACACCAGCTGGTGTTGGGAAGCAGGACCTAGGGGACTGGTAAGGCTGGGGGTGATGTGCACAGAAGCCAGGCAGTCTGGACACTGGCTGGTGTGTGTGCGTGTGTGCGCGCGTGTGTGTGCATGTGCATGCATGTGTGTGTGAGGGCACATTTGTTGGGGATGTAGTATGTTCATGGGCCTTTAGAGGACAGAAAACAGAAGACAATTTTGGGGGTGTTCTCAGGCACTGTTCACCTTTCCTGTGCGTGTGTGTGGAGGCCGCGGGTCAACACTGGACGTCCTCTTTTGCTATCCACCTTATTTTTTGAGACCGCTCTCACTGAACTTGGGAGCCCTGGGGCCCGCCTGTCTCTGCCCCACGACTCCAAGCACTGGGACTACAGGCCTGGCTTTGCAGGAAGGTGTTGGAGACTCACACTGACCTACTGAACTATCTCCTTGGTCATAGGCCACTTTTTTTTTTAAGGCAGGGTCTCACTGGCTGGCTGGCTAATGAGCCCCTGAGATTCACCTCTCAGCATCCCCAGCACTGGGATGACAGGTGCCCGCCCGCAACAGGTCCAGCTTTTTTTTTTAACGTGGTTTCTGGGGATGGAATTCAGGTTAAACACTTTACCGATGAGGCTGTCTCCCCTGGGTCCTTGGTTGGTTTTGACAGGGTGAGGTGCTGGCTTGGCCACAGCTGGGATCAAGGCGGCCATCTTGGTGACTGAGACTGGGTGTGGACCAGATCAGGCATCTTGGCATGGAGCAGAGACTACTGAAGGCTTGAGTTACTACAAGGCTGGGAACTGTCGAGGGGCAGCTGGTCATGACTAGCAAGACAGGGCCTGTGGCCAAGGGTGCTGTGCTGGGACATGTGTGTGCCCTGGTTTGGGGCAGGTGGACATACCCAAGTGGGAAGGGTAGGCATGGGGACCCCAGGAAGCCGCTCTGCTTCTAGGAACCTGAGCAATGAGGACCCACTCAAGAGACGTCAGTGAACCCTGAGTTGTGAAGTCCTTTGTGCCTCCTCACCCAGAGAACTCACCTGCTTCCCTCCGTCTCTGCCAGGTGCCTGTCTCTCCGTCAGGGGCTCCAATGGCTCCATGCTTTCTACTGTGGTCTGTAAGGCCTGGGGATGGGGAGAGGGAAGAGGAGAGACAGAAAGACAGAGAGACAGAAAGACGAGACAGAGAGAGACAGAGAGAGAGAGAGAGAGAGAGAGAGAGAGAGTCACTGCTGCCACATCCTTTATCTAGAGCTGGAGCACTCCTCACTGGGAATAACCTCATCTGGGGCACCCTCACCTGGAGCACCCTCACCTGGAGCACCCTCACCTGCAGCACCCTCACCTGGAGCACCCTCACATAGAGCACCTTTCACCCAGAGCACCTTTCACCTGGAGCACCCTTCACATGGAGCACCCTTCACATGGAGCACCCTTCACATGGAGCACCCTCACCTGCAGCACCCTCACATGGAGCACCTTTCACCCGGAGCACCTTTCACCTGGAGCACCTTCACCTGGAGCACCCTTCACATGGAGCACCCTTCACATGGAGCACCCTTCACATGGAGCACCCTCACCCGGAGCACCCTCACCCGGAGCACCCTCACCTGGAGCACCCTCACCCGGAGCACCCTCACATGTGCTCTGTGGTCTGTAAGCCTGGGGATGGGGAGAGGGAGGAGGAGGAGGAGAAGAGAGACAGAGACACAGAGAGACAGAGAGAAAGATGAGACAGAGACAGAGAGACAGAGAGACTGTCACTGCTGCCACATCCTTTATCTAGAGCTCACATGGGGCACCCTCACCTGGAGCACCCTCACCTGGAGCACCCTCACCTGGAGCACCCTCACCTGGAGCATCCTTCACCTGGAGCATCCTTCACCTGGAGCACCCTCACCTGGAGCATCCTTCACCTGGAGCACCCTCACCTGGAGCACCTTCACGTGGAGCACCCTCACCTGGAGTACCCTTCACCTGGAGCATCCTTCACCTGGAGCACCCTCGCCTAGAGCACCACCACCTGGAGCACCCTTCACATGGAGCACCCTTCACCTGGAGCACCCTTCACATGGAGCACCCTTCACCTGGAGCACCCTTCACCTGGAGCACCCTTCACCTAGAGCACCCTTCACATGGAGCACTCTTTATCTGAAGCACCCTTCACCTGGAGCACTCTCACCTGGAGCACCCTCACATGGAGCACCCTCACCTGGAGCACCCTTCACATGGAGCACCCTCACATGGAGCACCCTCACCTGGAGTACTCTCACATGGAGCACCCTCACATGGAGCACCCTCACCTGGAGTACTCTCACATGGAGCACCCTCACATGGAGCACCCTCACCTGGAGTACTCTCACATGGAGCACCCTCACATGGAGCACCCTCACCTGGAGTACTCTCACATGGAGCATCCTTCACCTGGAGCACCCTCACCTGGAGCACCCTCACCTGGAGCACCCTTCACATGGAGCACCCTCACATGGAGCACTCTTCACCTGAAGCACCCTTCACCTGGAGCACTCTCACCTGACCACCCTTCACCTGGAGCACCCTCACCTGGAGCACTCTCACCTGGAGCACCCTTCACCTGGAGCACCCTTCACATGGAGCACCCTCACATGGAGCACCCTTCACCTGGAGGACCCTCACCTGGAGCACTCTCACATGGAGCACCCTCACCTGGAGCACTCTCACCTGGAGCACCCTTCACCTGGAGCACCCTTCACATGGAGCACCCTCACATGGAGCACTCTTCACCTGAAGCACCCTTCACCTGGAGCACTCTCACCTGACCACCCTTCACCTGGAGCACCCTCACCTGGAGCACCCTTCACATGGAGAACCTGCACATGGAGCACCCTCACCTGGAGCATCCTTCACCTGGAACACCCTCACCTGGAGCACCACCACCTGGAGCACTCTCACCTGGAGCACCCTTCACATGGAGCACCCTCACCTGGAGCACTCTCACTTGGAGCTCTTGCTCGAGGCATCTGGAACTATCCTCATTCATCCCCCTTCTGCCGATGCCTACATGTAGAAGACTATCCCCAGGCCAGTGGACTAGGGCCCAGCTCTGTGCTCATGGAGGGCTCCAAGGATCAGAGCTGCTGACGTGCCCGGATCAAATCCTCCCCAAGTGGGGCCTCAAGTACTTCCCTGGCTGAGGTCTGGGATCTGAGGGGAGGTTCGAAGAAGGTCTCGGTCCAGTACTGGTACCGAGTGTCCTTCCCCAGCAAAGTTATTCTTCCTGGGGTCAGATGGACATTCTGTGCTCCTCCTCCTCTTCTTTCCATCTGTTACCCTCTGTTCCCCCACTCCTCTGTGTCCCCCCATGACTCCCCTCTGTGTCTTCTACTCCCCAGTGCCCCTCTCCTCCTAACCCTGCCGGGGAGAAATAGTAATCATGAGACCACGGCGTGGCTTTTGGGCAGGGCAAGACTGTTCTCAGCTCCACACCCCCCCCCCCCCCCCGTCAAGGCTGAGGATGACTCAGGGCCCAGCTGTCACCTCAGCAACATGCGTCGCCTAGCAATGGCGGTCTCCGGGCAACGGTCGTCTCCTAGCAATGGGATATTTTCCCCAGCCCTGGCTGGAGCCAGCAGCTATTTTTAGCTCGGCTGCAAATCAATCGGCAGCTGCATTTTGGGCTCCTTAGGAGATGCAAGGTGTGGGGGGTGGGCTTCTCAGCCAAGAAAGGAAAAACTCGGAGATAGGAGCCTTGATGCTGGGAACCCTGAGACTGGAGGCGGACGCAGTCAGATCCTTGGGGTGCCTGGGAGCTGATACCTATGCTAAGTCCTGGATGGGGTTCCTGTGTCAGGGGCTCATGCCTCATGTACCCAAGGCCACCCGGGTGCTCACAGTGGGTGCCATTTTCTTGTAGAACCTGTCTGTCTTGTCCCAGCTTCCAGCCCGACCCAGAGATGCAGAATTCTGCCAAGCTCAGCAGGGTCCTGGCACTGCAGGCTCAGCCATGAATACAGGAAGGGCTTCGAGTCTCTGACCATTGGCTTTCCACCGCACTGCCAGTGAAAACCAAGGCCCACAACAGGGCGGAGGGTGGGAGGGAGTCGAAGTAAGTGGAGACTTGACCCCTCTCTTGGGCTTTCTCACTGGTTCTGCAGTGGGCCTTGGGGAAGGGGGCTTCTGGTCTTGCCACCTCCAACGTCTACCTTTAGGATGGAGTTTGCTCAGAACTATGGTCCTGGAGCCTTTGGCTTTCTGGCTCCAGCTCATAGACCTGATTCTGCACCTTGGTCAGGAGTACTTGACTTTCCTACATATTCCCGTCCGGTGCTCTGCCCTCTGCCAGACAGCTGCCTGCCTTTCATCTGCTGGATGGAGAAGCTGCTGACCTCTTTCAGGTCTCATTCACTGTGGACATGTCGCACCAGTGCCTTCAGCCTGCCAGGGCCTGTGTTAGGGGGGCAGTCATGCTGGAGTTGGATGCCTTGCTCCCCCTTGACCCTGCCAGGCTCCAAACCCCAGGATGGGCTGCCAGGCTGGACAACTCTTTGTGGTCAGGAGGTTGCAGGACACTGTGCATTCTCTCAGCCAACACCAGGCAGAGCAGAAGTTAGGGCAATTATTTTTTATCTCTTCAGTCTTCCAGACGGAACCAGAATTTTCTATATGATAATCCCCAAAAGAGGTTCTTCCATTTGTCCCTCCTACAATTCTATTTCAAATGGAAAAAAATTTAGGGACTTGAATGCACCAGGGAAGCCGAAGTTGGACACACTCGCGGGTGCCCCACGGAGGCAGGCAGTCTGAGGTCCATACTCACTTACTCTCAGGTGCTTATAAGTGTTTGCACAGGTGTGTTGGGTCCTAAGGCTGTTTCTTGCCTTCCAGATCTCTACTCAAGTGTGGCTGACATATAACACCCTGTAGGAAGCAGCATCGATGCATGTCTTCTCTCACAGCAATGACATTATTGTCCTGTCTCTAAAAGGTGACACTTTGGTCCAGCAAGTCCTTCTTTGAGATAGTTCAGGGCCAGCCAGTTCTACTGAACAAGTTACCTTTACAGTTGCTGTCACACTCAGGAATCCCCAAGCTGAATGTCCCGGGTGGGACGCGGTGACCTGAGACGAGCCAGCTTATACTCCATTCTACCACCAGAGAGCGCAAAGAACTCACTGTCTGCCTCTGCCCCCAGGGACAGGGAGCCCAGCCTCTCTGGACCAAGACTGATTTGGGTGTCCTGTGTCCTCCTGCAGATGTTTTTGGCACCTGCCGTGCTCCTAGGAGACACTTTTAATTCTTAAGTTGTTACTGTTGTCTGGAGCTGGGGACGGAACCCAGGGCCTCGCACACACTAAGCATGTGTCTCTCACATGCCAATAGCCATCGTGAATAGTTTTCTTTTGGGGGGGGCAGTGTTAAGTCTATTCTCACTGTTGCACATCCCAAGTGCATTAGTTAGTTCTCTCATGACTGTGACAAAGGCAGGAAGGTTTATTGGGTCTGAGGGGACACAATGTGTCTCAGAGGGAAGCAGCCTCCCAGCGGGAGAGAAAGTGTGCACTGCGGTCACCCGCATGGAGCACAGAAAGATTAATGTTAGCGCTAACCCTGTCTGCTTTTCCATTCCATTCATCCAGGACCACAGCCCATGGGACGGCGCCCCCGAAGGTAGGGTGGGGTTTCCTGTTAAATCCCTCTGGAAACATCCTCACAGAAACACCCAAAGGTGGGCTGGAGAGGTGGCTCAGGGGTTAAGCCTCTGCCTCCAGAGGAAGGTCCTGAGTTCAGATCCCAGATTCCACGTATAGACACCAGGCGGAAGCGGGGGCGGCCTGCGCTTCTGGTCCTGGTAGGGCGGAGCCTGTGAATCCCGGGGCAGAGTAAACAAGAAGGAGGTGGAGGCGTCCATGGTGGTTCCTGAATTCGTCCGTGGTTCTACACACAAACACACACACACACGCGCGCGCACACATACATACCCACACATGCACAATTGAATAAATAATAATAAAAAAAATTTAAAAGCAACACCCAAAGGTGCGTCTTCTGTACGACTCTAGTCCAGCAAAGTTGACAGCAAAGGTCAGCATCACAGCATCTCCAGAGCGACAGCCGTATTTCTAAATCAGATTTGTCCCTGTGCAGTCATCACTTCCTCTTTGCCAGTCCCCCTCGGCCTCCTGTCCCTGTGGACGTCACTTTTTTAGGGGCATGGAGTGGGACGTTTGCTCGTCAGCCTCTGGGAGGAGGTGCAAGGTTGGCATACATCGCTGACGTGTCGCGTGTCAGTCCCCCACTCATTTGTGCAGGCCGCATCTTCCTTGGCCATCGTGCTATGGTTTGACCTCTGTGACTGCGTGGGGAGTTGCCCGGGCTGCTTCTTTGGCTTGAGAAGGTGAGGGTGCTTCAAACCTTCCCTGGGGCTGGCAGCAGAGCCCAACCTCTCCCTCCCACTAGAGCCATTAGGCCTGATCTGCCACTGGAAGCCCACGCGCAGGGCAGGAGGGTGGGGGCAATGTGTGGAGGGCTCATTCCTACATGCTGCACAAAGTCTGCACTGGGTCCTTCGGAGACCGGGGCTTGCATAAGAGACAAGGGCCGTTCTTTGCTGCAGTCTCTCCCATGCTTTCCTCGCATCAAACTTAGACTCTGCTGTGAAACTCACCTCTTTACCCTGGTTGTCTTTTTTAATTAAAAATCACAGTATGATGCATGCGTGGTTGTGGACATGTGGGCATGCACAAGTGGAGGTCAGAAGACAAGTCCTGAGTTTCTCTTTCCACTTGAGGCAGGGCCTCTCTGTACTTTATACTCCAGGCTAGCTAACTCGAGGGCTTCAGGGTGATTCTGCCTCTCCTCCCATCTTGCCTTAGATGTGACAGGATTGTGAATGTGCGACACTGCACTCCCTTTTTATGTGGGTTCACTTAGACTCAGGTAATCAGCTTGCATGGCAAGTGCTTTTATCCACTTAGCTGTCTTACCAACATCCCCACTTTGTATATGTATATCAGAGGGCACTTAAATGTGTGTGGCTAAGGGTGACATCAGGAATCATCCTGGATCATTCTACTTCTTTATTGCTTTGCTCTGAGGTTTCCCAGGTTCTTCCTTCCTGGACCAGAAGTGCAGGCCACTGCCATGTCAACCTGTCGTGCTTTAGGTGGGTTCTGGGGATCCAAACTCAAATCCTTTTGCTTGCAAGGCAAAAGCTTTAACCACTGAGCCATCTCCCCAGCACACCCCAATTTTTTTCAGACAATGTCTCATGTACACAGCCTTGTTTTAACTCACTACGTATTCCAGGGGAACTTTAAACCCCTGGTCCTCTTGCCTCCGCTGCCCAAGCATGCACCTCTGTACTCCACATTGAATCCAGAGCTTCATGCCTGCGAGGAAAGCGTTCTACGGCTGTCATATTCCAGATAACACCGACACATCTCTGAGACTGTTTCAGTGGTCTGACGTCTGTGAGAACTGATCACACCTTCTTTGCAGTTGGTGGCTCCCCTGCCAGTTCCTCCCCGGCCCCTCATTCTTCGTGGTATTCATCTAACACCTGGGAGTGCACAGGCGAATCTGAAAAGCACGGGAAGGGCCAACCCAATCCACACAGCTCCTTCCGGAACCAGCCTAGGCTCACCCTACTCCAGGGCCCAGTCCCCAGGCTAGTGGGACCCTTCGCAGGCTCCCTGGGGACAGAGGCCACAGTAGCGTCCAGAGAGAGGAGGGGTGCTGGCTTCAGACATCATTCCCTTCTTCAGAAAGATCAGTCGGGTGGAGGCCCCGCGGGATGGAGGGGTCCCGGAGGGCGGGAGAGGGACCAGCTCCACTCCTCTCCAGGCTCCAGGAACGGTAGCTCCAGTTCATCCCGTTAAGAGGTCTGCGGTTCTGGGCATAGTGGTCTCACCAGAAGATGTGGGGCGAGTGTAGGGACCCGAGGGTGACGCCCCCCCCATTAGACCTCTCTACACGATGCTCCCGCCGAGCGCCCGCTTCGGTCCAAGGAGACCTCTGTGATTGGAGGAAAGTTCCGGGCCTCGCAGTGATTGGTCGGCGCGCGAAGGCTCCGCCTCCCCCACGGCCAGAGACTGCAGGGACTGCGCGGAGGAGTAGCGGGCTGTGGGGACGCGCCGGGCCGGGCGGCCGCGCCCCGGGCTGCTCCCGCCGCCGCCCCGACCAGTCCGGGGGCAGCAGCCCGAGGCCCTCGGAGTACCCGGCGCGTCCCCGAGCCATGCGGGCGGCCGCGCTGCTCTTCGCTCTGTGCTGCGGCCTTTTGGCTGCGTCCGCGCGCGCCGGGTACTCCGAGGACCGCTGCAGCTGGAGGGGCAGGTACGGCCAGGGGCCGCAGGACGGTGTCGCTCGCACCTTGGGCGGGGGGGGAGGGGCGATCCTACCGGGAACTCAGGGACCTCGGACCTCAAGGTCCTCTCTGCAAGGTGGATGCATGTGTTAGTGGCCGTGGTAAAGCGGGGGAGGTCGGCGCGCTGGGCAGACAAGGCCTGCCCACCTCAGCACCGCTTTCCTTCCCCCAGCGGCTTGACCCAGGAGCCGGGCAGCGTGGGGCAGCTGGCCCTGGTCTGCGCGGAGGGCGCGATCGAGTGGCTGTACCCAGTCGGGGCGCTGCGCCTCACCCTGGGCGGTCCCGACGTGGGCATGAGGCCCAGCATCGCTTGTTTGCGCCCAGCGCGGCCCTTCGCCGGGGCACAGGTCTTCGCCGAACGGACCGATGGTGCCCTGGAGTTGCTGCTGGCTGAGGGTCCAGACTTGGCCGGGGGTTGCTGCACACGCTGGGGTCCGGGGGAGCGTCGGGTCCTCTTCCTGCAGGCCACACCGCACCGTGATATCAGCCGCCGGGTTGCCGCCTTCCGTTTTGAAGTGCGTGAGGACCGGCGCCCAGAGCTGCCTCCCCAGGCTCAAGGCCTTGGCGTGAGTGGTGAGTGAAAGGGTAGTTGGAGATGGCGGCCAGGGGGAGTCACGGAGACGACCCTTACCCATGACCAATGGGGATGGACCTTGTCCCCCCTCTGCACAGAGGGTCCAGCCAGCTTATCGGAGGCCACTCAAGTGGGGAACACAATGGGCATCAGGTCATCTGGAGGCAGGGGGCGCCGGATGCAAGAGGAGGCCGGGCAGCCTTGGGCCTCTGATCTCTGAAGAGTTGGGGGAGGGACTGGCTGGGTAGAATCAAAGCCTGTGGCCAAAGCTGTCCAGGGCTGCCTGGCCTAGCAGTGACCTCCTTCCCCTCCCCCAGCCCAGGCAACAAAAGTCCAGTGTGCCTCCCCGTCACCATGGAGATGCTTGCTCTGCCTCCCTGCAGGGCACCAGGCCCAGAGTTTTGCTCTTCTGGAACTTGCAGCCTGACCCCGAAAGGGTTGGCTCTCTGACGGTTCTGCCCTAGCTGGGGACTCCAGAGTCAGAGCCCAGCATAACGTCCTGTCCAACGGGGAGGCATAGGAAGTTCCCCGTGTTAGTGTGAGTCTGTGCGATGGGCCTGTGAGGGTGTGCAGGGGTGTCAGAGCATCTGGTCCCAAGATCTCCCATGCCCCCCAACCCCATGCTGAGAGGAGCCCTGGGCTGGTTCCCCCATGCCCCCATGCCCCTGCAGGCTGGTTCCCCCATGCCCCCGCGGGCTGGTTCCCCCATGCCCCTGCGGGCTGGTTCCCCCATGCCCCCATGCCCCCGCGGGCTGGTTCCCCTATGCCCCTGCGGGCTGGTTCCCCCATGCCCCTGCGGGCTGGTTCCCCCATGCCCCCGCGGGCTGGTTCCCCCATGCCCCCATGCCCCCGCGGGCTGGTTCCCCCATGCCCCTATGCCCCTGCGGGCTGGTTCCCCTATGCCCCCGCAGGCTGGTTCCCCCATGCCCCTATGCCCCTGCGGGCTGGTTCCCCTATGCCCCCGCGGGCTGGTTCCCCCATGCCCCCATGCCCCCGCGGGCTGGTTCCCCCATGCCCCTATGCCCCCTGCGGGCTGCGCTTCCCCTAGCCCCCGCGGGCTGGTTCCACATGCCCCCATGCCCCCGCGGCTGGTCCCCCCTGCCCCCATGCCCCCGCCGGCTGGTTCCCCATGCCCCCTATGCCCCTGCGGGCTGGTTCCCTATGCCCCTGCGGGCTGGTTCCCCATGCCCCCTGCGGGCTGGTTCCCCCATGCCCCTATGCCCCTGCGGGCTGGTTCCCCCATGCCCTCATGCTGAGAGGAGCCGCAGGCTGGTTCCCCCATGCCCCCATGCCCCTGTGGGCTGGTTCCCCTATACCCCTGTGGGCTGGTTCCCCTATGCCCCTGCGGGCTGGTTCCCCTATGCCCCTGCGGGCTGGTTCCCCCATGCCCTCATGCTGAGAGGAGCCGCAGGTTGGTTCCCACATGCCCCCATACGGGAGCCGCGGGCTGGTTCTGAGCGGCAGGGGCCTGATTGGCGGCCTACTTTGCATGCCAGGCACCTGTAGACCCTGCAGTGATGCTGAGCTCCTCCTGGCTGCGTGCACCAGTGACTTCGGTGAGTGCCCCCCCTTGTGGGCGAGCCCAGGGTCTGCCCCACACCCTAGCATGCCCACCGCAGGCCACCGTGTCTCCTCGTAGTGATCCACGGGACCATCCACGGGGTCATCCATGACACGGAGCTGCAGGAGTCAGTCATCACTGTGGTAGCCAATCGCATCATCCGCCAGACGCTGCCTCTGTTCCAGACCGGCAGATATGAGGAGCAGGGCCAGGTGTCCATTCGCACCCTGCTGCGCTGTGGCGTGCGCCCTGGCCCCGGCTCCTTCCTCTTCATGGGCTGGAGTCGCTTTGGTGAGGCGTGGCTGGCCTGTGGCCCCCGCTTCCAGGAATTCAGTCGCATCTACACAGCTGCCCTCAAGGCCCACCTGAACCCCTGTGAGGTGACTTTGGACGGAGAGAACGAGCGCAAGCCCCAGCTGCACCTTCCTTTTGGGGTGGGATCCTAGGGAGGGGTGGTGGGAGAGTGGGTAGGAAGGGGTGGCTCAGATGGTATCCTGGCATCTATGCTGAGGGGTAGGATATTCAACAAGAGCCTGAACCACACCGTCACTGCAGATCTGGCCTTCTGTGGCATGCGCAGCCCTGAGCCTCCCTGGACACCCTTGCTCTCCTGCCCTCCCATCCCTTTCTTGCCTGCCTGACCTGCTAACTGGCACCCTCCTGTTTGCCTCAACCTCAGAGTGCCCCGGAGGGTCGGAGCTGCAGGAAAGTGTTACGGTTCTCCAGGACCGGGCCAGTGGTCCCTTAAGTGTTCCGCAGGCAGGGAAGTGGGCACCACGTCTGAGCTGGGCTTGAAGGGCAGGGGCTGCGGCCTGGCAGGGTGTCCTTATGAGCTGAGGACTCATCCTTGGCCTGTCCTGCCCTTGGGGAAGATCGGGTCCCTCTGTACGAGGCCCCTGAGCTGTGCTGAGCATCCAAAGCTCTCTGCAAGGCACCTGCAGGTTGTGGGGTATCCACAGGGGAACTCATTGCCTGTTTCCAGCAAGAGGGGCGCACAATGAGGTTTCTAAGGGGTTTCCTGCTACTGGCGCCATTGTTCCTCCTGGGCCTCTCCACCATATAAAGGGTTAGTGAGGCCCTGGCCAAAGCCCGTGGCCCTAGACCGAAAGATGCCAAACTCACCGCTCCTGGACACACCTTTAGCTCCTGTGCTGGGTGGAGTCCCAGAAATAACCTCCCATTCCTGTCTGCCCTCCACCTCAGGCTTTCAATGCATTGCCAGACCCAAGAGATTCCCATCTTTCCCACAAGAAATAAGCTGGGAGAGGGATTGTGTCTCTGAGCCAGTGAAGTCTAGTGGGTGCCACGCTCTTGTGGACACTAGGGGGCACTGTAATGGCTGCCCTGGAGTGCCCGCAGGGTGGTGGTCCTAAGTTACACATGAGGGTGGGGGAGGGAGGAAGGCATACATTTACTGTTTATCAGGGCTGATGTGGCTAAGAGGAGACCCCCCTGGATGGCTGGCACTGCCCTTTCCTTACATCCTGTCCCTGTGCCAGATCCTTGTTCTCCCCAGACTCCTAACCGTGTAGTGCCGGGGATTCAGACCTTACCCCAGTGTTTCCACAGGACAGGAGCAAGGAAGGGGGAGTCCTGTGGAAAGGTTTAATCTTTATTGAGACAGATTCCTGAGGAAGGCTTTCCCACCAAAACTAAACCACACTCTCCTGCCTGTGACCTGCCTTGATTTTCCTGCTAGCTCCTCACAGCCAGCTCCAAGACTTCCCACAGCCTCTTCTCTAGGTGGTTATGGAGTGCCTCAGTCCACTTATCCACAAACACAGGGAACCGCCCGGGCCTCTGCTTCCACGTGCTCCTAGGAAAAGCCCTTGCTTTCAGCTGGCAAGCTGTGCATGGGACACAAAGCTGTGCACGGGCCAAGGGCCGCATGCCTACCGTCAGGATGAGGCCCAAGTGGAGGAGACAGCACGTGGAGTCACAGGGCTGACCCGGAGTTCTCTCTGGGTTCAGTCGCACTTGGAGTGCTGTGCAAACACAGGGAGAGCCCGAGCAACAGAGAAGCACAGTGCTTGGTCTGAGTGCCAGGGTCAGTGAAGCTGCTGGTACTTTGGGCCCTGGGAACAGTGCCAGGAGCAGCAAAGACAAGGAGGGTGTGTGCCCAAGCAACGCTGTCTGGAGTGCAGGGTTCAGGGTGGCACACTTACAGTCCCCCACGAGACTGGTCACTGAACTGGGCAGAGCAGACACTCTGCCCCAGCACACAAACACTTCCTTGTGCCTTGAGACGTGTGTCCTGGACCGTTTTGGAGGAAGGCATCCTGTATCTAGACTGTAGGGCGACAGGCTTGGGCATGCCCGCCGAGAGGTCATCCTCATCTTTGTTGTGGATCCTGAGTGGGGCTATGGGCAGCTGTGGAGAGGAGAACGAGCCCAGGGCTTCGACACATACTAAGCCCTGGCATTTCTGGACGTCTGTGTCAGGATGGATGGGTGGTCCGCCCCCAGCCTGACCCTGGGCTACATCCGCCTCCACCCAGGGCTTTGCCCAGGGAGTCGTCCACCCTTTTTCGCCTTCGGAAGAGCTCTCCAGAGGCCCCGGGCTGCTTCCGCCCCGGGCTGGGCCAGCTGCCAACATCCGGCCCCCTCCCGCACTCGCTGGAGCCAACATCTGTCCCTGCGCCTTCCGGCCCAGCGCATCTTCCCGCCCAGATGTCTGCGCAGCGGGAGGGGCTTCCACGGACGGCCTCAGCAGAACAGCTTCGCGGTTCTGGTGGGTTTCAGTGTCACTAGTAGAATCCCACGAGTGACCCTGGTCCTGACCCGGAGCGCGGTGCCAGGCGCTGTCCTGCCGCAGCCGGGGAGCCTTTGGCGGCCGCTTGGCGCCGGTGCACTCCCCCCCACACCCCAGCAGGCGCGTGCGCCGCCACCAGAGACGCCTTCTCCGGGCTGAGCGCCGCCCAGCGCAGGCAGCTGTCCGCAGGGTGTCCAGGTCGACGGCCGCCGCAGGCGCCGCGCAGCAGACCCGCGGCGGGGCAAACGCTGCGACCCCGGGCACTGCCGCAGCCCGGAACCCACGCGAGAGGACCGCCGGGTCGGGCGGGGCGGATTGAACGCCGGACCGCTGGGCTGGCGCGGGCCCCGCGCTACTTCCGGACCGTCCGCGTCCTCCGCCCGGGGATCTGAGGTCGCCCCGGTGGCCCCAGTGGCGGGGGCCGCGCAGGCCGGCGGCTGCGGGGAGGGGGCTGGCGAGTGCGGCGGCCATGGAGCCCGACGAGCCGGCGGAGGCGCTGGCGGAGCTGCGCGAGCGGCGGCTGGGCCCGCTGGCGCTGCTGCAGACGGCGGCAGGCTCGGGGCTGGCCGCGTACGCCGTGTGGGCGCTGCTGCTGCAGCCCGGCTTCCGCCGCGTGCCTCTGCGGCTGCAGGTACGCGCGGGCGCGGGCTCCGATCGGGACCTAAGGTGGGACGCGCGGGATCACACGTGGCCCGCACTAGCAGAGGACCTAGAGGTAGAGTGAAGGGGCCTGTGGGCACTGCCAGGCTACTTGCAGCTGAGACCGACGTGAGTAGATGGTGCCTGTACGTGCAGGGGCGTGATGAGACGAGCCCTTGATACCTGGTACCTGCTGAGGAAGGAAGCCCAAGAGGAAAGCGCTGCCCTCCACCTTGTGGTTTGGACTAGACGTGTGGGTGGAAAGTGAACTATAACTTCAGCCCGATAACTTCCTTACCCAGGTGCCCTATGTAGGCGCGAGCGCACGGCAAGTTGAACATGTGTTGGCACTGCTGCGAGGCCGTCCTGGAAAGACCGTGGACCTGGGCTCTGGCGACGGCAGAATTGTAAGGCGTGTGTCTGTGTTTGCCGCCGCCTCCCAGGAGCCCCACTCCACATCCGGACACCGTCCTGTCATCTGCCATAGGTGCTGGCGGCCCACCAGTGTGGTCTCCGCCCAGCTGTGGGTTACGAGCTGAACCCATGGCTCGTTGCGCTTGCGAGGCTGCATGCTTGGAGAGCTGGCTGTGCACAGAGCGTCTGTTACCACCGCAAGGATCTCTGGAAGGTGATCTGGCAGACTCCTTTTTAAAATTTTTTATTATTATTTTATTCAATTGTGCGTGTGTGTGTGTGTGTGTGTGTGTGTGTGTGTTGTGTGTGTAGAACCACGGGTGAATTCGGGAACCTCCATGGACGCCTCTATCTCCTTGTTTACTCTGCCCCAGGATTCACAGGCTCCGCCCTAGTCCCTCCCACCCCTCCACCCCGCTTCTGCCCAGCGTCTATACGTGGGGTCTAGGATCTGAACTCAGGACCTTCCACCTGCAAGGCAGAGGCTTAACCCCTGAGCCACCTCTCCAGCCCCTAGACTTCTTTTTTTGAGATAGGGTCTCTATTGTGTGTCTGGAGCCAGCCCTGTACCACCTGAGCCACATCCCCAGACCCTCACACCTTTAGCTCCAAGTGTCTGGCTCTGGTTTGTCCACATGCTAACACCTGGATGGGATGGAGCAGGGTAACTGTGTACCCCTAAGTTCTCTAACCCTTACCCTTCCCACAGGTGAGCCTCAGGGACTGCCGCAACGTGTCGGTGTTCCTGGCCCCCAGCGTGGTAGGTCTGGGGTTTGCTGTTTCGAGGGGAGGTTGGAACCACATCCTGGACAAGCTGGGGCAATGTCATCCTACCTGCTCCTGGACCCTCCTCCCTCCTGCTGTCTCCCACAGCTCCCATTGCTGGAGGACAAACTTCAAGCAGAGCTGCCTGCAGGGGCCCGAGTCGTATCCGGACGATTCCCGCTCCCCACCTGGCAGCCTGTGGCTGTGGTGGGTGAGGGCCTGGATCGAGTCTGGGCCTATGATGTCCATGCTGCTGGGCCAAATGTGTCCTCTTGTGAGGAGTCCATCAAGGCCGGTCCAGAGCTCAGCTCTACCTCTGTCTCTGGGACCTCCTTTTCCAGGCTGGTTGACTGGGCACAATAAAGACTATGGGTCCCAAATCTTGTTTTGTGGGGGGATGACTCCACAGGGTGGGGTGTGCTGAGGGCTCCAAGCTGGAGGTGAAGGGGTCTATCCTGTGCTCCCTGGAAGACCAGCTAGCGGCTGTGGGTCCTTGTGTACTGAGGCTTGGTAGAAGGTGTGAGCTCCACTTTCCAAGACTTCTCGGCGCCTACCAGCTTCCTCAGCTTGAGGATTTCCTGCTTGTACCTGGTCAGCACAACCAGACTGGTCACCTGCCTGTCTACCAGCTGTCCTCCCTCCCATGCAGATCGAGTCCTGGGCCACTCAGCTACCTGCCCAGATGCTGGTCCACATATTCCTGTAGTTCAGAGAGCTGCTCCTCAGCCACGGTGGCTCGCACGAGGAGCTGTGCCCGCTCCCGCTCTAGCTCTGCCTGGTGGGGGCATGGGCCATGAGCGAAGGCAGAGAGTGGCAAGGGCCCCACCAGACCTTGCCTGCTACCTGGATGCCTCTGGAGAAGTCCTGGAGCTTCTGCTGGATCTGGACCCAGGACACAGTTTCCAGGGTCCTGTGGGAGAGAGGCGGGCAGGGGGTAATCTCCAAGATGTGTGGGTTTGGACAGCAGAGGTCTGTCTGGGTGCCCTGGAACGTTTGTGCATAGACAGCCCTCTGACCTGCCTGTGACTCTGGTCTGCCAGGTCTCTGCTTGCTTCCTCAGATCCTGAGAAGTGCCCCCCACGTGTCCCCTGCAGTGGGTACAGTGGAGGCCAACAGGCTCGAGCAGCAAAGCCAGCTGTCAGCTTCCACCATGTTCACCCTTCAGGCCTCACCTACGAGGCGCAGCAAGGTGGCCATTTCACTTCTTTGACCATGATTGTTCTCCACAGAGACAGACCCCTAGGCAGAGCCAGGAGAACCCCTAAATGGCAGTGCTGCATTGGATGAACTCTAAACAGCATCTGGCTATCTTTAGCTGACCCCCTCCGGACCTCCCTTATCCCCACAGGAGGATACTTACTGTGGGCTTGTTTTGGTCCCCTGGGAGGCTTCACCGGGTCCCTTCTCTGGGCGGGGGATCAGGATCCCATATCTGACCTGCTGTCAAGGTACATGGTGGAAATCAGATTCGAGGCCAGATGCCAGAAGCTGGACTTGGCCGCTTGTGGTGAGCCCTGTGGAGTCCTGGGCTCCGGCAGTGCTGAGCAGTGTGCGCGTCTCACCTCATCTTTCCACAGGTGACTGAATTCGGTGGCCCAGCGTCTAGGCAGTGGCTCCAAGTCCGTGGGTGCAGCAAGAGTGGTCCTAGGGGGCCAGGTATCCTGTTGGGTCTACTTTGTGCCTGAGGCAATTCCCGACACCTGAGGCACTCCTGGTCATGTGGGGTCATCCCACCCCAGGTGTGCCTGTCAGAGTAAGACCACCTGCAGGTGGTCAGAAGCAATTCCTGCCTCTGGCTCAGATCTGCCAGGCGTTTGCGGTAGGCCCGGGCAGCCTGGGCCAGTTGTTGCTCTCGGGTGCGGTGTGCTGCCCGGATGTCCTTCAGAGTAGATTCCAGGAATGTCCGAAGGGCTTCTTGGCCCGTGCCACTGACATATCCCTGGAGGAAGTGTGATGGGCTGGGCGTGTGGGGTGGGAGCGGGGGCGGGTCCACTTTAACCCCTGCCCAGCCAGCTGTGCAGAGATTCTTGTGGCTGCCCAAGCCAGGTGTGTACTTCCCCGGGATCTGCCCACTGCCGAAGGGCCTGGCCACAGCTCACCACCACCTCTTGGGCACAGCGCTGCAAACGCGCGGCGTATTCCTCATTGAGTTTCTTCAGCTGCAGGTGCAGCCGGGCATTCTCAGCCTCGGTCTGACGGAGCTGGCTCTGGCAGGTGGACAGCACCTAGGGGCGCACAGGGGCCCACTCTGAGCGTGTAGGGCTCTCACTCTTAGGGCCTCGAAGCTCACAGGGCGTGTTGGGCCTCACCATGGCTTGAGTGGCCAGCTGCTGCCCAGCTGCCCTGGCTGCTTCTTGGGCTCCCTGCAGCTGCCAGCCCAGGGCTGCCCTGTAGACATACTACAGGCTCAGCCAGGCCAAGGGGAAGGAGCCCCTCAACCCCTCAAGAAGGGGGGCTCTGACTGCCGAGTCCTGCTGGTCCCGGGCGAGGTGGCCACTCACACTTGAGTGTCCAGGGCCTGCTGCCTGGCCTTGTGATGATCCAGGACCCTCTTCAGCTCTCCCTGCAGCTGCTGCTGGAGTCCTAGCAGCTGTGGAGAGCACAAGGGCTGATTCCATGGGGTTCCAAGCGCCAGAATTTCCCATCCTATCCAGGGCTGGCGACCTGTGCTAGTTGGCTGTGAACCACATTACTTCCTGGCTTAGGCTGCGCAGACTCAGGGGTTAGCATGACCTTGGACGGTGCCTTCATTGACAGAAGGGTGTGGAGAGGTGAGGAGTCAGTACCCAACTCACTGTGCCCTGCGGAGGCTCCACAAGCCCCTCCCAGAAAAACTCTCCTGTGCTCATGGTAACCTGGAGTCTGATGACTGGCACGCCCAGGCTTCTGGACTTCTTCACTGACCTCTTGTACCAGCACCTGTGAGTGCCCTGGGTCGGCCTTCCCTTGGACTCTGTGCCCCTGGCTGGCTGCCCTTCCATGCAGCTCCAGCTCCAATATTCGACTCTCCAGTCGAAGGACCTGCGTGCACCAAGGGCAAGCAGGTACCTGTCTGCTGGGCCATACGGCACATTCACCTGGGCAAATACATGGACACACTACACAAGACATGGGCAGAGCCCCACAGATACAGAGCCCGTGTGTAGTTGCAGGCACCTGGCCATGCAAATGGGCTGATACGCATCGACTTGTGTCACTCACCTCCCTCTTCAGCTCAAAGACCTCGGCCTCGTGCTGCTCACAGAGACGGTGGGTTGCCATCTGAAGGTCAACCAGTTCCTTGGAGATCTGTGGGTGGAAGGGTGTGAAGCCGTCCCTAAGACCCTGTGGGACTCCTCCCCAACTCATCCGGACCCCAGGACTCCACCCACCTGTAGCCGCTGCTCTTCCCTAAGCTCCAGATCTGATGGAAGTTCTGTGTCCAGGCTGGTGGTCAAGGCTGGGTTCTCAGGGACTCCTGGCAGCCAGTCCTCAGCCACCCGAGCAACCTGAGGAGGCGCCACCACCCCATACCCAGAAGGGCCCCAGGTATGGGCCTGTGGAGCCCACTCTCATGGCGCCGTCCCAGCCTGGGTGAGCCAGGGCGTCCCAGGGCTTGGGAACCTCATTCCTCCCGGTCTCTGAGGGAAAGGAAGGACCCAGTGTCCTTGCAGGACTCACATTCTCCGGGGCTTGAAGTGGGGGCTCTGACCAGGAGCCCGGGGCTGTTGCATGTTCCATAGGGGACCAGAATGCTAGGCCCTCGAGAACCTACTGGTGCTTTGCCCCTGGCTTGTCTGACAGTGGCTGGCTGGGTGGCTGTTGCTGGAAGTGGTGCTGCGTTGCTAAGGCTCTGTTGACCCTACAGACTACGGCCCTACCTACAAGGGCGGGTCACTCAAGTAGTTGAGCAATGGAGGGAATCTCACTTCTTTCCTCTTATGGCACCGGCTCCTTCCTGGGTCCAGCCTCCTCATTCGGAACATGCAGACAGGCACACTGCTTTTCCTGGGTTAGGTGGACCCAGAGGTGCGTGATAAGACCCAGCCTGGAGCCTCAGCTGCTGGCACTGTAGTCTTTACACGGCTGCCCAGTCCTACTGTGGATTCATAACTCTCACAGTTAGATGCGGGTGTCAATTTGACTATTGAAGGCAGGAGCTGTGGGAGCAGTTGTGAAGAATTGGCAATTGAGTTGAGCCCTGGGCAAGCCTGCAGGAGATTGTCTGATTGATGGGGAGGGCCGAGCCCATAGTGGGTGGGACTAGCCCTGGGCGGATGCATTAAAGATAGGTAAGGAACTGGTATGGTATGGTCAGATGAGCTGGTTTGACACCTAGGGACTGTCCCTCTCTCAGGGGTCCTGTGGATACCGTGTGGCCCGTCCCCTGCTGGTACTGCTGTGCGTCGGGACTCTCCTGCCAACCTGAACGAAGCACTCTAACTGGACAACTGTAAGAGAAAAGAAACCCCTTGTCGGCAGCATGCAGAGTAACAGTATTCACTAGACGCGTCACGTGTACTCCCCTGTGTCGCGAACTCTGACACAGGCAAAACACCCTTCACACCCTCGGCCTGCGGGAAGGCGGCACCACGCAGAAACCAGGCTCAGCCTGGAAGGCTTGGAGAAGGTGCCAGGGCCGGCCGCGGGGCCGGAGCATGCGCACCCCGCCCAGCCGCTCCTGCGCACGCGCGCTCTGCGGCCGCGGCGCTTCCTGCTGGGCCGGGGGCGGCGCCCCTGCCACCCCCTGCATTTCACGGCCCAGGGCGCCCGTGCGGGTGAGGCTGCCGCAGAGAGGGAGGGGGTCCCCCGAGGCTGGGGCAGGCCTGGGAACGCGTGGCTTCCCGCGGCTGGGGCCGAGCTGCAGGGACGTCGCCGAGAGGCGTGGGGCGAAGCCACCGAGGAGGTCACGGCCCGCTGGGCGCTAAGAACGAGGAGTCTACGCAGGTCCTGGGGTGGCCCCGGGCAGGAAGCTGTTCCTTTGCGTCCCCAGTGTGTGGGTGTGGGGGAGCGGTGCTGACTTGTCTCCCGCAGCCCAGAAGGGGTTCAGTGGGCGAGGGTCTCTTGGAGGAGATGTGGGGTGGCAGAGGGCAGCGATCATGAAGGTCAAAGTCATCCCGGTGCTTGAGGACAACTACATGTACCTGGTCATCGAGGAGCACACCCGCGAAGCCGTGGCCGTGGACGTGGCCGTGCCCAAGAGGGTGAGGCCAGCAGGGAGCGCCCCGGAGGGACTCTGGGCACTTGGCTGGAGAGCAGACCCCTGGTCTCCCATATCATGCCTGGTGCCTGTTTCCACATCCCCAGAGCTCAGTAATTAATTGGCCGATAACTCCAGGTGGTACCTAGGAAGTGGGCCACCCCGATGTGGCGCCACTATGGGATGGGACAGTCACCCCCACAGCGCCCCCTCACAGCCCATCTCTTCCAGCTCCTGGAGATCGCAGGCCGAGAGGGAGTGTCTTTGACCACTGTGCTGACCACCCACCACCATTGGTGAGACAGGGCGCACTGAGGCCCAAGGTCGGCTCCCTCACACCCAGACCTGACCCGCCCCCCCATTTTCTCAGGGACCATGCTCGAGGAAACGCAGAGCTGGCCCGGCTGCAGCCCGGGCTGGCGGTGATGGGTGGTGATGAACGCATTTGTGGGCTGACCCGCAGACTGGAGCATGGAGAGGAACTCCAGGTGTGCAGGGGCGCCTGGGGAGGGGGGTCCCAGGCCAGCCCGTCAGTCCTCACAGGTCGGGCCTACTCCCTTGTCCAGTTTGGGGCCATCCATGTGCGATGCATCTTGACGCCAGGCCACACTTATGGCCACATGAGCTACTTCCTGTGGGAGGATGAATGTCCCGATCCACCCGCCCTCTTCTCAGGTACCCCACAGCCTGGAGCCCTCCTCCCCACCCCAGCTCGGCTGACCGCCTTCTCTGACGCACCCTCCTCCCCAGGAGATGCGCTGTCAGTGGCAGGCTGTGGCTGGCACCTGGAGGGCACTGCCCAGCAGATGTACCAGAGCTTGGCCATGATCCTGGGGACCCTGCCACCCCAGACGGTGAGCAGCCCGTGGCTCCCAGTGGGTTCCGCCTACGTGGACTGGGCTTTCTCGGTGCACTGCCACCCATCCTGCCTCCCCCGCGATGGTGCGGACCCTGCTTGGCCTGGGTCGTGCCCACTGAGAGCTCTCTTCTGCAGAAGGTGTTCTGTGGCCATGAGCACACCCTGGGGAACCTCCAGTTTGCACGGACAGTGGAGCCAGGCAACGAGCACGTGCGAGCAAAGCTCTCCTGGGCCCAGGTAGACCCCTCTGACCCCAGGGGGAAGCGGGAGGGGAGGGGGGCAGCCGTGGTCTTCCTAGAGTGTGAGTTGCGGGGATCCAGGTAGGGGGCTCCTGGGGAGTGTGAGGGGCTGGCTTCTGCTCTTCACAGCTGGCTCGGCCTGGGTTCTGCCTCACTGTGGACCCTTCCACCATCCTGTTAAACTCCGATTGACAGTAGCCTGTGTTCTTTGCAGAAGAGAGATGACGATGATGTCCCCACTGTGCCTTCTACCTTGGGCGAAGAACTCCTGTACAACCCCTTCCTGAGGGTGGCGTGAGTATGGGTGTGTCCTGGGCCTTCCCGTGGGTGGGGCCCGAGCTGCACCATCCGCCAGCCTCCGGAGGCTGTGCACCAGCCCCAGGCTCCCTAGGGAGCAGACTGAGCACTGGCCTGACATCCTCGGGGCCTCTTCAGCAGTCATTTGGGTAGTTAGGAAGGTGTCTAGGGACCATTTATTGAGCGGAATGTCCCTGGCACTGGGGAGGGAGTTCATTAAGTGTCCTCCTGCCATCCACTATCCTCGCGGGCAGCTGGCCAGCATGCAATTCCCCAGCACGCCTTTTCCTGCAGAGAGGAGCCGGTTCGCAAGTTCACAGGCCAGGCAGCCCCAGCTCGGGCCCTGGAGGTGCTGTGCAGGGAGCGGGCCAGCTTCCAGCTTGCCTTGGAGCCGCTGCAGCCCCAGGCGCGGGCCCTCCTAGCCCTGCAGTGGGGGCTCCTGAGCTCACCCCAACAACAGTGAGCTGTGTGGGAGCTTGTGCATCCCCCCGGCCTTCTCCTGACCTTAGGCTGACTGTACCCAAGAGGGAGACCTCCAGAACCTCCTCTGAGGCCCTGCCCACTGGCCACTCAGTGGTCTTGGAGGACCACAGGGTGCCTTGCCTCCTTGGTTCCTGGGGGTGCCCCAGGACCTCTAGGTGCCCTCATAGACACCGAGACAAGTATGTTCAGGGGCTTTGAATGGCAAATAAAGCTCTGAAGGGCCTGTGTAGCCATAGACACACAGCAGATGCTACCAGAAGTATTGGCCAGTTTATTAGCGCAAGACTGGGTGGGAGACAAACTTGTTGAGAACCAGCTATGGAGCCTCAGACCGGTGCAGCAGATGGTTCCAACTCACAGCCCCTGACCCTGCGTGTCACAGCAGACCCCCTCCTACTAGGCAGGGCACACCCAGACCTTCGCCTCCCTCCACACTGTAGCTTCAGGGGGCTCTTCAGAAAGCCCCCCTCCATGGACTGCAACTGCCAGAACGGCAGGGCGCGTGTCCACGGCCCTGGGAAGGATTCTGGGGCCTCTCTGACCTGTGGTCTCCTTGCCCCCGCCCCGTGTAGCTGTAGCATCACGCCACGTTGCCTTCTGGGGTGGGCAGCCCGTATCCCTGCTGGGGTCCACGTGCAGCCTCGTTTTACCACAGCCCTGACACATCTTTGCAGTGCTCCCTAAGTTTGGGCAACTCCAGGTCTGAGGTGGGCGGGCTTTGCTGTTGCCGTCCCGAGGGCCGCTCCTGAGCGTCTTGGCGCCTCTGGAGCTCTTGCAGACGATCAGGGTCCTACCACCTGATGCTCAGTCCTGAACTAGCCTTGTCCACAGCGTGGTACTGCGTGTGTAGCAGGCGGCGGGCCTTCTCTGAGTCCTCCCCCTGCAGCCAGCCCTGGTACAGGTCCTGCACCCCGGCCACGTCTTCAGGTGCCTCAGTCCTCACCATGCCGTACAGTGTCTCCACTTGCTGGAGGAGCTCCCTGCCATGCACGTCGGCACCCTTGAGCTGGCCCCCACCATTCAGGCAGCCTGCAGCACAACAGAGGGCATAGGTATGGTGGTAGGAAAAGGGGACCAGCACCCCGTCCCTGGGACTGTGGACACACACCCGCCCTGCCCACCCCACTTGGTTCTGCACTGAGGCAGGCTGTTCCAGCTACCCCAGCAGAGCCCACGGTGCTGCAGGAAACCCACCTGAGGGGCAGGCCATGACTTCCACATAGTGGTAGGGACAGCGGCCTCGCTTCAGCTTCTGCACGAGATTCTGGATGTTGCGGAAGCCATAAGCCACAGCAAAGCGCAGCAGCACCTGGCCCTCCCTCTCCAGGGTCACCTCCTGGAGGTCCTTGTTCCTAGGGGCACAGATTGGTTTGTGGAACGGCCCCTACGGGCAGCACAGACTTGCTGCGGCTCAGGGCACCAAGAGGAGACCCTGTCCTCTCCCACTCACAGGTGAAGACCTGATTTTAGTGTCTGTGTCACCTAACGCAGGACTCTCCTAGAGCTCTGAAGCCCAGCACGGTGGGATGCAGCCTGGGCCCCAGCGTCCTTGGCACCTGCTGGACTTTAAGTCTGTTGGTCTGGCCTGTTTGCTCACACCCTAAATAAGGGAGGAGAGACCCACAAATGCCAAGGGCTCCAGGGTCTTCCTCCAAGCCCACCTCAGTGCCCACCCTGTCTGGCATATCAACTTGCCCTGCTGACCTCAGGGGTCTGTAAGTGACTTCGGCCACATAGATTCCAAAGAGCTCTTGGGCTGCATGCCGGAACACATGCTCCAGGTAGCCTCCTGAGCCCCCTCCCCGATGGCTGGTGGGCTCCTTGGCAGACGCACTGCTGGACCTGGGGAAGGGATGGGTCAGTGTGGGAGCTGCCAGGGCTTAGCACTGCCAGGGTCTCCTATGGTCAGACACCAAGGGCAATCTTGTGGTGGTCCTGGGGTCCTGGCATAGCTGACATACTACTATGTCCTGAGGGGTTCAGATAACTCCTAGGCCCTGAAAACTCAGCAGCTCCTGTGCCGCCAGACCATGGGAAGGCCGGGGTCACCCAGAAGGCAGCCCCACCCCCCAGACAGCATCTGAGCCCAGTGGAGGTTCTCTGTCCCTGCCACTCACAGACTGTCCAGGGGCGCCGGCTCCAGCTCTGAGAGCGAGACCCCTTCTTCCTCCAGCAGCCTGACGACTTCTCCTGCCGAAGAAATAGCACCTGCTCTAGCCGGTCTCTGAGTGCTCAGTTGTCTGCACGCCAGCTTATGGTGGGACATGAGTGCAGCCAGACTCTGAAGACCCTTGACAAGACCACTGTGTCCCTGCCTGGGGTGGTGTGAGAGCAGCGAGGCCACTGTGCTGGTCCAGGGTAGGCTGTCCTGCTTCCCTGGCATCTTACCTCCCCATCTCCTACACGGGAGACAACTCTATCTGCTCAGAAGTGTGAGCCAGAGAATGGACTTGGGATTCACAGACTCACTTTGGAACCAGCGAGGTGTACTACTGGGCTCCACTGGCCACAGGATGCTGGGAGTGCCAGGGGATGCCCCTGCTATGCCGCAGGCTGAGCCCCAGTGGGCAGCGGCAGCAGGTCCACCACGTGATGGTACCTGTGGTGAGGACACAGTCCACGTCGCGTGTCTGGTGCTCCTGGCTAAAAAAGTCGGGTCTTGATGCTTCTAGCTTCTTGTCGTAGCAAGGCATCACCGTTACATGGTAAACCTTGTCGGGGGTAAGTTGCTGCAGACAGGATAGAAGTTTAAGTCCTACTTAGTCCAGCTCAGAAGTGGCCTTGCTATGAGAGGCATGGCAGGGAAGGGCTGCCAGGGCCGCCCTGAGGAGGCAGCCTGCTGGGCAGTGTGACCAGGGCCGCACACCATCTCTCCCTCTTGTGTCCCCCCAACCACCAGCTTAGGCAGAGATGGGTCCTCACTGTCTGTGAGAAAGGACAGTCCCAGTGGAGGGAAGTGTGGGTTCAGGGAGCTGAGCTGGTGCCCTGTCTGTGGGGAGCTGAGCTGGTGCCCTGTCTGTGGGGACGCGGAGCTGGTGCCCTGTCTGTGGGGAGCTGAGCTGGTGCCCTGTCTGTGGGGAGCTGAGCTGGTGCCCTGTCTGTGGGGATGCTCCTAGTCCTAGGTGGGTTCGGCCTCCAGCTTCCTAAGCCCAGAGCCCGACACCTCTAGGTGAGTAGCAAGCGTCTTTCTGCTCTAACTGTTGTAAACTGGCAAGACCCGCTAGGGCACACCAGCCAAGCAATTGCCAGCCGAGCATCGGAGACCTCACAGGCCTCCGAGTGTGACTCAAAGGCAAGGGCTCAGGGAGGGACCAGCAAGCCATCTCTGACTCCTGGCATACAGCTGGCCGAAACTGAACTGTCTGGAGACCCCAGTGCCGTTACCTGCTGCTGCGCAAAGAAGTCCTTGACCAGGGAGCCCATGACCTGCTGTGGGGACCGGGCTGTGCTAAGGTAGGGGAGGATGAAGCTGCCATGTGTCTTCTCAGCATAGCAGATCCAACCTGAGCCAATGGGAAGGAACGCATCAGGGGTGTGCGTGGGAAGGAATGCCGAAGGGGTGCGCACAGGAGGCCTAGGGTGGCTGCACCCAGCCACGCTCTGCTTGGCAGTGACATGACATTCTGGGGGTGGATGGTGCACAGAAGAATCGCTGTGACAGCACGGCCCTCCCCCATCACCAGGGTCACCAGGTGTGAAGGCATCCAGGCGGTCCCCATCAGGAACTGACCGCGGGATGCGTCAGAGGCCTCGGACACCTTGTTGCATTTCTAACTGCTACGTGTTCATGGCCTGTCACCCCGTTTCCCATGTGGAGCCGCTGCTGTCTTGCCCAGTTGAAACTTCTCATCCCATACAAGCTGCAGCCATGACACACCTGGGCAGGCAGAAGCCAGCACGGGCAACGGTTCCCCAGAGTCATTCTGCCCTCGGAACCGCCGAATGAACTCTCGCTGGCTCTCCAGAAGGCTGAAGTTCCTTGAAAAGACAGTATCAAAGACAAAGTGCACCCCTGGAAGAGATGGAATAGCACATGCCTTAGCCCAGCCCAGGCGGAAGTCGCATCTGGACCTCACCCTGCTGGTCACTGTGGTGTAGGACTGTGGACCACAGGCCACAGGCTCTGCTCTGGGGCTTCTCATGGGGGAGGGGCAGCAGGGCAGCGCCAGGGGCAGGACTGCCTCCCAGCAGCCCTGCAGGGTGGCGTTTCTAGGGTTTCGTCAGGCACACGGCCTGCCTTGCGGATGCCCCGTGCTGAGCTCCAAAGACACTCAGTTGGTCCCGGGCCTGTTATGCAGTTCTTCACCATCCTCCCTGGTGCACACAGCTTTTCTAACCGCCCCTGAGGACGCATCTTATGGTCAGTGAGCTATGACTGCGTGCCTGGACACACTGCTGCAGCCCTGCACAGATGTGCATGTGTCCTCAGCAGGATGCCACAGACCCGTGCTTGCCCACCTGCTCAGACCAACAGCTACATTCCTGCAGTACCCTAAGTGGACCCAAGGGGAGGACGCTCTCCAACCTCTTGGTTCCCTCCAGGAGCAGGACTGGTTTCCAGTGCTGCTGAACAGGGCTCATATTTCCATCAGAACCAAGCCTGCCCCAGGCTGGTTTTCCCTGGGATCCTGGGGATTGAGGGTGGGACTCTCAGGAACAAAACCCAGATCAGACTACATAGTGGAAACGAGTTGCACCAGAGCCACTCTCAGCAGATTTTCCAAGCCCCCCTGGTGTCTGCTGCCCATCACACATGAGGAGCACTCTGCGCAGGTGGCACCAGGGTGCCCATGCTCAGCCTGTCTCCTTCAGCAGGCACACTGCCTTCTCTCTGGGACTCTCAGACACTCACGTTCTCCTCCAGCCCAAAAGTCAGAACGCAATGTGCCTGAAGGCAGCAACTGCCCTGGGGGCCAGCCTGGGCTACAGAGCGAGTCCTGTCTCAAAGAAACAGGCACTGGACATGACACAGCAGTCCCAACGCATGGAGGTAAAGGCAGGGGGACCAGATCAAGCCAGCCTGGCCTACCTGAGACCCCATCTCACAAAAGCCAAAACCACCACAGGAAAACCAACCAACCAAAAGAACTCAAGAAAACCTGGAGGGAGCAGGGAAGGTCGGCCAAAGTGCAAAGTCAAAAGGCGGGGGCTTCCCTCCTAAGACCCTGCTCCCACTGTCAAACCTGCTGTTCAGTTCGGATGAGTGACATCCCTGGGGCAGGAAGAGCCCCACGCAGCCACCCTCATGCCTGAGCTTCCCACGCCTACCTATTTTTTTGAAGAACGAAGTTAGCTTCCTGGCAGTGTCTGTGGGATCCAGTTGAAACTTGGCAGCCAGTGATGCTCTGGACTGGGGTGAGACAGAAACGACCACCAGCCGCTGCTGACCAGGTGCTGCCACCTGCAAGACAAGGGACAAAGGCTGCTGGTTCCGCAGGCATCATGCAGATCCCAGAGGCCAGCCCGCATGGCCAGCTGCCGCAGCCCGCATGGCCAGCTTCCACAGTCTGCATGGCAGCCTGCATAGCCAGCTTCCACAGCCTGCATAGCCAGCTTCCACAGCCTGCATGGTCAGCCTGCACAGTCGGCTTCCACAGTCTGCACGGCAGCCTGCATAGTCAGCTTCCACAGTCTGCATGGCCAGCCTACATAGTCAGCTTCCACAGCCTGCATGGCCAGCTTCCACAGTCTGCATGGCCAACCTGCATAGTCAGCTTCCACAGCCTGCATGGCCAGCCTGCATGGCCAGCTTCCACAGTCTGCATGGCCAGCCTGCATGGCCAGCTTCCACAGTCTGCATGGCCAGCCTGCATGTCAGCCGCTGCAGCTGCAATGCTGCCTGGGGACCCAGGTCCCGGGTCTGGCACTGAGTTGGGCAATTACGACACGAGACAGATGACCTGCAATGAAGCGTGCCACAGGCTTCTGTAGTGGGGCACCGCTGTTACCTTATTAGCATCTAGAACCTTCTGCAGCTCCTTGTGGCTCTGCTGAGTGATGAGCACTGTCTCTGCTGAGGTGACGCAGCCACTGCACGCTAGGCAGTCGTTCAGTGACACCTTGGCCTTCTCTAGCTTCTGGGTCCTTCCGTCCTGCGGGAGGAATGGAGCAGAGGGTCCCTCAGGGCCTGCTGGACAGACCACCACTGGCCAGCATGGGCACTGACGGGGCCTGTGTACCATGCAACGTTCATGTTTATTTTTCACTACAAGGGCTTTTAGGGCCTAACAAATATCAGATAAGCACTCTGCCTTAGGACTCTGCCCCAACCCTGAAATTCTGTTTTTAAAGCTTCAGTATTTGTCACACAAATGCTTACTTACATACACCCTAGATGTTCATACCAACATCAAGTTCTTTTTTTATATTTTTAAGGGTGAATTCGGGAATCATCCTGGACTGCTTCTACCTCCTTCTTTTGGGTCTGCCCTAGGATTCACCCCCCCCCACCGCCCCCCGGCTTCTGCCCAGTGTTTGTATGTGGGATCTAGGATCTGAACTCAGGACCCTCTGCCTGCAAAGCAGAGGCTTAACCCCTGAGCCATCTCTCCAGCCCAAGTTCTTTTTTTAAGAAGGCTTTTTATTCTGAGAAACTTTTAAAAAATATATATTTTGTGTGTGTGTGTGTGTGTGTGTGAGAGAGAGAGAGAGAGAGAGAGAGAGAGAGAGAGAGAGCACCATGTGTTCCTGTGGAGGACCACGGGTGACTTTGGGCTGGAAGTGCAGGTCACCACCATTTCTGTCTGCTGTTTTTACATGGGATCCGAACTCAGAACCTTCTGCTTTCAAGACAGAGTCTTAGCCCCTGAGCCATCTCTCCAGCCAAGTTCTAACTTTTGGCACAAAGTTGACACACTAGGATCCCAGGAGCAAGGGTGGCTTGAGCTGGTACAGAAGCAACAGGCCTCTTGCGGCAGCTGCTTGAGTATTGGTCGTGCACAGCCCTGCAGATGCAGGAGGGAAAGCAAGGGTGAGGAAAGACACGAGATGATGGGAGGGAAGGCTGCACAGGGAGTGAGGTCAGACTCAGGGGCAGATGGGGGCCTCCAGCAGCGCTGGGGGTTCTTATGCAAGATGACAGCAGCCTGAGCCCCTCCACCCTGCCTGAGCCCCTCCACCCTGCCGCACATGCAGTAATGGTTTCAGCCAGGGCCAGGGGAGCTGCAGGGTCCAGAGTGTGGACACAGGAGTGAGGACAGTGGGTGGAATTTCCATTAGCCAGTTCTCTGGGCCTGAGCTTTCACCAAAGCCCTGACCTGGGGTTAACCCACACTGAGAGGCCAAAGGCTCACGGGCCAGCTGCGGTGCAGTGCATGGGCTGCCCCTGTCACAACAGCAAAGCCCAGTGGCACCTGGCACCTTCCTGGGTCTCTCTGCTCATGAGACCCTCTGTGAGAGCCAGGGTCTCGGCTACACCAGGCTCTGTCTGATGTATGCACACAGAAAACAGCTGCCCCCATCATGACTTTACCCTGCTTTTCATGCACAGAGGTCTGTGCGCCCACTACCTCACCCCACTCAGATCCAGCCAGCCTCCCAGTACTTTTTAGTGCAGTGGTTTATGGGATTTGGGAGCTAACCTCTGGAGTGCAAAGGCATCCAGCTGGAGTGAATCTTAACATGGTCCCATGAGCACCTTACCCTCACCTATGGAGAGGAAGGACTCAAGGGTCCAGAATCAGAACCCCTTACACTGCTGGGACAGAGAGGGTGGCAGGGCAGAACACTGCAAGAAACAGCCCAACGCAAGCTGGCTGCTCCGCCTGGGACCTCCACTCACCCCCCTACCCCCCCCCACCCCCCGGAGCCAGAGAATGTGCCTAGTGAGAGAAGAAAAGCGAGACGTGCAAAGTTTCAGTCACATATGTGACCGTATGAGGCAGAGGCGGTGGGCTTCAGACCCCCCCAGGAGGATGATGTGAAGAGTCCAGCCTTACTGGGTCCACTTGGAAGTAACTCCCATCGTCCTCGATGTGGATCTTGGCTACACCACTTCCCAGCTTCTTGTCCACCTTCATGGGCTTGATGCAGTCCTAGAGGGGAGGCCACGCGCACTGGAGGAGGTGGTTCCGCGGCCTCCAGCGCACTCTGAGGGGGACCCCCCCCACAAGCCATGCTCCTCTGCCCAGCTGCTAACTCTGGCTCGACTGCTGCTGCCTCTCTCTCCCTGCGAGCTAATGTCTCGGGACCCCCAGACCTGTCCCTCACTGGCGTGTAGACAGCAGCTCAGTTGCTACAAAGATCGGGGTGTTAACAGGTGCTACAAAGATCGGGGTGTTAACAGGTGCTACAAGATCGGGGTGTTAACAGGTGCTACAAAGATCGGGGTGTTCACAGGTGCTACAAGATCGGGGTGTTAACAGGTGCTACAAGATCGGGGTGTTAACAGGTGCTACAAGATCGGGGCTTCCCTCAGTAGGGAAGCCAGGGCGAGGCAGAAATGCCGCCCTTGAGACGGGTGGATGTGGGGTCTGCACCTGCCAGAGGAAACTTCACCGCCCCTCTGACGCCGGCCACGGCTAGAACCGGCAGCTTCGGGGTCGGCGACGGCAGGAGTGTCTGGGGGCGCCGGGCCTGTCCCCCTCGGGGCGGCGCCCTCGGCGGGCCACCCGCTGCCTTCGAGAAGGGCCCGCAGCTCGGGGCGGCGGGACGGCCGGCTCCGCTTTCCTTCCAGCGGAGCTGTGAACGCCACGAGCCGGCCTGGCGCCCCGGCCGCGCCCGCAGCTCCCCGAGGCCACTTGCGGGCATCGGGGCCCGGCGCCCGGCTGCCCGGCCCTCCCTGCCTCAGTTTCCCTCCTTAAGGAAACCCGATGGCTCGAGGCCTGGGCGGAGGCCCGGCGAGCTCCCCTCGGAGACGCGGCAGGGAGCGGCCTCCCCGAGCGCGCAGCCCGCCTCGCGCGCGCAGCCCCCGGCCGGCCCACCTGCGACGGCCCGATGAAGTCATCCAGGTCCGTCAGCTGCAGCGCCCCGCTGAAGGGCGACGCCATGATGGCCCCGCTGCCGCCGAGCGTCGCGCGGAGGAGTCGCAAAGCGGCGCCGAGGGGCAGGGCTGTTCCGCCACGCTGCCGGAAAGCGCGCTGGCCGGCGCCTGCGCATTGCGTCCTGCGGCCGGGCGTCGGAGCGCGCGCGCCCTCTGCTGGAACCCGGACGCAGCGTCCGAGCCAGATCCCGCCACGTTCTGTTTTCCGCGTCGCAGTTGGTCCTGGACACAGAGGCAGTGTAGACAAAGAGTGCGGAGAACGCAGCGAGGGATCTGGGGATACGCCTAGCGGCATAGCGCTTAACTGGCACGTGCCCCGAGTTCAATCACCAGATCACAAAAAAACAAAAAACGGAAGCGAAGTGATTCGCATCGGGTCCATCTGCTCCTCTAGGGCTCACCTGCCTGCAGGCGCGAATCCCGATGCAGCCCAAGAACCCAGGGCAGCCGCGGAGCTCAGCAGGTGCCAGCTTCTGATGCTAGGGAGACAACCTACCGGCAGGGCTCTCCTGCTCCTGGGGACTCGGGGCTTGCCCGTGGGACACCCCAGCACCCAGGTCTCATCTGTGCTCGTGGGTGAGGCCATATCATGGCTAGGTACCGAATGGTCAGTTTTTGATGAAGTTTCCATTGAACTCCAAGCACCCCCAGACCTTACTGGGTGTCCCAGCCGCCTCAGCACACATCCCTATAACTCCAGGCTAATGGGGTCCCATTGCCGGCTTCCACAATTCCCAGAACTGGCCTTCATGCCCACATCTTGTACCCCCTCAGCTGTGCCTGACCACTCCTGCTTGGGGGCTCACCTCAACCTTTGAGGTGCAGCTGCTAACATTGGGCTGGTGAGTGGGGATGCCCGGGCCTGGCAGTACTCAGGCAAGGCAGCTCCTAGCACTGGGCTGGTGGGTGGGGATGCCCGGGCCTGGCAGTACTCAGGCAAGGCAGCTCCTAGCACTGGGCTGGTGGGTGGGGATGCCCGGGCCTGGCAGTACTCAGGCAAGGCAGCTCCTAGCACTGGGCTGGTGGGTGGGGATGCCCGGGCCTGGCAGTACTCAGGCAAGGCAGCTGCTAACACTGGGCTGGTGGGTGGGGATGCCCGGGCCTGGCAGTATTCAGGCAAGGCAGCTCCTAGCACTGGGCTGGTGGGTGGAGATGCCCGGGCCTGGCAGTACTCAGGCAAGGTCCAAGATATGGTATTTGATAGTGAAGATCTCGTTAGTTATTTCTAGTAAAACCCACAATTAACTTCTGTTCACTAGAGTGCCTTGGACTAGGCGAGAGAGAGAGAGAGAGAGAGAGAGAGAGAGAGAGAGAGAGAGAGAGAAAGAGATTAGCACGGGAGCGTGGGAGAACGTTTATAGAGGCCCTCAGACTGGGTCCAGGACCAGTTTGTGCTTGGGGGAGGAGGATTCTCCCAATGCTGGAAGGAAGATGGAGCATAGATCCTGGGGGGAGTCTCAACCCCCCCACACACCCTGAGTCTGTAAGAACCAGCACAGTGAAGGGCTGACAAAATGTGTGGACTGTCCAGGTGTCCAAACAGCAAAACACCACAGGGCCACGGAAAGGGCAGAGCCCTAGCTGCGTGTGACGTTGACGTAAGTCAGAGATAGCTGGTCCCAAAGGCCACACACGCAACTCCATTTCTGCAAAATGTCTCGTGCAGGCAATCCTGTAGATGGACATCTGCATGGCTTTCTGGGGAAAACAAGGCTGGCAGAAGCTGGGAGAGGAGGTTTGGAAGTAGGTACTCCACACTGTGATGTAATGTCATGAAAATACTAGAAACAGTTGCAGTCAGACAGGGGAGAGATGGCTCAGTGAGCAGATTTCTTGCTGTTCAAACAGGAGGACCTGAGTCCAGCCCCCAGCACAATACAATCCTCAGTACAGTGGCTGGGTCCTTGGGTAGGTGGAGGCAGGAGGGTCCCTGAAGCTTGCTGGCTGGGCAGCCTGGGTGACCACCAAGTTCAGGGAGAGTGTTTGCCTCGATAAATAAATGGATAAATAAATAAATAAATAAATAAATAAATAAAAACAAATAAAGCGGAGCATGAGAGAGAGAGAGCTGCAATCATCAATTAGAAAATAACAGTATACCCAAACTAATTAGATTTTGTTTTTGTTTTTCCACTGTGCAGCCCAGCTTGGCTTGGAACTTTTGATCCTCCAGCCTCTGCCTCCTGAGCTCCGGAGGTCTAGGAATGTCATCACTTTAGTGGGGTACTTGTATAGAGTGGGATGAATCTTAATAAAGCTGTCGTTAGCGTTGGGGCTCAATGAATAAAGAAGGGCGCACCTGGTGGCCTGCTTGACCCTTGAAGCCTAAGCGGTGAAAGTGGACGCTGACTTCCTCTGACCTCCACACATGTGCTGTGGAATACATGGGCGCTCTCTCTCTCTCTCTCTCTCTCTCTACACACACACACACACACACACACACACACACACACACACGTGCGCGCACGGCCTCCTTTGCTGCTCCGGCTGGGCCATGCCAGCCCCTCAGGTGTCTTTTGTCCCCTCCCCTGGGCGCAGGCTCTGTGCGGTCTCTGGGCTCTTGAGCTACTTTGCAAATTGTTTCATCATCATCATTAGCTCGTATTTGCTGTGTGCTTCCCCCGTGCAAGTCCCTGAGTCAAACCCTGGGAAATGCCGGGGCATCGGGGAGGACACAGGAGCCAGCCGGGGACGCTGGACACTGAGGCCGGCTGGATCCGGCCCCTGTAATGCTGTGCCCTGCGGGCGGGCCCTTGCCTAACTGGCTTGGTGCCTCCAGACCCTCTTTGACCACAGCTGCCCTCCTACCACTTGGTGGTGAGGAGCAGCAGCTTCTGCTTGCCCATGTGGTGACAGTGGAGCCCAGTGCCCTCTGTAGACATGTTCCCAGCGCTAGTGTCTTGCGGCTGTGGACGGTACTTAGGACCATACAGAAGTTTTCTCGCAGCTCTGGGACCAGAAGTCTGACATCTGTGTGGGGTGGGGGTAGGGGGCTGTGGTCCCTCCTCGGGCTGCTTCTGGTGGTTCCAAGTGTCCTGGCCTTCAGCCCCCTTCTCTTCACTCAGCCATCTTTCCTCTGAGTGTCTCTAAGCCTCTTACCAAATTCCTGTAGCTGGACCGAGGGACCACCTTAAAGACCACGTTGAAACCTCTGATATGCTCACTGCTGGGGCAATTGGGGAGGAGGAAGAAAAGGAGGCTACCAAGGGGCCAGCCTGAGAGTCGGGAGATGGCTGGGTCTTCTGGGGTGTCTGGTCTGTACTGTGGTTATAAAATGACCCGGGGGGGGGGGCATTGCAATGCACAGCCACATATAACCTCAACACTTGGGAGGCTGAGCCAGAAAGAAGCTGAATTTGAAAGTGGATTGGGTTACAGAGCAAGCCCCTGTCTCAGAAATAAAGGGATGGAGATGACATGTAGCCCAGTCCATAGAGGGTTTGCCTAGTATGCACCAAGCCCGGATCCAGTCCCCAGCAGTGAGTAAACCCATCTCGGTGGTGCGTGCCCATGATCCCAGAAGCACGAGGGTTACAGGAGGTGGAGGCAAGTCTGGCATATGGTACCTGCCTCAAAAAAAAAAAAAAAAAAAAAAAAGAAGAAATCGCCCCAGAGCGAGGTGCGCCTGGGGATTAGGAAGCTGAGAAAGCAGAGTTTTTCGCAAAATAATTTTTTTTGTTTATTCAGTTATGCGTGTGTGTGTTTATGTGTGCGCACGTGTGTGTATGTGTGTGTGTGGAACTACGGGCGAATTCGGGAATCACCACGGACGCCTCTACCTCCTCCTTGTTTACTCTGTCCCAGGGATTCACAGGCTCCGCCCTACCAGGACCAGAAGCGCAGGCCGTCCCCGCTTCCGCCCGGTGTCTATACGTGGGGTCTAGGATCCGAACTCAGGACCTTCCGCCTGCAAGGCAGAGGCTTAACCCCTGAGCCACCTCTCCAGCCCCTCGCAAAATAATTTTTAAGCATTTACTGAGAAAGAGGGGCTTCTGGGGATCAAAGTCAGATTGTCGGGTGTGCTGACAGGTTCCTTACCCTGAGCTATCTTACCAATCCACAAAAATACAATTTAATTTCCAAAATGGCTGATTCCAACACTGGATTGTCTAGCGTTCCAGTGCTACTTCAGACTTCACTATGCAAAACCAGAAAGGAGAAGTGGGGTTCTCCCTTCTGAGTACCATTTGGCTGGGCCTCCAGGACCCCCCAAAACACATAGATGCTGTCCACCTCCCTGATGCCCGGCAGGGGACCCACGAGCCTCCTGACCTGCTCCTCGGGGTCACCTGTCTGGAGCCCATTCAGGTTCGAGGTGAGAGCCAATGGCTGACGGGCAGTTGGTGGGAGGCGTGGAGTGGAGAGCAACCCACGTGTGCGAAACAGCTGTCTCCTGGGCCTGGTCAGACAGGGCAGCTGGTGTGACCTGGACAGCCCATGGGACCCTGGCAGCCTGTGCCCGGCTGAAGCAGAAGCTGCTCTGGCCTGTCCCTCCCACGGGCCCTGAACGGCGACCATCCTGTTGGTTTGTCACCGTGGGCCTGCACAGAGGGTTAGATCTTGATGACTGATGGCTCGGCCCTTTCCTTCTCTGCTCTTTGGCTACCACGGGGCAGGCAGCCTCCTCTGCCTCGTGATCCCCATAACCCCAAAGTGAGGTGAAAACCAAGATGAAACTTCCAGAACTGTGAGTGAGATGCTTTTCTTCCTTTTTCTTTTTTTAAACATTATTCATTGCATGAGAGAGAGAGAGACAGAGAGAGAGAGAGAGACAGAGAGAGAGACTGAGAGACAGAGACAGAGAGAGACAGAGAGACAGAGACAGAGAGAGACAGAGAGAGAGACAGAGAGACAGAGACAGAGACAGAGAGAGACAGAGAGAGAGACAGAGAGAGACAGAGAGACAGAGACAGAGAGAGACAGAGAGAGACAGAGAGACAGAGAGAGACAGAGAGAGAGACAGAGAGGCAGAGACAGAGACAGAGAGAGACAGAGAGAGACAGAGAAAGAGAGAGACACAGAGAGACAGAGAGACAGAGACAGAGAGAGAGAACTCAGAACTCAGGTTCTCTCCCTCACCACCTTGGGCTCCAGGATCAGCTTGGGCTCGGGTCAGGGGAGGCCCAGCACCTTCCCCCACTGCCATTTGCCAGCCGTCCTTTCCTCCTTTCAAGATGTCCGTCTCGGAGCGTCGTTGTGGGGCAAAGCTAGGCCCACGCTTGTTGCCTGAGAGGAGTGCCCCCTGCTCAGGAGGTTGAGGAGACCCAGCCCTCCTCGCCCCTCGGCTCAAGTCAGCACTCCATCTGGGTGGGCACGGGCCGCACCTGTCCCCTGCCCGCCCCCCTCATAGCTCAAAGGCACCAGTGTTCTCATGGGAAAGCGGGGCAGGCCCTGGGCTCCTTGGGTGGGCGCTGCTGTGCCCTGTGCAGTGGGCTGCTGACACGGGCATGTTTCTTCACCCAGAGAGAAAGCCACCTTTTGTAGGGAGACTTCAGGACTGGAGGCGCTGAGTGGGCCTGGACCCCTATTGCTGGGCGCAACCCTCTTTAGCCCCCCCGTCTCTGCCTGCCCACTGAACACCTGTGAAGTGGGGTGTGGCAATGGAGGTGGAGCAGATTCATTTTATTTGTTGAAGGGAATTACCGTCGGACAATGAGCGCATCATTAGTGATATAATCAGCACACAGCTTTGTCCCTCTGGGACCACCACATCTTGTCAACAGGTGGGATCCCAGCAACGGCCCTGGGGGAGCCCACCCAGGCTGCGATTAGCAGCTAATGAGAGGCCTGGCCGTGGTCTGGGAGGGGCCGTACTCAGCAGCTGTGTACCTTGGCCCAGCTGCCCCCCGGGGACTTGGGGTGACGGTCATCACTGGGCCTTGCGTATTATTCTTTCTAAGGAGTTTTCTTCCTTGTTGGATGTTGTTTTGCTTTTAAGATAGGGCACTGTGTCGTCCAGGCTGCCCTGGAGCTCATGGAAATCCTCCTGCCTCAGCCTGTCCAGTGCTGGAGTACGATCCTGCCCCACCGTGCCCACGTCCCTGGGTCTTACACACATCCTGGGTTGCTTTTGCCACAGTTATGCAGGTGGTGGTTAGACACTGCCCGTGGACAACTGTGTGGGGAGCCTGGGCCCCTCTCATGACCAAGGTCCCACGTGATAAAACAATGAGTTTATTGGGATTACTTACAGGGGGAGAGATGACTCAAAGGCAGCTACATCACCAGAAAGCCCACCCCAGTACGGCTGGTAGCGTCCCCTTGGCTGCATGAGCAAAATACTCTTCAGTTAGCCTTCCTCGGCCTCTACATTTAGTGCCCTCCTGGACCTCCGGGCCCCGAGGGTATGCGCACAGGCATGCGTGGGGCACGTGTCTTCTAGACCCTCCCCACCTGCTCTGTCTCTGAGGGCAACAGACAGCAGGCGTGATCTTGATGGTCTCAAACAAAGATGGGGGCTGATTGTCAGGAGGAAAATGCCACACATAGATGACCACTCTTTCAGTTAGTTGAGACAAACTCACGGTGGTCCACACACCCGCCTGGTGGGCCACACTCGCCAGGTGGCTGGATAGGCAGCACTCCTTTGTGACTTTGTTGCAGTCAGCCTGCATGGTTGCTGATAAATGACCATCAAATGGCTTAGGGAACAAGGGTTTATTATCTTACCATTCCTGGTTACAGTTCTTAGTCCAGCTTGACAGGAAAGCACGCACCAACACCAGGGCCAAGGGAACTGGCCACACCATCACTGCATAACGGCTGAGAGAAGGACAATCCTTACTTGCCAGACCAGCATGTCTGGTCAAGTGAACAGAAGGATGCCAACTCTCTCAACCAGCTCTCTGTGATGTATCAAGCCACCGTGGGCTGGGTCTTCCCCATCAGCTGGACAATCTCCTTCAGGTTTGCTCTGGGCTTAACTCAATCATCAACTCTCTGCAACTGTGCCCAGAGCTCAAACCCTCAACAGTCAAGTTGACACCTGTGCTTAACTATGACACTCCACCCCTTGTCAACTTGACACAAAAACAATAGCACTTTTATTTATTTTTTTATTTCAGTCTCCGTAGAGACTGTCAAAAATCGCCAGTGCCGACTATATTTCAAGTCGTCACGGCGGGGTATTGGGAAAAGTTTTCAATTAGCAATAATCGTGCCTCGGATAAACGTCATTGGCTATGATACTGCCACTGCGCAAAGCTAGCACTTTTAAACTGTAACCTTTCCTTGTCCCCACGGATGTTAAAAGTTATCTTTAAAAATATAAATATGTTTCATGGAAATATTTAAAATGTTCTCTCATTAAAAGTTCAGTTCCAACATTTTAAAAGTTCAAAGTTCTTAATCTTCTTAAATTAGAAATAAGTTAAATACTTTAAAACAGATAAAACATTAAAACAGAAGGATTTTAAAACAATAAGAAAACATTAAAAAGATCAAAGTCCAGAAAAATACCACATCCTTTATTTCAATGTCCGTCTTCTGTTGCTCATCACGTAGTCAAGGTGGCTCAAAGATTCTAGGCATTCCCAGTCCCCGTTTGCAGCTTAAAGTTGTAAACACAGAGTTCCTCTGAACCAGGCTGAATCTCCACTCGCAGTCGTCCTCAGCATACATCCCTTGGTTCTGGCATCTCCGGCAGTACTTTGGGTTCACCTCTGCAGCTATAAGATTCACTTTTCTCTGCAAGAATTCTATGCCTGCCACTTGATGCCAAGCTTTTGCTGCTTTTCCATGAACGCCTCAAATCGTTCACTAAAACCAGTACCACCTGGGGATGCTGCCGGATTCTGAAGTGAGGCTGAAACATAGCTTAGTCCACTGGAGCTACAGCTGTACCAACTTTAACGCGCTGACACTGGAAAAGCCTCTTTTAGGCAGCCAAACATCCAAAGGGCAAGAAAATAGCTTTAACTTGGGCTTTCAGACCCTGAAGGAATTTGAGTTTTCAAACCGCGAACTTGCCATACGGTGGTTTTCATGTCTTCCACCGTCCCAGTGTAAGTCACTAGGTTTTCCTTCACTGATCTCATTTCTCCAACAGCAGCGGATATTCTGCTGCCTGCCCTTTGCACATCCAGAGCTTCACAGCCACCAACACAGCTCCTCACTATCAAGCAAACCAGTCCATCGTGTTCAAATTCAACTTCAACAAAGTCCTTGTTCCCCTCATCAGAAACTGGGCCCAAACAATTCATTACTCTCTCAGCATCACTGTTTTCCAATTGGCCCACTAAGCTCTGAAGAACGGTATTGGTAATCCACAAAGTGAAAATCTTCAAACATTTCCAACTTTGTCCAGCGAAACCATCCAAAAGCCACAAAATCCACATAGTCAGATTTATCAGCAACACCCCACTTCCCAGGTACCACATTCTGTATTAGTTAGGGTTCTCTAGAATCACGGAATTCACAGAATGAATATGTATATATATGAAATTTATTGAGTTGGCTTACAGATATGGCTGAGGTAGTCAATGAAGGCTGCCAGTAGCCGAGGTAGTTCCAATGATGGCTGCCAGTAGCTAGCTGCTCAGTTCGGTAGTCAAGTGGGTGATGGCTGAAGGCTGGAGAACTCTAGAGTCTTAGTCTAGTCGAAGGCTAGAAGGTCGAAGAAACCGGGCAGCTGGAAGGAAGAAGGATTCTTAGCACAGCTGCAAGAAGGCGTCTGTTCTCCTTGGTGGCTCCTTTTTATATGGTGCAGTACTGGGAGAATCCTTTGAGAGCTTTGGAGGTTCTGATAGGATCCGAGGCGTGTATAATCCTTTCAAGTAATCTCAGTTGATCCTTTCCAGAGGTGGTCTCAGCCCAGCTTAGCCCGGGTGTGTCAAGTTGACACCTAGGCTTAACTAGCACAGACTTCATCAGTGGGCCTCTCAACCCATCCCTGAAGGGAGGAATGCTGCTGGCTGTGGGCTCTCCCTGCAGGAAAGAGGGCCCCAGGGTACCTCTCGGCCCAGAGACCCCCAGAGCCGCATCTCGGGCCAGCAGGGTATTTCTGCTTCCCCCGGCTGGACAGGGGGCCCAGAGGAACCAGTGCCCCTGCTGCTGACCCCAGCCTCCCGCAGCTTCCCCCAGCCTCAGCGTGACCAGTGGACCAGTGTGGGATGCATGCAGACCAACGAGCAGAAGCAGCTGTCTGTTCTCCCTCGCATGGAGGTGCTCTGCGGAGAAACAAGCCATGTGAAAAAGCAGAACAAAAAGCTGTTTGTCTTATGTGTGGAACAGACAACTCAGAGTTGTTTCTGTCCTGCAGGGGAGAAGGCAGCTATTTGGAGCTGAGCTTGCTAACACCCCAGGATAAGGGGTACAGGGTGCGCAGTGTGAGGGGTGATGGCGAGGGGCTTCCCACCGTTTCCTTGGGATGTTGACCGCATGTGTGCATGCATGATTGTTTGAATTGGAAAAATCCATATCCACACAGATTCATAAACTCATCAGCTTTCTGTGAACCTCTGCTGTGGCCATTGGCCGCCTGCTGACGCGATGTGTTCTTGTAAAGCCGTTGACCCCTTGGGATAGAAGCACCTTCCTCCCCTTGACATCTGCCCTTGCTGCCAGTCTCACCGCAGAACAGTCCCCTGCAGTTTCTTCACTTGGTCTCAGCCTAGAATTTCTTTAGGGTCAAATAGACTCAGTGAATTCAGAGCATGGCCGTGTGCTGGCCGTGGTGCTGGCCGTGGTGCTGGCCGCGGTGCTGGCCGCGGTGCTGGCCGCGGTGATGGTCGCGGTGCTGGCCGCGGTGATGGCCGTGGTGATGGCCGTGGTGCTGGCTGTGGTGCTGGCCGTGGTGATGGCCATGGTGCTGGCCGTGTACTGGCCGTGGTGATGGCCGTGGTGAAGGGTTTGGTGCTGGTCACCGTGTGAACTTCTCCATACCTGTGGATCTTGTTGATCTTAGAGTAAGGCTGTCACCATCCGGGCATGACAGCACACCTTTGGGGGTCTGGCCAGTACTCCGTGGATGGATGCAAGAGGTCCAGGAAATCAAGGTCATCCCCCAGGGCTACATGAGACCTTGTGTCAGAATCCCCTAGAGTGACAGGTTCTGTCTTGTATTTGTTATTCTTTGACTTCCGAAGGAAGAGGGGGCAGTAAGATTATAAGAGCAAAAGGATGGGAGGAGCAATGATTTGCAAGATACTCCGCACAAGTTAGGGCCGAAGCAATCATAATTGGACTTTCCATGCCCGGCGCAATGTCCAACACACTATTGACCCCAAAAAGTCTAGCATTTGCTAAAGGCACCAAGATCCTTGGAGGCAAGGGATTGGCAGCCATAGTAGTGTTCCTATGCTTAAGGGGAACACAGGAAAGGGTTCAGGGAAATGCCATTGGGTCCTTGTACATCATTGGAGAGGAGGACCCAGAGGAGAGTTTGGCATGCACATTAAAGGATTCTCCGGGGTTTGGGGGGGAGGCACTGGGGGATGGGGAGGGAGGGGTGAGGGAAGGGGGAGCAGAGGGGCCGGGGGGAGGAGGAGAGAGGGAGGGAACCGGTGTACCTATTAAGTTTGCATGAGCAGAAATAATAATAAAAAATGTTTTTTAAAAAAAGAAAGAAAACATTAGCAGTGGCAAAGCCACACAGGATATAATCAGCCCTCTGACATTTCAGGAGCACCACCAGGCACTGAACACTCATGCAGTGTTGTGTAACATCACTATGTCCATGTCCAGAAGAAACTCTGTACCCAGCAGGCAAACTCCCACAGCCCCTCCCATATGTATTCTGTCTCCGGAGTTCTCCTTTCCTGGACATTCGTGCTTCCGTGGCTGGCTGAACATGCTGTTTCCAAGGCGCATCCATGCGGGCACAAGAGTGTCACCCCCGCTCAGGGCTCAGTGCCAGCCCTGTTTATCCAGATTGATGGGCACTGAGTTGTTCAGATTCACTGAGATGGAATTCACACGCAGCACAACTCGCTCATTCAACATGCTCCGTTCAGTGTCAAAATTATGCCCGTGGTTGCAAGCAGACAACTTTCATCTTGTTACTTTATCTCTCCTCTTCTTGAAGGCCTCGGCTGGTCTTGAACTCCAGCGTGCTAGGTGACCGCTTGATCACTGACCACGCTCCCAGCCGTGGCCAGGTTTACTGACATTTGTACATGCCGCAGAGCTGTGGCCCACAGAGCTGTGTCCACCCTGCCCCAGTGCAACACGTTTCACAGTTGTCTAGCAAGACGCACATACTTCTTTACGGTTCCTTCTCTTTCTCTGTTTGGGTCTCACCCAGCAGCCCACATGAGCTGGACTCTCCTGCTTTGGCCTCCCAGGAGCTACGATTCTCGGCCTCGGTACTCTGCCGGCTGTGACTTGCCAGTCCTCGCACCTTCCACTTGATTGAATTCCAAGCAGTTGGGGTTTTTCCTAAACGACTTGTTGACTTCTAACTCTGTCATGGTCAGAGAACAGATGATAATTTCCGTCCTTTGAAGCCCACGGCTTTCATGTCTCTAAACAGTTCAAAAATCAAAGAGGACAGTATTTGGCGCCACGTGAAAGCCATGTGGAATTCAGAGTGTGGGGGTCTCTGAACATAGCTGCCGGCACATGCTCCCGTTGCTGGTAAGAAGGGTCACTCTGCTCGTACCCTGTGTGCTAGCATGATGAGCAAAGTGCTGCAGGCCGCAGTAACGGCAACAGGACATGCAGGCCACGGTTAATGCGGTTTATCCCACGGCGCGTCAGCCTGAAAAGGAGGAACCTGCTGGTGCAGCGGCGTCCCATGAGATCCGGGGCTGGGGGCTGCAGCCCAGGGGAGAGCGCCCTGCCCGGCATGCCCCAGGCCTGTCCTCCATCTCTGGCACGACACAGCAAAATCAGATGTGGAGACAGTGCAGGAAACCCTCCCACTCCACCCGGAAGCTAGTCAGAAAAATTAGAACATTTAAAATAGAACACATTATCACAGCAGAATGTCTTTGGAATGAAAAGCACAGAAGTGAAGCTGCAATCTAGAATGTACCAGATTGCTGCAGCTGAAGAAGTGGGTTTAGAGGAAACAATCTGTGCATCTGTAGGAAGAGCTGCTCTGGGAGGTAAGTGTGGGCACAAAGCAGCAGCCACCACAGGGACCCGGGGAGTGGCTGAGCCAGCGGAGTGCTCGCCACACAGGTCTGAAGACGTGAGTTCAATTCCCAGAGCCCATATTAATAAAGCCAGGGCAAAGGCATGAGTTTGTAACCCCACTGCGGAGCTGGAGGCACGGGGACCTCTGAGGCTCCCCAGCCGCCAGTGTAGTGAAAGGCTGAGATCCAGGCCAGCCACGGCCTGCCTCAGGAGACAAGGTGGGTGGAGAACAGTTGTGAGGCTGAGTTTAGACTTACACACATACATGCACACATGCACACACACCACATACATGTGCACACACCACACTTACACATGCACACACCACACATACATGCACACACACATATACACACGCACACACCACACACATACATACCCCCCACACACACACCAGCTACAAGGTGCAGCAAGCTGGAGGGGGAAGGGGAGTTCGTGTCTAGAGCTGAGGCAGGGACAAGCTGGAGGTCAGCCTGTGCTGTCCAGTCGAGGGGACTGATTTGAAGTTACTTTCCTGGCCATGGATCTATGGATGTCTCCAAGACAGCAGAGCTGCTGGTTTTGGGGGGCCCATGACCTTTTGGCTGAGTCCGGGGACAAATAGAAGTTCCCTCCTAGCCGCTGCTGAAACAGCTGCGGGCAAGAGCTCTCTCCATGCTGAGAAAACCAAAGCAGGGATCCCAAGAGGTCTGCCAACGTGTCTGAGCTGATGTTGGAAACAGGAGCAAGAAAAAGCTGAGGGGGGCAGACCAGGAAGTGGGGAGCTGCCCGGTGTTTGCAGCCTATGGCAACTTCCCTATAGAAAGTGTTTGCGAATTTCTGAGTTGTTGAACTGGCAGAATCATCAGTGCATATTTGAGGTCAGAAGGAGACATTGAACGTGTTGGCTGAGCTCTACAGGACAGGCCAGGCAGAACCTTCACGAGGGCTGGGCGTGTGTGTGGGGGGTGGGAGTGTGTGTGTGTGTGGGAGTGTATGTGTGTGTGGGTGTGGGGTGTGTGGTGTAGGGTGTGTGGAGGTGTGTGTGGGAGTGTATGGTATGTGTGGGTGCACGGGTGTGGGTGTGGGTGCAGGTGTGTGTGTGAGGTGTGTGTGTAGGGGTGTGGGTGTGGGGTGTGTGGTGTGGGTGTGTGGAGGTATGTGTGTGGGTGTGTGTGGGAGTGTATGGTGTGGGTGTGGGGGTGTGGGGTATGTGGTGTGGGTGCGTGGGTGTGTGTATGACTGGTGTGTGTGGGCATGGGTGTGGGTGTGTGGGTGTGGGCGTGTGTGTGTGTGTGGTGTGTGGTGTGTGTGTGAGTGTATGGTGTATGTGGTGTGTATGTGGGTGCGGGTGTGTGAGTGTGTGTAGGTGTGTGGAGGTATGTGTGTGTGGTATGTGGTGTGTGGTGTGTGGTGTGTGTGTGTGGTGTGTGTGTGTGGGTGCGTAGGTGTGTGGGGTGTGGCATGTGTGGTATGCATGTGGGTGTGTGGAGGTGTGGAGGGTGTATGGTGTGGGTGTGGGTGTATGGGGGGTGTGTAGGTGTGTGTGGGGGATGTGTTGTGGGTGTGTGGGTGTGCTGCAGTGTGGAGGTGTGCATGTATGAGGTCTGCAGGTATGCAGGAGTGTGGGCGAGTGGGTATGTTGGGGTGTGAGTGTGGGTCTGTGGGTCTGCAGGTGAAAGTGAGGGTCTGAGGGTGAGGACCAGGGTCTGCGGCTGAAAGCAAGAGTCTCACTTTTTAAAGTCAGTTCTTGCTGTCTTCCTGGGATAGAACTCAGGTCACCAGGATTGCTCTCAGATGCCTTCGTGCGCTGACCAAGCTCATTGCTCTTCTTTTTCTTTTTTTCTTTTCCCTTTCCTTTCCTTTCCTTTCGTTTCCTTTCCTTTCCTTTCCTTTCCTTTTTTTTTCTTCTCTTTTCTTAGATGGGCCTTGAACTCACTCCACAGCCCAGGATGGCCTTGATTTCATGGTCTCCTTCTCCCAGTTCAGAGATTATAGCTATGCACCACCACGTCAGTTCATGGGTTCCTTAGGGAATGTAACTTAAAATCACGAGGAGGGGCTGGAGAGGTGGCTCAGGGGTTAAGCCTCCGCCTTGCAGGCGGAAGGTCCCGAGTTCGGATCCCAGATCCCACGTATAGACGCCAGACGGAAGCGGGGGCGGCCTGCGCTTCTGGTTCCTGGTAGGGCGGAGCCTGTGAATCCCAGGGCAGAAGGAGGTGGAGGCGTCCATGGTGGTTCGCGAATTCGTCCGTGGTTCTACACATACACAGACACACACATACACACACACACAGACACACACGCGCACGCACATACACACAGTTGAATAAATAATAATAATAATAATAATAATAAAAAAACCTCTTTAAAAAAAAATCACGAGGAGATGTGTGTCCATAGGAAGCACACACCGTGGTGGCATGCACCGTGGTGGCATGCACTGTGGTGGCATGCACTGTGGTGGCATGCACCGTGGTGGCATGCTCTCTGTTGGTCTTGTGGGGTTGGGGTAGAAGAGGTGGCCTCCAGTTCCATGCATGCCAGACTGCAGTTCCTCATGCAAACACAGAACCCCGCAAAAGCCCGCTTTGCCCGTATGACCTGCGAGGTCACTACCAGGGTCACCTGGTAAAGCCAAGTGGCAAGTCTCTTGCCACACATCGACTGGGGGATAGAACATTCTCACTGACGCTGTTGACGGAGCCTCCAGGGTAGAGGCTGGAGGATGAGAAAGTCAAGCTGTCTGGTAACCTGGCTAGCTCAGGCTGTCCTGGGTTACATGAGACCCGGTCTCCAAAATAAACCACGTTTAGTCTCAACAAAGCAGTGATGTGCACTCGTTTCCTCCCCCGATGATTTCATTCTTCTCACAGGTGACACAACTGCCAAACTCGTTAATTCGGTTATTATTTGATTCTTTAGTTTGTGCGTCGAGCGAGCGCCCCGCTCCACCAGTTTCATGCCCGTCTCGGCCCACGTGCTCATGGCCACATTTGGGTTTCGTCAGTGGAAAGCAAAACATCAGTTTCCCATCGAATACACATGCTCAGTCCGGCACCGTTCAGCGTTGTCTGAGGCAGGATGGTTTCTCCCTGAAGGCCGCCTTCCATTTTTGTAGCTGGGTCTTCCCCGGGTAGCTTCTCTGAATTCTGAGGCGCTGGATCAACAGCGCGGATAGACACTCAGGGGAAGAAGTCAGAAGCAGGTCTGTGTGGATTCACTTCTGCAAACAGAAGTCTGGGAAGGTTTGTCTTCCTTGATTTTCCTTTTTTCCTGGTGCTTGGGATGGGGGTCCCCTGTGCGCCAAGAACTCACTGTCCCCTGAACTGTACATACCTCAGCCCCTCGTGCAGGTGTTAGAGGCAGGGACAGACTCCGTTCTGGATTGGTCGTCAGTGATTAATTACCAGAGTGCTGTGAGGGGAAGCCAGGACTTCTGCTTCGTCACATGGGGCCTCAAGCTCAAAGGACGATGGACGCGTGGATGATGGACACTGCGGCATGGACGATGGATACGGGGTGTGGACGATGGACATTGCAGCATGGACGCTGGATGCTGGAGCGTGGACGATGGACACTGGGGCGTGGACGATGGACACCAGGGTGTGGACGGTGGACGCTGGGGAGTGGATGATGGACACCGGGGTGTGGACGGTGGACGCTGGGGCGTGGATGATGGCCCTTGTCAGGGCCAGGAAAGTTGAGTCTAGGCATTCTGGCATCACTGAGCCCTGTGGTTCTGGCCCAGGTCTTACCCCCCACATGCCCACTGCACAGCCAACTGTGAGGTCCACGTGGGCCTGGAACACATGGGAAGGAGCTCCGTCCCATCTGTGTGGCCGGCTGAGACCTGCTGCCCAGGGGTGCAGAGAACCACACCCCCTTTGCATGTGGCTCCAATCACTGTGGCTCCTCAGCATTACCCCGGGACTGGGCCAGTGAGAAGGAAGCCGGGGTCTTGGTCTCCCACCCAAGCCCAGCAAGGAGAAGCCCAAGAGCAGCTGTCTCCGCCAGGTTGCTGAGGTTCTCTGGGTTCCGGCCCACATACTCCCGGGCCATGAGAAGCAGCTTCCCAGCCATCTGGCCAGAGACTTGGTTCTCCCCGACAGCCAGAGAGGCTGCCCGATCTGTCCACAGCTACTTCTCAGGGGGAAACTGAGGCAGAGGAGACAGACTGCTCCTCAGGGTCTCCATGGGCAGGGAGGGCCGCGATGCACTGTGGGGCCTAGAGCTGTGGTGGGCCTTAGGTCCCTTATGTCTAGGAGGCTCAAGCCATGGGCAGAGATAAGGCTGGGGTGTCTCCCACCTGGCTGGCTGCTTCTCTGAGCTCAGTTTGTGCAGCATTTCCAGGAATGCGGATTGACCCGCGCCTTGCTACCCCAGTGCAAACAACACTGCCTCCATCCCTCTGTGTGTGTGTGTGTGTGTGTGTGTGTGTGTGTTGCACTGGCCAGGAGGTCAGCAGTTTCGCATGCCTCAGGGTGCAGTGTGGGTGTGGTGAGCACGCAGAGTCTCCTGGCACTGCCAGACCAGTGTGCCCTGGGCCAGAACAGGGATCAGCCCGGCGCTTCTGGAAACCGCCAGGGGAGGAGCCAGCCAGCCCTGCCCATTGTGGGCGCCCCCTCTTTTGTTTCTCCTGCCCAGAAGGGGGGAGTGGCATGGACCCTCCTTTCTCTCCCATGGTCTCCAGGAGTCTTTTCTGTCCCTGACGTGACACACCTCCGCAGAGGACAGAGCTGTTCCTGGTCTTCAGTCCCACCCACCTCGCTGATAAGGAACGTGGTCGGGCTCCATCACTCCAGGAGGCCTCCGGACCCAGGCTGGTGGGAGGCTGAGCAAGGAGCCAGCCTGGCTGGGCCTGAGTCTCACCCCCTCTGAGCTGCCCACCCGGGAGCCTGGGAGAGAAGAGCTGGAGGCTCGGTGCGTCTGCCTCGCGCCCCACCCCGGGGGCGCCCCAGCCCGAGGGCGCCCCACCCCGAGGGCTGGCCTAGGAGTAGGCGTGTGGTCGTTGCCTGGCACAGGATCCCGCCTGTGCTTTGCACCCGAGCACGGCCCAGTACAGTGGGTGTTCCGCATAAATGAGCAATGGATATTTCGGGTGGGTCCTGGCAGAGGAATGCACAGGATGAACGCTGGGATCCATCTGAGAGCTTGGCCCGTGCTGTCACCCACCCTGCCCCGGCTCCTTCCCCCCTCTGCTCACCCCCACTTCTGCTGTAGGCGTGGCTCCTTCCCACCCGCTCCCAGGACTCTCTGCCCACAGGGGCCTTCCACGGGAGTCTGGGGCTCCCCAGCATTCCTCGCCATTGAGCTCACCAGATGGCCGTGCCCAGCAAGCACAGGCAGCTTATGTTTGGGAACATGAGAACCCCTCATTTAGAGCCATGGAGGCCCCAGGGACCGGGGTGCCTGGGGTTCAGCCCATCCCTGCTTGAAAGGATACTGTTTCTCTAGGGAGTGGCTCATAGCCACTGCTCATGGGACCCCAAGGAAAGATCATCCCCCGGGAATGTCCACTCACCCAGTTCCCCTGGGTACCTATTCACCCACCTGCTGCTCCCTCATCTCTGCGCCTGAAAAGGGTCTGGAGAAGCCGTGTCACCCCAAGGGGCTGATGAAGGAGAGGTGCCGCCTCTGCCCACTCCATCTCCTGTCTGGAGGGACCCTGGGATTACACAAAGCACCTGTAGGCCTGGGCCCCTAGAACAAATGGGGAAACTGAGTCCAACCAGAATGGGAGGCAGCCCCGTCTCCCTGCGTTAGACTCTCACAGCCCAGCCCTATCTACCAGGAAAGGGGACGGGTTCAGCTGTCGACAAGTTCCTCAGCCGGGGCAGTGAGGGGGGATGGGTGTGTGCTGACTCGCACCCAAGCCCCTCCCCGGGGGGCTGGCTTTCCTAGGGGCGGGCCACATAAGCGGTCACTGTGAAGGGCCAGCCTGCCAGATGCGGCTGCAGGTACCCACCGGAACCTTCTGTGATCCAAAGACTCCTTACTGTCCGGGGACAGGTGGGGACCTCAGAGCTCCTGTCTGCCACAGACCATGACCAAACCGACCACGCGACCCCTGCTGGGGTGCTGTGGGAACCCCAGCGACGGCGGAAGCCTTCTGCTGCTTCTCTTCAGCCTCGGTGAGTACCGGGCGGGCTGAGCAGCAGAGGTGTCTAGAGCCTCCCGGCTTGGCACCTTGGAAGGGGGCCCACCCACCCCAACCTTTCTCCATGGCCTGAGTCCCAGGGGGGTGAGGAACTGGTCCAGTGGAGGCCTCAGACCATCCCAAGAAGATGTAGGAGGCCCAGGCTTCCTGTTCGTGGCAGAGCCCTGGGCCTATGGAGTATGGGTACAGGGCAGGGGTGGCGTAACCTCTGGGGTGCACATTGAGTTGGGGCTAGAGCGAGGCTGAGTTTTGCCTCCTTATTCTCAGGGTGGGTGTATATGCCAGAACTTCCAGCCTTGTGCCTTCTACCCCACAGGGTGGATGCCATCTCTGAGTGTCCAGGCGGCAGAGACAGGGCAGGTGGGTCCTCTTGGGGAGATAGAAGGGTCTCCTGTCTTGGCCGGAGGTCCAGCCTTGCCTGAGCGGGGGCTGCCAGCTGCATCTCTGGCCAAGCACAAATCCCTGTCCCTCAAGTGTATTGGCAAAGGCGGCCGTCTCAGCCCTGAAGACAGCAGAGCTCAGGCTGTGGCTGGGCTCTGGGCGGCCTGGGCTTGTAAAGCAGCGAGGCCCAAGGGTGCAAACTGCACCTGGTCCTTGAAGTGGCTGTCAGGCAGCTCTGTCCCTTAGGAGATGGCGCTCCTCCATGAAGCTCTGGCCAGTACCCACGACTTCGCCAGGTGAGTTCAGGGCCTTTGGGGGCTCAGGGGCCACTGTGGGCTCAAGACCAGGAGCTGCTGCCTCAGGCTCCTGCGTCTCTGCCCTGCCTCCTCCCTGCCCCCTCCCTGCCTAATCTCTCTCTGCCCTGCCCCCTCCCTGCCCCTTCCCTGCCCTCTTCCTGCCCCCTCCCTGCCCCTTCCCTGCCTGATCTCTCTCTGCCCTGCCCCCTCCCTGCCCCTTCCCTGCCCTCTTCCTGCCCCCTCCCTGCCTGATCTCTCTCTGCCCTGCCCCCTCCCTGCCCCTTCCCTGCCCTCTTCCTGCCCCCTCCCTGCCCCCTCCCTGCCTGATCTCTTTCTGCCCTGCCCCCTCCCTGCACCCTCCCTGCACCCTCCCTGTCTGCTGGCCTAGGACCTCCAGGTGAGCCTGCCCTCTAGAAGTCCCCTAGTTGTCACCTGTCCCAAGGAGGTCCAGCAGAGCTCCACAGTCCTGAAGGGAGGGCCCCTGGGCAGGAGGCTGCCGTGGGCAGGCCAGTCTCCCCAGCGCGCACTCTGCCCACAGCCTCCCAGCAGGCCTCTTTCTTGGCCTCACCTGTGAGGCGGTGTCTGGACTGAGCACGGGGCGGGTCCAGGAGCTGGCCGTGGCTGTCGGACACAAGAACGTCACGCTCCAGGTGGATCAGGTCGGTGTCCTCCTGTGGTCCTTGGGGGGCACATCAGTGATGGGGAGTCGGTGGGTGGTCTCCAGGGCCCCCCATGATGCCATTGCCCACCTCGGTCTCACCCTGGCTGGTGACTCCTCCAGAGCTCCTGCAGCTACCTAAAGTGACCACGAAATATGTGTCCCCATTGGGGTCCAGCATGTTGGGGTTCAGAACCTTTCTCCGGGACTTACTGCCCCTCCTCAAGTCTGAGATGGCTTCGCCGTCCCCCTCCTGGAAGAGGCCCCAGGCCAGTCCCCAGATAAGGTTCATGTGGCCCGACGGGGAGGGGGAGGGAAGCCAGCCGATGCCATCCCAGGACCACGGCAAACCCGTCCCGGTTCTCCGAGGCTCCCCAGGGAGCAGGTTGTTCATCCATAGGCTGTGTGGGCAAAGCCAGGGACCAGAGTGAAGAGGGGTGGGGCAGAGCTGGGGTGCCGCGGGCCGCCCTGGCCGTGACTCAGAACACTCATCTGGATGTCCTGGTCTCGGCAGCTGCGCTGTCTGGCGCGCCACCTCCCCAAGAACCTCGCGCCCGAGCACTTGGACGCCTTCCCACTGGACCTGCTGCTTTTCCTCAAGTAGGTCCTCAGCCCAGGTCGGCCGCAGCCCAGGGGCGGCCTGTTCTTCCTCCCCAGACCCGGGAGGCAGAGCAGAGGTTGTGAGGCTTTGCCAGGGAGGCTCTCAGTGAGAGGGGAGTGAGAGGGGAGACAGTGGTCAGTGCCCCCTCTCCTCCTCTCCACAGTCCAGCTGTGTTTGTGGGTCCCCAGGCCTGTACCCACTTCTTCTCCCTCGTCTCCAAGGCCAACATAGACTTGCTCCCGCAAGGAGCCCCCGAACGCCAGCGCCTGCTGCCTGCGGCTCTGTCCTGTCTGGTTCGGAGGGGGCAGGGCGGGGCAGGGCGGAAAAGAGACTGCGGTGTGCAGCCAGGCGCTGAGGCTGGTGTGTGTGCAGGGCGTGAACGGCTCTCGGGTGACTGAGACGGAAGTGAGAGCCCTGGGAGGTCTGGCTTGCGACCTGCCTGGCCGCTTCGTGGCCGAATCTGCGGAATCCCTCCTTCCTTGGCTGGCGGGCTGCCAGGGACCCTTGGACCACGGCCAGGAGGAAGCAGTCAGGGCAGTGCTGCGGAAAGGAGGACCCCCTTACGGGTGAGTCAGGGCGGCTGAAGCACGTGGGCAGCTGGGCGTGAGGACCTCATGGCCTCTCTGGTGGCCAAGGGCCAGCGACCCTCAGGAGCTGCGGCTTTGGCTTCTCAATGGCTTCTGCTGTTTTTTTGGGGTGCCTGTGTCTGGACAGCCTCCCGTCAATGTGGTCCGTCTTGACTCTGGATGCTCTGCAAGGGCTGGTAGCCGTGCTGGATGAGTCCATCGTCCGCAGCATCCCCAAGGTGAGGCCCAGCCTTCATTCTGACCGTGACGCTGCTGGGCTGCGAGACCTGTGGGGCTCTGCTCTGCCCACAGAGAGTCACGGCGGCATGGCTGCGGCACAGCACTCGGGACCTGTCCTGGCTGGGGCCCAAACTGACCGCTGTATTCCTGAGGTTGCGGCGGGACACGGAGGGTGAGTCCAGGCCACATGGCCGTCAGGCATCTGGAGGAGACAGGGCGGGGTGGGTGTGGGAGGAAGGAGAGACCTAGAAGAACACTGCTCCTGACCCCCTCCCCGCCCCAGCAGGACAAGCTTGCCCTCCTGGCCGGAAGCCCCAGATGGTGACCGAAGACCTTATCTTCTATGAGAACTGGGAGCTGGAGGCCTGTGTGGATGGCACCATGGTGGCTGCCCAGATGGAACACGTGAATGGCAACCCCTTTACCAATGAGCAGCTGGAAATTTTCAAGCGCAAGCTGGACGAGGTAGTTAGGACAGGCTTCCGTCTGGCCGCTGGGCTGGGACTCGCTTCCCCTTGCGTCCCTGGGGGTGCTTTGGCCTTCATACTCACTTCCCCCGCAGACCTACCCTCAAGGATACCCTGAGTCCCTGATCAAGCAGCTGGGGTACTTCTTACACTATGTCAGCCCCAGGGACATCCACAAGTGGAATGTGACCGCCCCTGAGACAATCAAAGCTGTGCTCCGGGCCAGCCAAGGACTGAAGATGGATGCCCAGGTGATACCTGCCCCAGGGGACACATGGCAGCCTGAGGTTGTGGGAGGGGGCGGGGGAGCGCATGGTTGTGTGTGTGTGTGTGTGCATGGTTGTGTGTGTGTGTGTGTGTGCGCATGGTTGTGTGTGGGTGGAGGTGCATGGTTGTATTTGTGGGGGTGCATCTCTCTCTGCCTCAGGGCACCTCTGGCCTTCTCCCGCAGATGACTGCCCTGATCGTTCGTTATCTGCTGGGAGGGGGCCCGCTGGACGAGGACACCCTGCAAGTCCTGGCTAGCATCCGTCCCACCTACCTGTGTAACCTCAGCCCCGAGGAGCTGAGCTCCGTGTCCCCCAGGGTCTTGTGGTGAGTCTCAGGGGCTCTGCAGGGGTGGGCAGACATACTGAGATCCCCATCTCATTGCCAGACCCCACACTATCCCCCAGGCTGGTTGGACCCCAGGACCTGGACAAGTGCGGACAGAGGCATCTGGATGTCCTCTATCCTAAGGCTTGTGCCGCCTTCCAGAACACGAACAGGACAGAATACATTGAGAGGATCCGAGCCTTCTTGGGTGAGTCAAGGAGTCACACACCACACACACACATCTCTCACACACACACACCCCACATATGCCACACACACACATCTCACACACACACACCACATATGTCACACACACACACACCACACATCTCACACACACACACCACATACACACCACAAACCACACACATCTCACACACACACCCCTCACACATCTCACACACACCACACACATACAAAACACACATACACACATCTCTCACACACATCACACACACCACATACATACACTACACACACACATCACACACACATATTGCACACATCACACACACATATTGCACACATCACACATACGCCACACACACACCACACCACACACACACCCCACACATACCACACACACCACACACACTCATCACACATACCACACACACATATCACACATACCACACCACACACATCACACATAACACACCACAGATATACACACCACACAGCACACACATACACTACACACATCACACACACCACATACCACACACACATACACCACATCACATACACATATCACATGCATCATGTACACCACACACGTCACACACACATAACACACACACCACACACACATAACACACACAAATCATACACACCACACACATACTACACACAAATGTCACACACACCACACACATACATCACACACCACACACACACAAACACATCACACACATACCACACACACACAAACACATCACACACATGTCACACACACATCACATACACGCACATCACACACCATACATACACCACACATACATAAATCACACACAGAACACACACAACATACCATACACACAAACACATCACACACACATATTACACACACCACATACACACCACAGACATCACATACACACATCACACACATATTACACACATCACACACACACTACACACACACCACATGCACACACATCACACACACACCTCACACACATCACACACACACATCACATACACACACATCATACACACACATATCACACACATCACACACACATCACACACACATCACATACACACACATCACACATATCACACACACACACACACACACACACACACACACACACACACACACACACACGGGACATGCCCAGCAGGGAGCGCTGGAGACCCCGCAGTTGTCAGATGGGGTGTATGGGGTCTGACCCCATGACGCCTCTCCTTCCCCACCCCTCCTGTCTCCCGTGGCCGACAGTTGCGGTGCAGAGAAGGGCCTGGGCATTCTGTAAGAAGAATGTCTGTAGAAGTCAGGCGTCCCAAGGTCACAGGGTGGACTTGTGAGCTCTCAAACTGGGGCGCCACTTCTGCAGGCGGGGCCTCTGTGGACGACCTACGTGCTCTCAGCCAGCAGAACGCCAGCTTGGACTTAGCCACATTCAAGAGGCTGCGAGTCGACGCCCTGGTGGTAGGTGGGAGGGGCCTCGCCAGGGGCCTTGTTCAGATGGGAGGGGTCTGAGTCAGGCCTTGGAAGGGCCACAGGTGGGTGCAGCCTTGTGCAGGCAGGACATCCACTCTGTGGGGCCTCCTTGGGGCAGAGGGTCTTGAAGGGTGGGGCTTGTCGAAGGACAGGGTGGGAGGTCTCCAGGGAGGCTGGCCTGCAGGACAGAGCACCTGTGGAGGGCAGGCTGCGTCTCAGACCCACCAGGTTTGCAGGGTCTGAGGTGTGGCGAGCTGAGGCTTGGCCACAGCGGGACCTGTGGACCTCTGAGGGTCCAGAGACCCCAAATGCTGTGTCATGCTCTGGCAGCAGCTGACCTGTCACTGAGGTGCAGAAGCTTCTGGGGCCACACATCACAGATCTGAAGGCAGAGGAGGACAAGAGGCCTGTGCGGGACTGGATCGTCAGGCAGCGGCAGGAAGCCCTGGACGGGCTGGGGCTGGGCCTCCAGGGCGGTGTTCCTAACGGCTACCTTGTCCTGGACCTCAGTGTGCGAGGTGGGTTGGGCCGCCGGGGTGGGGGCAGGTGGGAGATGAAGGCCTGGGTCTGAGTCACCCCCTTTTCCTGCAGAGGCCTTCTCCAGAGGAGCCCCACTCCTTGGTCCGGGATATGCATTCGTGTGGGTAATGCCTCTGCTCCTGGCCTTGACTCAGGGCTGAGACCACCATTCTCCAGGCTCCGGACTCCAAGTCCATGGTTCCCAGGTGACTAGGAGCAGGCTCTGGGGTACACTGTCTAGCCCTAGGGGCATCTGAGCACAATAAACGGTGGCATGTGCCTCCTTGATACCCACGCTATGGTGTTCGCAAGACCAAGTGAGAAGCACACCTCCAGGGTTCCTGAGAACCCATAAATGCTGCTCTCAGAATTCAGCAGCCCTACTGTCTTGGAAAAGGGGGATGGAGACAGGGTCTCAAGTCAGGTGGCGGTCATTGGAGGCCTTCTGACATTCCTTCCAACATTAGGATGTCTTGCTCCTGAGACATCAAGAGATGGGTGAGGCCCGACACAAGGACCGTGTGCCCTGCGGCTCGGGCACAGACACAGTCTGACCAGCAGTGGCTTTATTCAGACCCACCCATGAGGACAATGACATGATGTGCCCCAGTCCCATCCTGTGCAGAGCAGACGAGGATTTGGTCCTTGTCCTCCCTCCTGACCTGCCTTGTGACTGGCCAGCTCCCAGCCCCTCACGGGCTCCAGGTCCTGGGAGCTGGCCTGCCAGGACAGGGGGCATGGTAGGGCCCACATCACAGCCTGGGTGGGCATCCAGCTCCATCTAACAGGCCTGTCCCTCCTGTGTCTGGTGCCCAAAGGCCAGGTGGTCCAGGTGTGGTGTCACAGGCAGTGGCGAGGGTCCCGGGGTCCTCTGAGCAGAACCTGCCGGTCCTGAAGGTGCCTGACATAGTAGCAGCCATAGGAGACTGGAGGGCAGAACCACAGTGAGTGACAGGTACCCCAGGCGGATGGGGGGGCTGCCTGCAGGAGAAACAGGGAGACTACCCGTTAGTTCTGGGAAGATGGCCCCAGAACTTTCTAGAAGTCCTTCCCTCTGTGCCGGTTGAGTGCGCCTGGGAGGACGCGTGTCTACGGATGGTCTTCTGAGTCCAGACTGGATCCTTTCTGTGTTGTGGCGTTTGTTTTGTTTTGTTTTGCTTCGGATTGGACCTATGGCCTTGCACATGCTAGGCAAGTGCTTTCCACTGAGCTATGTTCCCCAGAGCCCCTTTTTAATTTTTTTTTTCAAACCAGATTCTAACTTCCCTGGCCTCTGACGTTCTCTGCAGAGGCAGTCTTGGACCTGCGGCCCGGTGGCTTGTGAAGCCAGAGTTCCCACAGGCCTGTTTTGAAAGAAGCAATTATAGATGTTCAGCAGGCAATGACCCGTGGCCCCAATGTGCTCTGGGAGACACGTGAACTGGCCGGAGCAGCCAGGAGTCTGCAGGGGGGTTGGGGGAGGGGCACCAAGGGTTGTAGACTGTACCTGAGGCAGGGACTGAAGCATCGTTTCCTAGCAGAACTGAGGTGTGGGCCGGTTGGTGAGGTAGGTGGGTGGTACTGGGAAGTCCGGGGGTTGCAGGAGCTGGGATGGAGCCACTGAGGCTTGTGGTTTCCAGGCCCAGCCCGTCCAGGGCTGACCTGTTGAGGCTGTGCAGCCAGTCGATGATGTGCGGGTGGCTGCGTGCCTTCAGCAGGTCCCCCATGTTCTGGCCCAGCAGACTTGTAACATTGTCTACACTCAAGTTCTGCAAGGGAAATCTGGATATGTGGGGGGTACGAGATTCCACAGGGCTGCTTCGCTAGGGGGGACCTGGCAAGGCCAGTGCTTCCTCCAGGACTGAGCAGGCTCAGGAAGGTAAGGCACAGTGCTGCCCCAGAGAGCTACGTTCCCCACGGTATCTGTGCTCCTCTGGTTTGGGGACTTGAGATCTGGGCTTCCCAGTTTGTCCAGCCCACTGCAGAGGAGTAACCCCAGGGCTTGGGGGTCCTGTGGGTTCCACACTAGACTGGGCTACAGAGCGACACTGCCGCAAAGTGAAGCAGAGCCCGAACCCACCTTCAGCACGAGGGGGTTGAGGCTGGTGAACGTGTCAATGTCCATGGAGACGTTGGCTCGGGCCAGGTGTTGCAGCTCCTCCAAGGGGGCGCCGCCTGGGGGAAGCAGGGGTCAGATGGCGGGGGGGGGGCGCTGGGAGATGGGGTGCCGCACAGGGTGGGGCTCACCGAGAAAGGGGCGCATGGAGCGGTAGTAGTCGTCCGGGGTCTCAGTGCTCTGGAAGGCCTCGCGAGCCTTGGCAAACAGCACATCTTTCTGGCTCTGCGGGCAGGAGGAGAGGTCCAGATTCCTGGCCAGCCTGGGAGAAAGACGGGGTAGGAGGAACAGGCTGGACGCCACCGCAGGCTGGGCGCGGCTGCCTGGACCGCGAGGGGACCCTCCTCCCCGTGAGCCACGGGCTTCCCTGCCTTCAGTACTGGGCGCTAGGATAATCTCAAAATGTGCATCTGCCCAGCACCTCGGATAAGGACCTTGTTTAGAACCAGTGTGTCAGCAGAGGTCATAAATCTGTGCCTGGTGTCCTCTGACAAAAGGGGATGTGGACATGGACATGCAAGGGAGGGAGATCCCCTGAAGATGGAGGCAGGAGCTGGGAGGAGCCTTCTCCATGGCACTCAAAGGCACCTTGTCCTGCTGATACCTTGACTTTACACATTTGACCCCCAGAAGTTCTGGAGAATAAATTCTTCAGTTTTAGCCGCTTGGTTTGCGACATTTCCTTTTTTCTTTTTTTCTGTGTATGCATGTGTACGTGTGTGTATGAGTGTGTCGCAAGCATGCGTGTGTATGTGTATGTATGAGTTTGTGGCAAGCATGCACGTGTGTGTGTGCGCGTGTGCATGGGTGCCACATCTCTTCCTCAATCACTGTATCTTTTTGGGGGGTCCAGCGTTCCTTGCTGTCCTGCAACTCACCCACTTGCTGGGACTCTTTGGTCTGCAGACCCTCACCATCGGATGACAGGCCCACCTGCTGTGCGCATCTTTCACACAGGTGCTGGGGTCTGAACTTAGGTCCTCGTGCTTGTGCAGCAGCACTTTACTGACAGAGCCACCCCGGTTGGTGAAAGTTTCTCGTTTGGCCCAGTATACTTAACGAGGGTTCGGTCTGCACTGGGATCCCCCTCCCCCAGCCTCAGTTTTCCCCACGAATTTGGCTGCTTGGCTGACTGGGCATCTCACCGGAACTCTGAAGACTGGATGGTCAGGATCTGCCGGGGGCTCATCCAGCAAATGCGAGACCCTCCAATGGCCACAAGCAGGGCACCTGTGACCATGCCCTTGTGGTCCAGGAACTTCTGCAGGATTATCTGGGAAGAAGTCAGGGTCTGCAGAGCTGGACAAACCAGGCCGACCACTTCCAGCCCCATCGCCTGTCCTGCCACCCTCACCTCTGTCTGGTTCTCCAGAGCCACATCCGAGGCCAGCAGGGCCAGCACCGTGTCTCCGGACGTGATGTTCCATTGGCCGATCTCGGCACGAGAGTAGAGGTAGACCAGTGAGGTGATGACGTGCAGCTGGTCCTCAGGGACACCGCGCGGGTAGATCTACGGGGGGGTGGGGTCAGCAGCAGCTGTGCCCTCTGCCCTCAGCCCCACGCACCGTCCACGCACCTGAGCAAGCTTGGCCTTGACCACACGCTGGCACTCGGCGGGCAGTGGGTGCTGCAGTAGAGGGTCGAGATTGGCCCTGAGCACGGCTGTGCCCAGGCAGGATTCCAGCTGGGTACAGTCATAGCGAACCAGGAAGAGGTCGTCCCTCAGCGTGGCTGCCGTGATGTTGCCGCGGACGCAGGATCGACCTGCAGATGTGCTGGTGAGTGCTGGAGTTTCCCGGTTTCCCGGGCTCTGCCTTCCAGGACTGGAAGTCCAGGCCCTTGCCTGGCATTTCTTCCGTGGGGTCTGGATCAAACGCAGGCCCTGCTGCTTGCAAGGCAGAGGCTTAACCCTCGAGTCATCTCTCAGGTCCTCCATTTCTGATCTTTTTTTCTATTATTTATTCAATTGTATGTGTATGCATGTGTGGGTGTATACATGTATGTATATACGTGTAGAACCACGGACAAACTCGGGAACCACGGTGGACGCCTCCACCTCCTCCTTGTTTACTCTGCCCCGGGATTCACAGGCTCCGCCCTACCAGGACCGGAAACGCAGGCCGCCCCCGCTTCCGCCCGGCATCTATACGTGGGGTCTGGGATCCGAACTCAGGACCTTCCGCCTGCAAGGCAGAGGCTTAACCCCTGAGCCACCTCTCCAGCCCCTCCATTTCTGATCTTAACTGACATTCCCCTGACCTGTGAATAGGGCAGGATGAGGCCAGACGGGGGAGCGTAGTGCCCCTGGCCCAGGGTGGCCACACTGACCTGTGCCCCGCCTGGGCCGCAAGGAAGCTGAATCGGCCTGGGACGCCAAGAAACTGGTGACAAAGCGCCTGGAGTCGCGTGTGCTGAGCCGGCCAGCCCGGTAGGCAGCCACCATGCTGCGGAAGAAGTCCAGACCTACAGCCTGGCAGGGGAGGCGGGATGGTCCTGGGACACCTGCAGTGCCAGCCAAGCCCCTCCTCTGCCCACAGCCCCAGAGCTGCGTGACAGCAACACCCGAGACTGCTGCTCCAGGGAACCCTTCCTCCTACTCCCACAGGGGAGGCCAACATAGGTAGCCGGACCCCTCAGGGCCCCCCTACCTCCTACTCCCACAGTGGGGGCTGACATAGGTAGCCCAGATGCCCTAGGGCCCCCCTACCTCCTGCACCTGCTCCCACAGGTGGGGGCCAATATAGGTAGCCAGATGCCCCAGGCTCCGCAGTCCCTCCAGGTTCCAAGAGCCAGGAAGCCTGATCGTGGGAAGAGACACCTTGTCTGGGGCTGACATGCCACCCCAGACCCTCACAGGGTGAAGGAATCCACAGGCTCTAAGCACCCCCAATGGTGTCCATAGGGGTCTGTTGTACATTCCCAGCTAGTGGTCAGCGTGGGCCTGGGTCAGCGTGGGCCAGAGGGATGGGAGCAGAAGTTGAGGCTGGGGTTGCCCTCCTTCTCCTCTCAAGGAGGCAGCCCCCCAGCTCTCACTGGTGCCTGTGTCACCCACCCAAGTCGAGTCCTCCCGCTGGCCAGCAGGGTGTTCAGGGCCACTCTCTGCCTGGCGGTCAGCTGCGGGCAGCGCAGCAGGTTCTGCAGCACGTGGGGGTCTGCCGTCACGATTCTAGACGCGTCCATGTCACACAGCAGGACGCCAAGGAGTCTCAGGTCCAAGGCACTGAGGTGCAGGGGCCGCCCCCCCTGCAGAGACAGCAGGTCGGCACTGAGGCAGCGCAGCCCCACGCCCATCCCATCCCCATGCCCATCCCATCCTCACGCCATGCTGCCTACCAGGCAGGACAAGGCCATGTGGCGCAGGGCGACCCTCTGGTCAGGCAGGTTGGTCAGCAGTCTTATGTCCCCCTGGGCAGCTCGGTGGATGAAGTTTCTGCAGTCAGCTTCCTTCACCTGGCTCAGACTGTAGACAGATGGGAAGAGGTGGAGTTGGGTCCCCCCCTCGCCACTTCCTGGGGTCTCCAGGGAGACCTGTGGCCCAAGGACATGCCCAGGCCCAGCGCCCAGGCTCCGCACTCACTTGTAGAAGAGCAGCAAGTTGGGTGGGTGGAGGACAAAGTCTTTCTGGAGGCCGAGGCTCGAGGCGAGGTTGGCCAGGCAGCTGAGCTGGCAGGAGGGGCGGCAGGTCACTCTCTGTCCAGTGTGGACAGGCCCTGGCAGGGGCGCTGCCCAGCTCTCCCCGCCAGGTAGGTCCACTTCAGGACACAGGTGGAGGTGTGTATAAGAAGAGATGGCGGCTTGGCCCGAAGGAACAAGGCCCATATCTGCCAATCCCAGTAACGTAAATGGATCAAGTACAGTTAAGAGAGGATTTCAGCCCCGATCTACAGCCATTCACTGGGCGAGGGTTTCGGTGTTCACCTAATGAGAATGATCCCACAGGGCAAGTGTCATCCTCCCTCCCCGTCTCTCCCTCCTCCCTGTCTGTCTAGAACTGTTTTCAAGATTCTCCCGGTCAGCCTCCAAGTGTCAGCATGTCAGGCCCGCCACAAGGCTTCCGTTTCCTCAGAGGGTTCCGGCTGTTCTGAGGCCTGTCCCCGTGCAGCCCTGGGGGACAGTCCGCTCTAGGACAGCAGTCTGGTCTAAGCTGCACACTAGTGTTGCAGGTAGATGCTCATTTTCTGTTCCTTACTGTCCACATGAAATGTGTGTGTGTGTGTGTGTGTGTGTGTGTGTGTGTGTGGTGTGTGTGTGTACACAATTTTCAGTCAAGTCTCCCTTTCCACCATGTAGGCTGTGGGGATTGAACTCAGGTTCCAGGTTTGGTTGCAAGCACCTTTACCTGCTGAGCTATTGCGCTGACCCAACTCTTTACCAAAGAAGCAGATTTGGTTTTGTCAACTTTCTGTTTTTTTTTTTTTATTTATTCAATTGTGCATGTGTGCGTGTGTTCGTGCGCGCGTGCGCGTGTGTGTATGTGTGTGTGTGTGTAGAACCACGGACAAGTCTGGGAACCACCATGAACCACCTCCACCTCCTCCTTGTTTACTCTGCCCCGGGATTCACAGGCTCCGCCCTACCAGGACCAGAAACGCAGGCCGCCCCCGCTTCCGCCTGGTGTCTATACGTGGGGTCTAGGATCTGTACAAACAGACTCAGACACAGATGAACATGCAGACACAGACACACACACACATACATGTACAAACAGACTCACAAACATGTAGACACAGACACGTACACATACATACATGTACAAACAGACTCAAATGCAGGCAAACATGCAGACACAGATATACATACACAGACACATGTGCACACACATACATGGACACATGCACACATACATACACATGGATACACATTTCCACATACACATGCACATACAGTCATCTCGATGCTGGGTGTCGCACACACCTGTATCCCAGTCCCATGTTACACACACACACACACACACACACACACACACACACACACACAATTGTCTTGATGCAGGCATGGACATAACCTCTGTCCCAGTCCCATCTTACACAGACAGACACACAGACACACATACACACACTTAGTCATCTTGACATGGGCATGGACACACGTCTCTCCCAGTCCCATCTTCACACACACACATACACACACACACACACACACACACAATTGTCTTGATGCAGGCATGGACATAACCTCTGTCCCAGTCCCATCTTACACAGACACACACACAGACACATATGTACACACAGTCTAGTGAAGCGGGCGTGGACACACCTCAATCCCAAACCCATCTTCACACACACACACACACACACATGCGCGCGCACACATGCACACAGTCTAGTGAAGCGGGCGTGGACACCCCTCTATGCCAGTCCTGTCTTCACACACACACACACACACACACACACACACACACACACACGCATGTGCGCGCGCACACATGCACACAGTCTAGTGAAGCGGGCGTGGACACACCTCTATGCCAGTCCTGTCTTCAGCCTTCTGCTTTGGCTCAGGAGTCATTTACGACGTGAGCTGTGGAATCAGCTGTCTGGGACCCCCCTCACCTTGCTCTTCCTGATTGCTCATGAGAATCCATTGTGTCCTGAGAGCAGATACTGTAGATTTTCTACACTGATGTGGTGAGGCTTAGACCCAGAACATGTCTGTCTCGGTGAGAAGCGTGTTCTGCTGCTATTGGATGAGGTCACATCTCGGTCACTTGCACATACTCGGCTGGCACAGCCGCCACACTCTGTGTTTGCTCCATGCTACACATCTGGACATCTCCAGATGCTGAAACGGATTCACCTGTCTTCCTTTCCAGTTCTAGCAGCGTGAGTTCTTCCTCTCCCTCCTCTTCCCAAGTACTGATGTGTGTGTGTGTGTGTGTGTGTGTGTGTGCACGCGCGCATACATGTGCATTCATATGATTGTGAATACGCAGTACATTTGCAAGTCAGAGGACAACCGTGGGCGTCTGTCTTCAGCCCCTTCCACATCCTTTCGGAAACAGGGTCTGTCATTGCCCTGGGACATTGGCATGTAGGCCAGGCAGTCTGTGAACGTCCAGGTATGTCCACTATCCATCTCACCATCGCTGGGTTACAGGCACGTGCCACTGTGCTCCTCACGTGGGTTCTGAGGATCCAAACTTAGGGACTCAAGTCCCCATGAAGGCGAGGCAGAGGCTTTGCCTACTGGACCATGTCTCCAGCCTTCATGTGTGTGTTGACCCGTGTTAGGTGTCCACACTGTGGACCGTCTTGTCTTCTTGAGAGCTGCCCTCCCTCCCACCCTCCCACCAGTCGGTCCTCCCTTCTCTGTTTCTCTTCTCTCCGCCCACCCCGTCTGTGTGTGTAATTCAGCTCCCGCCAACTGCACCCTCCTGCCCCGGTCAGAGCCCTCGGCAGCCTGTAAGCCTGGGCCACTGACTCTTCCCTTGTCAGCCTCGAGGGCAAGGCCAAGGCAGGGCAGAGCCGTGGGCTGCAAGACTTTCCTCAGGCGGCCTGGAGCAGCATTCTGAGGGGGCACCACCCTCCAAGTGAGCCTGGGGAGGGGCTGGTAGCAGAGGACAAGCCCTTGGCCTCACCAGAGACACAAGGCAGAACTTGCAGCTGAAATGCCCTGGGAGCGGCCTATGTGGGCATTCAAGCAGATCGCCCCCAGAGGGGAACACGCCCCCCTCCAGAAGGCCCGGACTTCTCATTGAAGGTTGTTTTAAAGTTGACAGAATGACTTGGCGAAAGGCCTTACCTCAGAGGAGCACCCCCACACGTCTCTGCTGGGGACACTTTCAAGGCTGTCCTTGTCCTGCAGGTCCCCAGGAGCCTCACTCTGCTTCCCCGCCTGTCCTTCCACACCTGTCCTTCCCTACCTGTCCCTCCCCGCCTGTCCCTCCCCGCCCGTCCTCCCTTGCCTGCAGCTTCTCCACCCCTCTCTCTGTTTCCGCAGCACTTACCTGCCAGGCTTTGAGTGGGATCCGTTGAGAACCCAGTTCCCTAATCAGAGCCGAGAGCTCTTCCCGGGGCAGGCGACTGGCCGGCTGGCACCAGAAGTCCTGCAGGAGGGAGCCGTTGACCCTGAGGAGGGGAGGCAGCCGTAAGGGTCTGGAGCAGATCCCGGGAGGTCACAGGAAAGGCCTGGGCTGTGCCTGGGAAGTAAGACCACTCAGCTACCTCCCGCCACCAGCCATGAGAGCAGGAAGGATGTGAAGTATGTGAACCAGCCCTCCCTTTCCTTTTTCTCCTTCTAGGGTCACTTCCAGGGAATGGGGATCCAGCCAGGAGTGGGGCTGAGGCCTCTGGACAGGAAGCAAGTGACCATGCTGCGATGATTTGGGGGAGCAGCAAAGACCTCAGCGCCCCTTGGCTGACGCCAGGGTCGAAATGGCCTAGAACTCCAAGGAGAGGCTTAGAAGGACCCTGGCCCAGGTCCTTCTAAGGACAGGTCTCTTTTTTTCTTAAGGTTCCTTGTATTGATATCATTGCTATTGCTATGTAAGAGGAAGCATGCACATGCGTGTCATAGTTACCACTGAGGAGGAGGCGGCATGCACACGCGTGTCATAGTTACCACTGAGGAGGAGGCGGCATGCACACGCGTGTCATAGTTACCACTGAGGAGGAGGCGGCATGCACACGCGTGTCATAGTTACCACTGAGGAGGAGGCGGCATGCACATGCGTGTCATAGTTACCACTGAGGAGGAGGCGGCATGCACATGCATGTCATAGTTACTACTGAGGAGGAGGCAGCATGCACATGCATGTCAGCATGGCTGTCAGAGGGCTACTTTTAGAAGTCAGTTCTCTCTTTCCACCACGTGGCTGCCAGGGATTGAACTCAGGTTGCCAGGTTTGCTAGCAGGACCTTGTTGGCTGGAGCTGTCTCACCAGCCTCCCATAAGGTCAAGGTCTCCGTGATGTCTAGGGACCTGCTTATAGTGTGTACCTGACGCTCCACCTGCGGTCAAGGCAGCACATGACTTGAATTCCAGCCAGGCCCCTTAGGTCAGAGCAGGGAAGCAGAGACCCTGTCGGGGCCTCACATGTAGACCCTGGATAGTCTCTCCCTGGGTCTGCAGCCCAGGAACCCACCTGCCCACCCCTGCTGTGCATCGGTGGTAGAGGGCACTGTTAGTGGGGCTCACCTGACCCACGAGTCGGCTCCTCTGGCCTCCAGCCCTCCCTTGGGGAAGCTCTGGGTTTGCGGACTGGCACAGTGGGCAGCAAGTGACAGGAGGAAGGTGAGGCCTGGGCTGGCTAGGGCGCCTGCAACAGAGCAGCAGCCGGTGTGTGAGCAGGAGGCTCCCTAGGAGCATGGCCACACTTGGAGCGCACACACTTGCCCGCTGCTCGGAGAGCCGCATGCAGCCGCTCGGAGAGCCGCTGCAGCCGGTCGGAGAGCCGCATGCAGCCGCTCGGAGAGCCGCATACAGCCGGTCGGAGAGCCGCATGCCGCCGCTTGGAGAGCCGCATGCCGCCGCTCGGCGCGCACAGATATGCAGGCTGCTTGGAGAGCCGCATTGGTTCTGACACACATAAGCCTTGGCTGGGGTGACTGGCGTGTAGCCGTGGATAAATGCCTCTCCTGGCTGTGGCTCTGGGTCCTCAGAGTATGACTCCTGAGACTTCAAGACTCAGGGATAGAGACCGACCCCCACATTCTCCTGACCCCCACATTCTCCTGACCCCTGGCCCTGGCCTCCATATTCTCCTGACCCCCACATTCTCCTGCCCCCTGGCCCTGCCCCCCGCATGCGCCTGAGCTGGCTGCTACAGTGAGGTAGGGCGGGCCTCCCAGCTCAGGAAGAGGGAGCTGATTCTGGGGGGCTGTCATCTCAGTGGTCCGAGTAGACCTTCAGCAGTACCGGGTCTGCAGAGGGGGCTTGTCATGGTGGAAGCTGCTCGTGACCATGTGTCTTTGGTGGGCCATCCTCCCTGCCTCCAGCAGGGGATCTGTCCACATCCTACTGCCTGGGCCAGCATGGCCCCTTCTAGACGCAGCCCTGCCTGCGCCCGTCCCTGCTAAGCCTCCAGGCCTGTGCTGGGGCTACGTTCCCTGTGCCTCCTGTGCTTCACGGCCGAGCCTGCATGCAGGGGGCCTTGCCTTTGGTTCCTGAGGCCCCCCGAGTGTGGACCCCTGAGGATGGGCAGTGAGAGCGCAGAGCAGCCCCAGCTCTGCAACTGCACGGGCCACTATCCGGCGCCACCCAAGGGTCAAATCACCTCTGCCATGCTGTTACCTGCTCCAGGACGCACAGCGGAGCGTCGCCAAGTGCTGATCATCCTGGGAGACGTCCAGGGACAGGAAAGCGAGGGGGCTGGCAGCTGTGGGTCCAGGCCTAGCTGGAGAGGGCAGAGTGTGAGGTGGGCTGCCCTTGAGGCACAGAGAGGGAGACCCCTGCTGTCTCACCAGCAAAGGAGCGGCACAAGAATAGGGCGTGGCGGGGGAGGGAAGGGGTGAACCCAGACTTCTTATCGCAGGTTGGGCCCCGGGGACCCGTGGTTGCAGCGTCTCCTATTAGCAGATCTCACAAACACAAGTCTCCCAGGTCGTGGGAAACCAGTGCCCCCACACCCTGTGGCCCCCATATCCTGTGACCCAGACCCCAGATGCCAGCTCTGTCACTGAGGTCTGGGCCTGGTGGGCAGGAGATGCCCGCAGCCAGAGTGGCCAGGCCCAACCTGTGTCTCGGTCTGCACTCAGCACGTACTCACAGTCTTAACTTCTGGACCCCTCTGACCTGACTCTCCGTGGCCCAGGATACAGGGAGGATAATGGCATGCGAAGGAGGCAAAGCAGATTCAGATGGGCTCAGCCGCTTGCCTGGGGCAGAAGCCTACTGCCCGCAGTCCTGCAGTTGGCTGGCAGCCCCGCCCCACGCAGAACCTCACCTGAGCAAGACTATGGTTTGCAGAGGTGCTGCCAGACTCGAGGGCGTGGCTGGTTCTGTCCACCGACTACAGGATGCAGCTGACCAGCTGTTCCAGATGCCAGGGATCTGTGCTTAGTGTGTCAGTGCACACAGGCAAGCGTTGGGGTGCAGAGACAGTGTAGGGCAGGGCTGCCTGGGTCCTCTCTCATCAGCATGCTTGGCCCAGCAGGCGGCACGCAACTGCCCAGCCAATTCACTCTGGCAGTGACATCTGCCAGACAGGCCTGCAGGGAGGGGCCTGGGCTATGCCAGGTGACGCTTGTATCAGCCCCATGGGCCCGGGCACAGCAAGCACCTGCTCCGCAGCCCCAGGAGGGTTCAAGTGAGCTCAGGGTTGGCAGGCGTCCAGCACACACCCTCCTCTTGGGTACCCAGGCTCCGGGTGTTAGAGGGACAGCCTGAGTTCATGTTTGGGGCTCTCTGGACACGCGGGGTATCTGAGTCCTGCACGTCCGTGCTCCTAGAGCACACGCGCACACATCATCGGTCGTCCCAGCAGGACATTCAGCACGCACAGATACGATGACTAGGTGGGACCACACAGTGGATGCTGGAGCACAGTGCCAGGCAAGCATGCGAACACGTGTGCGGATGGTGGGGCAGAGACAGGCCCTGTCCCAGGCCCAGGTCCTAAGGTATACAGGTGCTGTCAGCCCTGGGACCAGAATGGTGTCTGCAGTAGCAGGCTCTGAGAGGGCCAGGCAAGAGGCAAGGCTGAAGAGGGACCTCCCGGCATGGCTGTTAGAGGGGGCAGGATTGATGTGGTGGGGCTGGATGTCACAGCTGACCACTGGATCCATGTGGATGGAGCTGGATGTCACAGCTGACCACTGGATCCATGTGGATGGAGCTGGGTGTCACAGCTGACCACTGGATCGACGTGGATGGAGCTGGGTGTCACAGCTGACCACTGGATCGACGTGGATGGAGCTGGGTGTCACAGCTGACCACTGGATCCATGTGGATGGAGCTGGGTGTCACAGCTGACCACTGGATCCACGTGGATGGAGCTGGGTGTCACAGCTGACCACTGGATCCACGTGGATGGAGCTGGGTGTCACAGCTGACCACTGGATCGATGTGGATGGAGCTGGGTGTCACAGCTGACCACTGGATCCACGTGGATGGAGCTGGGTGTCACAGCTGACCACTGGATCGATGTGGATGGAGCTGGGTGTCACAGCTGACCACTGGATCCACGTGGATGGAGTGTCCAGTTGGGCCCAGCACAACTGGACTTGGCATAGGCATAGTGAGTCTAAAGGGACAGGGTCCTGGGGCAGGGGAGGGGAGAGTCTCAGGCAGAGAGGGCAGTCCACTCCCTAGCACTGACCCCCTGAGTTTAAGGCCAGGCTGCCAAGCACCCCAAATCTCAGTGCTGATGCAGAAACAAGGTTTTAGTTTCTTGTGTTTTCGTAGTGGGCACTGAGGCTCGTGTCTCACACAGGTGGGCAAGCTCTCTACTGAGTACACCTCTCGGCCTTTAGCTAAGGTCTCAAGTAGCTGCCTGGTGGAGTGTCTGCTGGAGGGGGTCTGTCGCCCGGTGAGGGTTGCCACTGCCCCAGGCAGGCTGGAAGAGACTCCCCGAAGACTGTCTTGGTCAGAGGCCAGGCACTGGGCGACCCACTGTGGCCCAAGCATCCAGGGCAGCCCCGGGCTCGGTTCAAAATGGCCGTGGTTGTAGTTAAAAGCTTAATTGCTGACCGAGCCATGTCTACATCCTCTTCCGTGCGGCTACTGAGCTCTCTCTACCGCTGGGCTTTTCTGAAGACGCTGTCAGATGCAGGCACAGAGAGGCTGAGTGGCCCCAGCGCAGACAGTGGGTGCCCTCGCCATGTGCCCTGAGCGGGGTCTTCAGTACCTGTTCACACTTTGCTTGACCCCTGCTTGGAGTGCCTGCCAGATCCTGTCTCCAGAAGCCCCTCGAACAGGAGCAGTCAGATTGTTCTAGGTCCTCTGAATTGCCCAGCTCCTCCCCTCCTGCTGAAGGGTCGGGAAGACATCCTCCTGGGACTGGAGCAGAGATTGGATCAAGAGAGTGGGAACACAGGGGCTCTTGTGTCCTGTGAGACCATGACCGTGTGGTGAAGCTTCTCTGCAAGATAGGTCTAGAACCTTCCCTGGGCAGGTCCTAACCCTGGACTACCCGGTCGTCCTGTCTTTGCTCCGGCTTGCCTGCCTGTCTGCCCACCTCTCCAGACAGTACCCCATGGCTGGCTTTCTAGCACTACCCATGCTGGCTGGCACTTGCTGCCCAGCGCTCGCTAGCCTGCCATGGGGACTTATTTCCAGCTCCAGGGATACCTGCTCCTACCGGGAGTCCAGATGCAGGGCCAACAGTGCCCCCGTGTGGCAGCAGCAGGTCTGACTGGAGCTGCAGGCGGTGGCCACGGCTGCAGAGACCTCCTGAGCAGCCCCATGGCTGGCTTGAGGAGCCCAGCTCGCTGTCGTAAGCGAGGCTGAGAAAGCAGAAGGCCCTGCTCGCCCCATGGGAAGAACAATCACCAGTGACTGGAGCAGAGGGCAGAGTGGTGTGGGCGAAGGGCTTGGTGGGGCTCATGCCGAGATGGGGGTGTTCCCTGGGCAGGTCCTAACCCTGGACTACCCGGTCGTCCTGTCTTTGCTCCGGCTTGCCTGCCTGTCTGCCCACTGTTCTACTCCAGGCCCTCCATCTTCGGATGGAGGAAGACTTCAGGAAGACTGAAGCCCAGGAAGCAGCAGAGACCGGCTCAGTCGGGTGGTCCTGGCTCCCCCAGGGTTTCTGCCCAGACTCTGGGTAGTGACCCTGTCCGGCCACTGAAGCACAGTGGACCAATCTGGAGTTGTAGGAAGCACCGGCGTGGCGAGGCTGGGCAGAACGTGGCCTCAGGGTTTGGCTTGGTGAGGTCTTCACATGAGTGCTGGGAGGCTGACAGGAGGGGGTTCTCCCAGGTATCCTAGTTGAGCTCTGGAAAATAGGTGTGTGACTCAGTTCTCGAGCCCATGAACCCTCAGCGTAGGTTGTTCACTGCCTGTGCAAGGCGGAGGTCTGTGGTGGGGCTTTTGGCAGATACGTTGGGTGCAAGGAATGCCAGGGGCGTCCCAGGACCCTCCTCCTCCTCTCCCCACCCCACAGTCACTCTCAAGATTGGTTACAGCATTTATTTGCAATCCTAGATCCCAGCTGCAGCCAGGGTGATGTGGTGTGTTGCGGGGGACAAAGATACAGCCCAGCGTACACCTAGGCTAGGACCAAGGGCTATCACGGACACCCCATGATCTGTGTGGGAACCGCAGCCAGGAATCTGTGGAGCAGAAGCAGCACCCCCAAGCCTGGATGGGTGTGCATGGAGGACACCCCCGCGTGCCAGGGCTGAGCACTGGTTGGAGGTGGAGCAGAGGCCCCGGAGAGTTCAGCGCAGGCACTGGCAGTAGGAGGCAGCCGGGGCTGCGGGAGGAAGACTGTGGGTAGGCTGAGCACTACAGGGTCTGAGAAGGGCAAAGCGCTTCAGAACACAAGCAGGTGGGTTGGGTGAGGGCCTGGTGGAGGCCAGGGTGGTCCTTCCTAGCCTGTGTGGCCCTAGGGAGCTTTGCTTCTGGCTCTGCCCCTTGTAGCTCGAGTGGGGCGGGGGGGATTGGACACGCCTGGGATGGAGCTCTGGAAGCGAAATCCAATCCAGGAAGAAAAGCCTTGCTTGTCTCTGGAGGAACGCTGGGGAGACCTGCCTACTAGACACCCATCCCACAGCCAAAGTGCCCCCTCTCGCAGTCATGACTCTCTGGACACTGAGCCCAGCACCCCAACACCCAAGCCCAAGGGCTCTCAGTTCTCCGGCTCCAGTGTCCACTCTGAAAGCCACTGTAGGCATGAGGCTCGCTGGGCCTCAGTCTCTGGAGGGGGCCGACCTGGACCAGGCAGTATAGAGGGACTGCAGGATCTGGGCTCCTCGTCCATGGGGTCAGCGTTGGCACGGAGGGCTTGCACAAGCTGGTCAAGGGGGTGTACCAGTGTGTGTGGGTTCCAGCAGGCATCGAGAGTGGGCAGGAAGGGGTCGGGTGTGCATGCCTCCACACACTCAGCCTGCGTAGGGATGCGAAGGTAGAAGGCATGCAGCATCATGCGGAAGGGCTGGTCCTCCTGGCCGTCTGCCTGCCCGTAGGTCAGGTCGCCCACGACAGGATGGCCGAGAGCGCTGCAGTGTACGCGGAGCTGGTGAGTCCGGCCTGTGGAGTCATAAGCAAGGCAGGCTGGGAGAGATGCTCTTTCTACACCCTCAACCCTGGCTCTAACAGACCCAGCAAGTGGCCTCAGACCCTCGTGGTAGCTGTGAGAGCACAGGTGTACACATGTGTGTTGGTGTATAGATGAGTTCACATGGAGGCCAAAGATCAAGATTGGATGTTTCCTCTGACCTCTGCATCGTGTCTGAGACAGGATCTCTCACTGAACATGGAGCTAGCCATTTTGGCTAGGCCGGCCGGCCGGCCAGTGGGATCTGCCTATTTCTGTTCCCCGTTGTTGGGGTTACAGGTTCCTTGCCACATCCAACTTTTACATGGAGCACCCCTGGGGATCTACACTTTACCCACTGAGCCATCTCTCCAGCCTTGGGTTTTGTCTTTTTTCTTTTCCTAGTGCTGGTGATCAAACCCAGGCCCTATGCATGCTGGGTGAGCCACTCAACAACTAGACTAAAACATCTACATCTCAGCTCTTTTTTTAAAATTTTTTTATTATTATTATTTATTCAACCGTGCACATGTGCGTGTGTACGTGTGTGCGTGTGTGTGTCTGTGTATGTGTAGAACCACAGACGAATTCACGAACCACCATGGACGCCTCCATCTCCTTCTGCCCCGGGATTCACAGGCTCCGCCCTACCAGGACCAGAAGCGCAGGCCGCCCTCGCTTCCGCCTGGCGTCTATACGTGGGATCTGGGATCCAAACTCAGGACCTTCCGCCTGCAAGGCGGAGGCTTAACCCCTGAGCCACCTCTCCAGCCCCCATCTCAGCTCTTTTTATTTTTATTTTTTTTGCAGACAGGGTCTCAAGTAGCTCAGGATGGCGATGAACAATCTATGTAAGCCAAGGATGACCTTGAATTCTCAGTCCCCTTGCTGCCACCTCTGAACTACTGGGACTTCAGGTGTGAGCGGCCAGCCATTCTGTTTGCTTTAAGACAGAAGCTCACTAAGCTACCCAGGCCGGCCTTGAATTTGCTCTGGAGCAAAGACACGCCTGGACTTTTGATCCACCTGCTTCAGCCTTCTGGGTAGCTAGGGTTACTGACACGTGTCACTAAGCCTGAGGAGGAATCCTTCCGGTTCCTTGTTACAAATGGGGTGTCAGAACCCAGAGCAGTAGCGTTCTTCTGTGGAGAGGGCAAGGTCAGACAGGAGACAGCGAAGGGCCTGCCACTGGCTCTGTGCTACTGCCTCTACCTTGGTCCTTCCTTCAGGCCTGGCCCCTCCCCTGCCCTGGACATACCTGTGAGCGGCTTCAGCAATACCTTGGACACAGGGTCGCCAGCATACAGCCCATGCTCCAAGACCAGCAACTCTGTAAGACTCGGCTTTGGATTCTCACAACCTGGTTTTAGGAGCGAGTGTGGGTCAGCAGACCAGCCCTAGGGCTGTAGCCAACCCCAATCGGCACCTGTCTGGAAGGTCCCGACTATGCAGGGTCCCTGTTGGAGATGTGCTCAGCTTCCCGCAGCCACCTTACCCTGTGTGCCCTCGATGCACATGGTGTGGGTCCGCCCCTCTGTGCTGTTCCTGCCAATGGCATAGTTGATGGTCACCCGGCTCTCCCGGACATGGCCCCGAACCTGCCAGGCAGGGACATCACATGTAGCTCACAGGGTCAGACGGTCACCTCTGGAAGCATGCAATTGTGCTCCAAGTGACCTCGTGACCCGGTGGGGCGCTTGTGTCCCGGCGGCCTGCTGAGGTGGGCGAGGAGCCTTGAATCTCTGTCTCACACCAGGGACTGGCCAGGCCTTACCAGTGCCAGGTAGGCTTTGGTGACGCGTCGCTCCTTGAAGCATCTGTAGGCCCTGCCGGCCGCTGCTTTGTTCAGGGCCACGCACAGCGCCCCGCTAGTGGAGAAGTCCAATTGGTGGCAGAACCTGGGGAGGGGCAGGGGGCAGCAGTGGGGCTGAGTGGGTGGGCTGAGCCCAGAGTCGGAGCTCTTGGGGGCGGGGGCTCCCCGTGTACCTGAACCCATAGCAAGTGTCGGGATCGGCCAGCTCCGGGAAGCGATGTCGGAGCTGCTTCTGCAGGGTCAGCGTCTCCCGCCACGTCTTGCTGTCGATGCGCACGTCCCAGTGCTTGTTCACCACCAGGAAGTCGCTGCTCTGGTACACGATGGACAGGTTCTCCACGCTGCCTGGCTCCATGGGGCTGGACGCGAGGCAGTGAGCCCCCTAGGCTCCCCGGGCTTCCGGGGCGCCGCGGCCCTCACCGCGTGAAGTCTACCGCGCGTGCGCTTCCTTAATGCTCTCTCTCTCCCCCAGGGGCCAGGTGAGGGGTGCCCACTGAGGCGCGAGGGTCCAGCTACAGTCACGGGGGTCTGACGCGCCCGGGCTCAGGACTCTGCGCTCTCCCGGCCTAACCTGCGGGAAACTGGACGACAATCCGCAGGCACGCCGCGCGGTCACGAACTTTCTCAGCGTGGCCAAGGCCGGGGACAGAGGTGCTGCGCCCCACCAGCCGCCCAGGAATAAGGGCGCCTGCAAAGTCCTCCCTCCGCCGTGGCGACCGCCAGTGTAGTTAGTGCGCCAGGTGCAGACGTTGGCCCAGCGTCCCGCCGTCTTTGGGACCTGCCTGAAACCCGCCCGGGAGCTTGGGGGTTACTCTCCAGCCCGGGACTCGCGGACCCGGAATCCGGGTGTCAGGTCCCCGGCCTGGCTGCCGCGCGCAGTCCCGCCCCCATCCCGCCCACGGCCTGCAGCTGAAGGACGGCTGTGCCGACCAATGGCAAGCGCGTCTGTCCCGCAGCTCGGACCGCCGTGGGTGACTAGGCCCCGCCTGGCCGGCCTGCGAGCGCAACTCCTGGTTCAGCTCCGTCTAGGTCCCGCCCCACCAGGGATGGACGGCTGTGCTCCCCAATAGCAAGCGTCCCCGCCCCGAGAATCCGCCAATTGGGCGCTGACTCCGCCCTCCCGGCCGGCCCGTGACAGAAGCCCCGCCCTTCCGAGCTGACCAATGGCCAGCGCCTCTGGGAGCGCCGACCGCTGATTGGCGGCGACGGCGGGGCGGGGCGGGGCGCGGCGGCGGCGGCGCGGGAGGTTCAGAGCGCGCGGGCGGCGGGAGCGGAGTCCCGGGGCGGCGGGCGCGGAGTCCCCGGGCGCCGGACCATGGCGGGCCGCGAGGAGCAGCTGCACGGCGTCGACGATGACTTCGAGAGCCAGTTCGCGGCCGAGCTGGAGTTGCTGGCGGAGCTGGAGGGCGGGCGCCCCGGGGCGGGCGGCGCCGCGGACGCGGGGCGGCCGCCTCCTGCCCCGCGCGGCTGCCCGGGGCCTGTATTTCTCTCGGCGGCGTCGGCGGCCCCGCGGCCCCCCGGGAGCCCGCGGCCCCCCGCCGGCCGGCGTCTGCTGACCTTCGAGGCCATCGCCGGCGGGGACGCCCCGCACTCCTGCCCCGCCGCGTCTTCAGGGACCCGCAGCCCCAGCTCCAGGAAAAGCGCTTCCAGGGACGAGCCCCTGCCCCCCAGTATGTCGGGGATGGGTCTTGGGCTCCCAGGGTCGTGGGGGGCTGGGGACCGGCCTCCTCTTCCTGTCTGTCTGTGCAGCCCCCAGAACCAAGCGGCCCAGGCTGGAGGTGGCGAAGAGGCTGAGCTTCGGGCCCGAGATGGAGGAGGTCCCGTCTCCTGCGTCTCCTCCTCGGGACATCACCCCCCCACCGAGTCCTGGGGTGCCCCCTGAGCTGTGGGGTGCTGGGTATGTGCTGAAGTTTGCCTGTCCCTACTCGAGGCTCTGTGGGGGGGGCCAGGGCCCGTCAACCATGAAGACCCGCGTCCCTCTCAGGCCCCTGGACGTCGGCACTGAGGGTGACACGCAGGCTTTGCCAGCTGCCCGCCATCCTGTCCTGAGACGGCCCCCCGTGTTGGAGGATTACATCAATGTGACGTCCACAGATGGAGATCGGGCTTTTCTGGTGCTGCGACCGGACCCCACAGGCACCGGAGCGCAGGTGGGTGCTGTGACCTGCCCCTCGTGTCTCCAGTGGGCCTGGGTGTTCTGGGAGCCTGGTTTCACCTGCTTAGTAGGAGGAAGTAACATCTGTGAAGCCTGGTGTTGGGAAAAGTAGTGCTGCTTTGGGGGTGTGCCTTAGCAAATTCAAGTACCAGTTTGCACCCCAGCTATAAGACAACCCCCGCTTAGAGCTGTCTCCTTGGACCTGACCCTTTTTGGTGGATTCTTGTTTGTCCCCCTGACTAGACAGGATTCCACCTGTCTCCCTTGGCCAACTTCTGGGGGGGCATCCTGGTGTCCCCGTAGCGCAAGAGAGGATCCAGGCTTAATAGCTGTCTGCCCTTCCCCCAGAGCCCTCTCCTGGATGTCCGGATGGCGAGGCCATGGTCAGCTGAACCTGCTGGGTGTGCCCTTCACATCTCTGAAGGAGCAGATTGATAGCGAGGTGAGTTCCATAAAGGTGGGTGCTCGCATGAGAGTGGGTGGCCAGACCCGACTGACACAGCCTTTCCTGCTTGCACAGCGACGGCAGAAGCGGCTGGAGGAGGCCCAACAGCTGTCAGACGCTCTTCACAGGTGACACTTGCTTTCCTGCCCCTAGCGCCCTGCCAGTTCTCTGACCGACCCTGGGAGGTAGGCATGGTGGCAGTCCCTAGGACCCTGTGCACCCACTTAGGGAGTGAGTCTCTGCAGCCTCAGGTCTGACGGAGAGGACGCCCTGCCTGGAAGGGCCCCCCGGGAGGAGCCCACCTGTGAGGAGGACACCAGCCAGCATTGCCTGTGGGTTGATGAGTTCGCACCCCAACGCTACATGGAGTTGCTCAGTGATGATGTGAGCCCTTAGTCTCACTCAAATGAGACTGTGTCTGCTGTCAAAAAGGGGAAGAAGGCGGGGACTCAGCTCCTGTGCGTGTGTGTGTGCATGTGCGTGCGTGTGTGTTGCTCACTCACTGGGCTCTTGGGGTGTGGTGACTCTAGTAAACCCCATAAAGTGACTGACAGAAGAGGAAACTGCATCAGCATGGAGCGGCCTTACCACTGGTCGCCTGTGACCTGCATGCCGGGCTGGGGGTCCAGGACAGCCTGTCCTTAGCAACTGATGCTGAGGGGCCAAGGATGGAGGGATGGAATCCCTGGTGGGAATGTTGCCTCACTATCTGTGCGTGTGCATGCGTGTGTGTGGAATGGCCAGGAACCATCCCTTATGCTTCCCTCCTGCTGCAGTTCACCAACTGCTGCCTCCTCAAGTGGCTGAAGTTGTGGGACCTAGTAGTGTTCGGCCTTGAGAGGCCTGCCCGGAAGCCCAGGCCCAGCATGGAGCCAGCCCGGGGTGGGAAGGAGGCCACAGCCCCTAGCAAGTGGAAGAGCCACGAGCAGGTGTTGGAGGAGATGTTGGAGGCTGAGCTGGACCCAAGTCGGCGGCCTCGGCAGAAGGTGAGCCCTGCCTGGCCCAGTGTAGCCGCCTCTGAGCCTGGGCTTTGCTGTGTGCTGCACCGAGGCTGCAGCCTCTGCAATCTAAAGCGTCTATAGCACTTCCGGGCCGTGGGCATTTGGGTCTCTGGCACGCGCTGGTACTGGGAATTTGAGTTGAAAAGCACACCTTGAATGTCCTGGGTCTCATCAGCTGGACGGAGGAGTCGGGGGGGTTCTGGGTCAGTGGAGCTGGTTCTTAGGTCCCATCAGGTCCCTAACTAACTCGTTTCCTTCAGGATTTCCTTGTTGGGTGTTTTCATTTGATAGCTGGGGTGGGGTGGGGTGGGAGTGCTGTTCAGTCTTGAGGTTTGGTTTCCAGCCTCCAGTTGCCGCTCAAGGGGATCCCTGGGGGGAGTTCATCACCCTCCATCTCTGCTGCAGGTGGCACTGCTGTGTGGTCCTCCAGGGTTGGGTAAGACCACGCTGGCACATGTGGTCGCACGGCATGCAGGGTACTGTGTGGTGGAGATGAATGCGAGGTGAGTACAGGGGAGGACCACTTCTGGGGCTTCTGTCTGAATCTGGGGTGTATTGCTGAATCCCTGGACTTGGTGGTTCCTACTAGCAGCTGGGGCTGGTTTCTGAAATGGTGGGCCGGGGAGATGCATCCTCCTAAAAGACTTGCCGGGATTGGTGGCAGTCAGGCCCAGTCGGAGCCTCCTCATGCGGATGTGACAGGGCGTGGTCTGGCGGCCATCCTGTGGATGTCGGCTTCTGCCCAGTGACCCTTCTCTTGGCCTCAATGTTCCAGTGATGACCGCAGCCCTGAGGCTTTCCGGACACGCATTGAGGCTGCCACACAGATGGAGTCCGTGCTGGGAGCTGATGGGAGGCCCAATTGCCTGGTCATAGATGAGATCGACGGGGCCTCCACGGTGGGCTTCTCTGCTGCCTGGGGGGGTGGATGGGCGGGGACACGGGGCGTTGGCTCACTGTCTTCCTCTGTCCCTCTCTTGAGGCTGCCATCAGTGTCCTCCTAAGCATCTTAAACCGGAAGACTCCACAGGAGGCGGCGTCTGCAGGCCCAGCCGCGTCAGCTGCTGGAGGCCGCCGGCGTAGGGCTGAGGGGGGACCACTGACAAGGCCTATCATCTGCATCTGCAACGACCAGTAAGGGGGGCTGGGTCTCCCCAGGCGGGAGAGCGCCCTGGCTGGCCTGAGCCACCACTGTGGTCTTGTCTTGTAGATTCGCCCCGTCTCTGCGGCCGCTGAAGCAGCAGGCTCTCCTGCTCCACGTGCCGCCGACTCTGCCCTCCAGGCTGGTACAACGGCTGCAGGAGGTCAGCAGGGCAGGACTCATGCAGGCTTCTGGTGGGGAGCCCTATCCTGACCCCTCTGAGTGCCCTGGGAGCACGTCGGCCTGTGGATTGGCCGTGAGGGGTACAGGCCTTGGGACCCCAGTTCTGGCTGCCCCGAGGATGGGGCTGTTCACGCGTGTCCAGGGTCCAGGTTATAGCCGCGTGGTGGGCTCTGAGAGTGGGCTTGACTGGCTGTTTGTCCCCTCAGCAGTGGTGGTCACCCCAGTGCTTGCTCGTCCCTAGATCTCGCTGCGGCAGGGCATGCGGTCTGACCCGGGAGCACTCGCTGCGCTCTGCGAGAAGACGGACAATGACATCCGTTCCTGCATCAACACCCTGCAGGTGACAGGAGGCCCTGGGAAGGGGACGGTGGGGCCAAGTGGCCATGGCTTAGCTCACCCTCTGTCCAGTTCCTACATGGACGGGGCCAGCGGGAGTTGAGTCTTCGAGATGTGCAGACCACCCAAGTTGGCCTGAAGGACCAGCGCAAGGGACTATTCTCTGTGTGGCAAGAGGTCTTCCAGCTGCCCCGGGCACAGAGGTAAGTGCACAAGTCTCCAGCCAGGGCCTGAGGGCCCATGAAGACCTCCTGGGCCTCTGGCCTTGTATGTGCAGAGCAGCACTGCTTTAATCGATGTGGCCTTGGGATTAGAACCAGCCCACCTGCCTTCTAGGCCTTGCCTCGGTCTCCCTTCCATACTGCATCCTCCACAGGCTTTCAGAAGCCCTTGGGTGATGGTAGCCCATGGTGCTGCCCATGGGCAGCTCTGGCCTGACTGTGTCTTCAGGTGGGCAGGGAACAGTTGGCGCATCTCCCTTGACGTGTGCCTGGGCTTGGGATCCCTGGGCTGTGACTGTGAGGATGGCCCTCGCTGACCCCTCACTGTCAGTCCAGAGCCAGCCAGGGCATCATTGGAGTGTGTGAGGGCACCTGTTTTGAGCTGAGCTTAGCTCTAGCCTTGGCAACTGTCTCCTGCAGGAGGCTCGTGGGCCAAGATGCAGTCCTGCCATCCCATGTCCTCCTGCTCAGCCATGGGGATCAGGGCTCCCTAACTCTGGCCTCTCAGCGCTTCTACCACATTCTGCGCATCGCCACCTCTACAGGCGAGCACGAGAAGCTAGTCCAGGTACCCGCACCCCTGCTCCCCGGCAAGCAGGATGTGCTTTGGGTAGGGCTCAGAATGCGGGGCGAGTCGATAGATGTCGGAAAGCCTGGGAGAGATGCCGGGAGCCAGACAGAGGGGCACAGGAACTGGCAGGGAACCGGGGGCTGGCGAGGGCTGGGTTATGGGTTGCTGGTTAGAAGTCTGTCCACATGGTGTCCCGGGGCCTGGAGAGATTAGATTCTGGGTGTAGGGTACACATGCGGTGGGGAGCAGCCAGTGAGGCTCCAGCTTGAACAAGTCACGGAGACCCTCCTTTCCTCCCAGAGGCCCTGTCGAGCCTCTTCCCAACTCTAAGCAGCTTTGGATTAATTCCGGAATCCATGGCCAATCTGGATATCCAAAGTGTAGAGGGGCTGTCACAGCTAGCGGGGCAGGGCTCCCACACGGGGCAGGCGGGGGCACAGGCCCGCATTCTTGGAACCGGTCTCCTTTCTGCCATTTGAGGGAAGTGCTGGGGGCTGGACCATGTGGACTCCGGCGACAAGTGGGTATGCGGTTCTCATCGCAGGGTCTTTATCAGACAAGTGCAGGCGGCTCAGGGTTGACCTCCCTGGCATGAGCAGCTGACCTCTGCACCCTGGACTTGGCAGTGCAGGGAGGAGGGGGTGCAGGTTGGAGGGGCTCAGGGACTGCCCACTGCCCTCAGGGTCTGTTCGACAACTTCCTGCGTGTGCGGCTGAGGGACTCCAGCCTGGGCTCCGCGTGCTGTGCCCTCGAGTGGCTGGCCTTTAACGACCTGCTGGAGCAGGCCGTACACCGTGGCCAGAGCTTCCAGCTGCTGCGCTACCTGCCCTTCCTGCCCGCAGCCTTCCACGTGCTCTTCGCCGCCAGCCACGTGCCACGTATCAACTTCCCCAGCAGCCAGCAGGAGGTGCGCTGTGCCCACCTGTGCCCAGGGTCTGACCACGGGGGGTTCTGCTGCCTAGCCCTGACTCCCCCTCTGTTCCAGGCCCAGGCCCGGATGAGCCAGATAAAGAACCATGTCCAGACGCTGGTGGCAGGCATGGCTCCGGCCACTCGCAGTCGGACCACACCCCAGGCCCTTGTTCTGGACACCCTGTGCCTGCTCCTGGACGTCCTCTCGCCAAAGCTGCGCCCTGTGAGTGTCGCGCTTTGAGGGGAGACAGGGCTGCAGCTGGTGGCCCCTGCCCCTGCTCACCCTCCCTCCCTGCCGCCCCCAGGTGAGCACACAGCTGTACAGCGCCCGGGAGAAACAGCAGCTGTCCAGCCTCGTGGGCACCATGCTTGCCTACAGTCTCACCTACCAGCAGGAGCGCACGCCTGACGGGCAGTATCTCTACAGGCTGGAGCCGTGAGTGCCCAGTGCCTGGGGCAGGCTGTGGGCTGTGGTGTGGATGCCAAAGTCAGTACCGTCCTAAGAAAGGCATCAGGATGGTGATTGGCAGCTGTAGGGCAGGCATGGCTGGCACTGCTCTCCCTGTCGGGCACAGCCCTGGGACCCCGGTTTCAGTGCAACATTCACCAAATTGTTTTCCTCTCCACATGACCGCTCCCCAGGGTTGGTGGGCTGGATGTGAGGTGCAGCCCTGGCATCCGGGTATCCCGTGTGGGCCAAGGCATCCAGGACCTGCTGCCTCACTTCCTGCCTGTGGTCCTGGTGGTGGGAACAGGTTTCAGGGTGCCGTGAGGCTGTGGTGGCGCCAGGACGTCATGCTCCATCCTCTGGACTTGTGTGTGTTTAGTGCCACAAGGACTGGTACCATGTGTCTGACTTGCCCTTCTGAGCAGGAATGTGGAAGAGGTCTGCCGCTTCCCTGAGTTGCCCGCCCACAAACCCCTCACCTACCAGGCCAAGCAGCTCATCGCCCGGGAGATCGAGACAGAGAAGATGCGGCGAGCGGAGGCGTCGGCCTGTGCTAGAGGCAGCCCTCAGGTGAGCCTGCCGTGGTGCACTGGGGGAGTAGATGCCCCCACTGAACTGGCTTTGACCACTTGGCCTTTGCCACTCTTCCCTGCAGGTGGGCCAGGGTCCCCCAGGGCCTGAAAGTCTGCCGGGGGACAGAGGCGATAAAGGAGCGATGCTCCCTGCGCCACGCAACCATGAGCAGCGGCTGGAGCACATCCTGAAGCGGGCAGTCGTGGAGGAGCAGGTGCTGGCAGGGGTGGGGAGGGCTGGGGCAGGCCTGGGGGAGACGAGGTAGAACCCCCCGGCTGAGCAGAGGGTAGGGCTGGCTCACGCCCCAAGGACCCACCTGTTGGTCCAACTTGCGAATGCCAGTCCCGGGGAGTGGGAAGTGGGTTGGGGGGTGTTCCGCAAGACCTAGGCCTTGCGTCTCCTTCCTGTGGGAAAGTCGGGCGTCCCCAACCCCATCCAGCCTCATGGCCCCTCTTTTGGCAGCCTGAAAGGGACTTCTTTGGACGTGTAGTTATCAAGAGAGCGGCAGCCTCGAGCGCAGGTGTGTGCGGCTCAAATGGAGGGGATGGGGTAAGGGCGAGAGCCTGACAGATGTTTGTGGCTCACCAGAAGGGGATGCCAGGGGCGTGGACTTAGGTCTCCTGAGCTGCAACCCTGTGGTCCCTGCAGAGGCCAAGGCCCCGGACAAGGACACGGCTGAGTGGCGCATGGGTGTGGCGGTGGGCAGGAGTGAGGTGTGGTTCCGGTTCAACGAGGGTGTCTCCAACGCGGTACGGCGCAGCGTGTATGTCAGGGACCTGCTGTAGTCGCCCCAGGACAGCAGCGGCCCCCCAGGGAACGAGCAAGAGCGCGGGTCCTGGAGAAGTCTTTATAAAGGCGCACCTTACCCAGAGCGTTTGGGCTCACAGGGACCTGCTGTAGCCGCCCCCCAGGGAATGACCAAGAGCGCGGGTCCTGGAGAAGTCTTTATAAAGGCGCACCTCACACGACTTGTCGGGCTCACAGGACCTGCTATAGCCTCCCCAGGACAGCAGGGCCCCCAGGGAAGGAGCAAGAGCGCAGGGTCCTGGAGCAGTGTGTCTATAAAGCGCACCTTACCCGGAGCAGTCAGGCTCACAGGACGGTGCACTTGGCCTTCTCTACCCAGGGGTTGTTCTTCATGAGGTCGGGGTTCAGGAAAGGGTCCTTAGGGGTCCCATCCTCGATCCACTTGAGGAGCCTGTGAGTGAGAGGCTGCTGTGAGTGCTGGCCCCTCCCATGGCGCCTGTCCGCCAGGCCCCGGAGTCAGGCTCACAGTGGTGGGGCCGGCACACAGCAGGGGGTGGCCTCGGGGATGGGAGGACATCCCTGGGCGCGGGCGCGTGGGCGCAGGCACTCACTCAGGGATGCTTTTGGAGGACATCTCCCTCTTGAAGGCCAGCTGGTACTTCAGACTCTCCACCTCCTTCTTCATCTGGGGCACATCCCATTCCTCCATGGCGTCTGGGGCGTCGGAAGTAGCCAGCCTGGGGCTGGGGGCAGCAGAGGCATCAAGGTCTGCTCCCCCATCGCCCCAGAGCAGGAACAAGGGGGTCCCACTTGCTGCCTGGTGACAGTTTCCCCTGGGGTCACATTAACCACTGTCCTTCCTGGAGTCTGAGCACTGGCTCTGGGGCGTGGGACCCAAACAGCCCATGGGGACCTGTTAACTAGGCCCTTGGGCCTCTCCTGCCCCTACCCTGTGGGGCTGATTAACTGTGGAGCAAACTTTCTGGGCTTGGCCTTATACCCCAGCCTCCCAAGGCTGCCACTGCCCTCGGTCTTGGGGGACTGTACCCCTGAGTGTCCATTTGGCCCCCTATCCTGTGGGGCCCAATTGCAATCTGGAGACCTTGTGAGAGGGGCTGGGGGCCCAGAGCTGGCTCTGCCGGGTCCTGCCTGCTTTGCATGGGCAGAGTTAATCCTTGGGCCCGAGGATTTGGGTGCAATTTGCATCTGCAGGCAGGTGTGTGCAAAGGGTGTGGGGCTCTGGGCTGTCAGCAAACCCAGGACCTCCGTGATGAGCATCCACCCAAGCCAGTGTTTTCCAGACGCAATTACCAGTCACCTACCTAACAGTCAGGGAGAATCCTAGGCTGGGGACAGCCAGGACAGTCACTCTTACCCCTGCCTCCCCCATCTCCAACCCCAGCCGCCTTGACCTTGGGAGGGGTCTGACACCCCTTGCTGGGTACCAGCCAGACCCTTCATTCCTGGATGCTGCAGCCCAGCCAGGCCTTGGGGAGGGTCCAGGGCCCTCTGCCAATGTAGCTCTTAGATTTAGTGCCCTTCTCTGAAGGGTCCTGGGAAAGCCCGCCAGAAGCAAGGTGAGAGGCTGGGAGGGCAGCTATCCCGGTCCATGGAACCACATGCAGGGTACCTTTCCCAGAGACCCCGAGTTCCAGCGCCCCACCCTAACCGATACTCCCGCGGTCCCAAGCACAGGCAACCACGTGGGCGGACGACCAATTGCTATCTCCGCATCTCTAGGACCACCCTGGCCTGGGGCATCGCATTGCCCGCCACTGACCCTACCTGCGCCGCTGCAGCCACTGAAACTCGGCCGCCTGCAAACCCCGAGACGCCCCCGGCCAGGCGCGCGGCGGCGCACACGGGCACTGCGGGCCGCGCGCACGGCGCAGGACACGCGGCCCCGCCGCGCAGCAACGGCTCTTTGGCGCTGGTCGCTTTGCTGGCCCACCCGCCTCTAGGATCCTTCGCAGCTGTTGTGGTTCCAGCAATTAGGATCAGGTCAGGGAGACTGCAAAGCCCAAGAGCCTTGGGGAGGGTCTCAATTCCTCTGCGGCGCCGGGGGTCTGGTTCATTGGACTTACTTTGAAAGGTGACAGCGGGAGTCGATGAATGGCAGGTGCCAGAGGAGGTGTAGAGTGAAGCTGGACCGGCCGAGGCTGGGGACCCTAGGCGGGTGCCCCGCCCACTCCGCCACCTGGGGCCCCAGGACCGCCTTCTCAGGGTGGGGCTGGCCCCGGCTTCCCCTGGGCTGCTCTGCCGGTCTCTCCTGGGGGTGGATCTGCGGCAGCTGGGCTGGGTCACCTCAAGTTGGACTGAACTCTTCGGGCCAATTGGGGTGGTGCAGGGCCGTCCATGCCCCCAGCCGACGGGAAGGAGGGCGAGAGGGAGAGGGCAGGATACGGAAGCACCTGGAGGCTCCCTGCAGGACCCAGAAGTTAGCTTTCCCGCTTGGCCCAGGCCCTCATCCAGGTGATGGTTGCCCTTCAGTCTGACCTGAGGCCCTCACGTCATGCCAGGCCAGGTGCTGCTTGGCAGGTAAGCAGCTAGGTTCTCAGCCAAAGCTGGGTGCCCCTCAGGGATCTCAGAAGAGTGTGTTCTCAGTCACAGGCCTTTGGACCCCATGTCCCAGAGACCTTTGGTGGGCCAAGGTGGACACCAGCCTTGCCCAGCACAGAGCAGTGCCCCCCCCCGCCCCGGGCAGGGCTCATCTAATGTCCTATTGTCTTTGATATACCCCACAAGCTCTTGTGGGAGACACACAATGGAGACTTCCAAGTGACGCACTACAGACTGCCTCCTGGATAGGGGCCCCCAGGCAGCAACAGCAGCCCCTAGAGGGAGGGCAGGACCAGACTGGAGCTCTGCAGTGGTGGGGTGGCCTGAGGAGGTAGGGCCAGGTCCAGGGTAGATGCTCTGGGTTTTCCCTGGACCTGGGGAAGCAGTGGAGAGGGTCCTGCCCCTACCTGGACAGCAGGACAGGTTAGAATTGGAAGGCGGTCCTGGGACCCCACTGCTCTGGATAGCCCAGAACCCTGCAGGTGTGGTCATAACAGATAAGGTCCCTATACTTGGGCCCCCAGGGCCACTCAAACAGGCTTCCCTGCTGTGACCAGTGAAATGGGGTCAACGTGTCCGGTTTAGGAGGTTTGCTGGAACTGGGGCATGCCAGGGCGCAAAGGGATTATTTATTGTGGGATTGGGGGACAGGGAGCTTAAGGGCAGGGGCACCAGAGTTCAGAGCAGATGGCCTCCCCCCTCCCGACAGGATAAAAGATATATTTCCTGGGGTCCTGAACTGGTGACTATTGTGTGTCCTTTGGGTGGATTTATAGCTAGCTCAATACTTGGGCTGGTGGGGGGGTCTCAGGGTTGGGGGAGCCAATAGATTGTATAGTGGTCCTGGGGAAAGTGGGGGCCATGCAACCCTAGAAGATGGCAGGTAAGATGTCTGCTACACACACACGGGATGCAGGTTGGGAAGTCCTGTTGAGTGCTGTGCACAGCGAGTCCACCAAGGCCCTGCCTGGCTCATGTGTTTTATTGGATTCATGAAAGTCAGGTAGTGTGGCCGAGGAAGGATGGTGCGCAGGTTCTGAAATGACCACAGGCCCCAGCTTCTGTGCCAGGGGCCTCGAGATGCTATCTTGCTGCACCTGTGAGTCTATCCAAGCTAAAACAGGGATCCCTTAGTTCTTGTTTTCCTGCTCATGATGGGCTTGAAGCCCCCTAGTGTCTGACTAGTCCTGCAAGCAGGAGTCAGCCAGCCTCTTTTGGGGGGAGGGTGCCTGGAATCTCCACCAAGCACTAGACCACACTTCAGTGGTTCTTAGTTGAGGAGGACTTGCAGAATAAAGGAATCTCCACCTGCTGACGGGCAGTGTGAACAGCTATCCTGGATTTGTTTATAAAATTAGACCAGTAACTGGGCCGCTGGGGGAGTACTTGCAGGACTCCTTCCACTGGCCTAGAAATGCCCCCCCCCAGGCTGGAGAGCTCCCCGTGGGCACTGAGACCATGAGCAAAGTCTGCAGGAGACACGTGACTGGGACCTATTAGGATGCTTTTAGGACTCAGGCCAATACCCAATTTCCTTGCATGGGCTCTGGCCCCTGCAGCACGCAGGCAGGGAAGAGAGTGACCCTGAAGAGCAGGGTGTCTAAGTGGGGACTGCCCTCTCCTGGTGGGAGAGGACTAGGAGAATATGCTGGATCAGCGGGCGAGGAGGGCAAGCAGCATTTCAGGATCTCCATGCAGTGGGCAGTGCCAACTGGTTCTCTAGGGCGCGCGGGCTGCACCCAAGCTGAAGAGAAACCCGAGGTAGTTACTGCACCCACCCACGCGGCCTGTGATGCTTGAGTCAGCCGGGGCTGCATGGCCAGCAAGTGCACAGGCAGAGCCAGAACCCACCCGTAGCTTTGTGGGACATGCTTCGCTCTCAGGCTTGCAGGCTGCATGGCCAGCGAGGGGCTGCATGGCCAGCATGCCCACTGCAGGAATGCTTCCGCCAGAGAGAGCTCTGACATGATCTTCAGAAAGAATTCAGACGTGCACAAAGCAGCGTAATTCCAAGGAAACCACAGCTGGGCAGCTCTGGTCTGTGTCCACTTTCCAGGACAGCTCATGGTGGCTCAGGCACATGGACTCCAGTCTCTGGGAGGAACCTTTGTGGTGATGAGGGGGCCAAGGGGAGAGGCCATCTGAAGACACACGTTCTCTATGTAGTACCTTTGGAAAACTGAGGTGGGACTGCCTTGAGCTCCAGCCCACACATGGTGAGCCTACAGAAAGAAGAAAAACCCAAATCACCAGGCGTGGAGTCAGAGGCAGTGAGAGCTGCAAGGACAAAGCCACACCTGGGGGTGGCTCAGCTCATGTGGGGTTCTCTGCTCCTGCCCAAGGATCAGTGTCCTGGGAACCACGATTGCACGTACTTGCTGTCAGGGAGCGGGCCTCCTGCAGTGTGTGGAGTGACAGCCAAGAGCAGAAGTCGCCCACCTCCAGGACAGTGCTGAGCACCAGGCCCTGCCTCTCGGGGCAGCCATGGAGGACAGTGGCGGCGTGTCCCTGCACCCAAGGACTGGCCAGTTCCACTTTTGTTATCTGTGCGTTTGTCTCCTGGATCCTGGGCAGGCGGTTCAGTCTCACCAGGGAGGCTATGCCTGGTATGTGTGCAGCTGCCAGTGTGGCTGGGGTGAGGTCACTGATTCGGCTGGTGTGAATCGGATGGACAGGTGACAGAGGACAAGTCTACAGCCTCGTGTCCCATCTATCCCAGGGGACCACCAGAGAGATCATCACAGATCCATAGTCACCAAGACTACAGATACCTGTTCTGGCCTGCAATTTTGGCTCTGACCATTCCAGTTCCCAGAAAAATCCTGAGTTTCACTCCATCAGGCGGCTAGTTGTGGGCTCCTAAGCGTGGTTGGCAGCCTGGCATTAGCCTGAGATGGACACCATCCCCACTGAAGGCCTAGTCTTCCTCTTGCTCTGCTGTGGCTGATGTGCTCTGGCCTGCCAGCACTGAAACCCGCATCTCCACACGGGGCCCAGACACAGCCCCTTGGCCTTTGCGATGACCGATCTGGTGTCCTGGTGCGCATCGCGTGGGGGGAGCAGCCCCCGCCCTAGAACAGCCCAGCCTGCATCCCCTCGGGTAACTGGTGAAGCTGGAGCAAGAAGCAGGAGAGGGACTGAAGATGGGTGAGCACAAGGACAGGAGCCGTGGGGAGGGTTTCCATGCCCTGGGACGTGCCAGAGCCTGGCTGCGGCTCAGCTGCTAGCCCAGGGCGGTCCTAACATACAGCCAGGTAGACTACTGGAGGCCTCGCCATGGACATTCTTGTGTTGCAGCTCATGTATGCGCTTCACACAGCAACCCCAGCACGAGAACAGGGAGGTGGGTGGGCAAAGGCCGAGGTCATCGTGGAACTGTAACAGGCAGGAATGAGTGAGCTCCCTGCAGACACCGGGGCCTTCTCCGGTCGCAGTGAGGGGTCAGCCCTCCCCCCCGGGCCACAGCCAGCCTTTCTGCAGACTAGGGCTGCTTCGCTTCTGAGTGGACACTATCCTGCAGGGCTCCCCTTTGGAGCGCAGTTCTGCTTGGCCCATCTCAGACGACCACGTTAGTCTCTTCTTCCCTAAACCGCTCGACACTGAGCCCTGCGCTTCAGCCCGTCCCATCTGTGCCCTGTGGATCTCGCCGGCCCCCACACAGCTCAGCTCAGCGCCACGCCCACCGCGCAGCCCACCTCCTGCCCAGTCCGGCTCAGCCCAGCCCGGCTCCCACACAATACAGCCCGGCTCAGCCCCCCAGCCCTCGCCCAGCCCGGCCCGGCTCACCAGTGGACCTCACCAGAGAACGCAAGAAACGCACTCAGGAGTCTGAAGAGCAGCTCAGATGCAGAGCAGCCCAGAGTGCGGCTGGAGGTGGAGCCGGCGACCACCCTCCAGGCAGGACACGCCCACGCTGACCTACCCAGAACCCGGGCGGTTCCGCGGCAGGACCTGGGACAGAGGCAGCCGCCGAGGTCCGCAGATGCGCCCTGGGATCTGGCAGCAGCACGCATTGGGCTCCCGAGTCCCTGCACCCCAGAAAGCAGAGGGAATTCGGCGGGAAAACGCTGCAGACCCGCCGAAACCCAGCGAGCTAGTCCCGCTGCCCCACAGCTTGGGCTAGGCGCTTTCACCGAAGCCACCTTTTGCATCTGTTTGGAAGTCAATTCCGGCTCTAAACCGGAAGGGGCGTGACTCACGAAGGCCATTTTTGAATCGGGCAGTGCGCACTTTTAGCGACCATATTGGAATCGGGCGTGGGCCGTAAAACTGGTTACTATTCATTTAACACTCATTTTATGAGACACAGAATTGTGGCCAAGAGTCGTCGCATTGCTCTAAGTGGCCGCAGCCTCAGGACTGTCGAACACGCAAAGACAAGGCGGGCTTGTGGAAGTGGGTGGTCTGCCCTTATGTGGTCCGTGAATAGAATAAAAAAAGGTGAGGTAGAACTCACTTAGAATCCCAGCACGGGGAGGCAGAGACAGTGGATCCCTGGAGCGCGCTAGCCAGATAGCCTAGTATAATCACTGTCTCGAAAACAAAGTGGACGGTTCCCCAGGAGCCATCCAGGATTGACTTCTGACTCCGTGTGTATACATAAAAATGCATGCATATCCCCCCCACATGCACCACCCAGCACGCACCCATGCCCACACAGACCACAGATATACACCCTACGCACAAAAATAATACTAGCATTCACAACACACTCAGTGTGCATGACCTTAAATGCAGGATCTCAGTTAAACCATGGGATTTTTTTTTTTTTATTTCAGCTCATACAAACTTATTAGGTACACCAGTTCCCTCCCTCCCTCCTCCTTCCCCCGTACCCCCTGATCCCCCTCCCCACCCCTCTCCCTCCCCATCCCCCAGTGCCTCCCACCCCAATTCCCAGAGAGTCCTTTCTTGTGCATGTCTGATTTTCCTCTGGGCCCTCCTCTCTGATGACGTACAAGGACCCAGTGGCCTTTCCCGAACCCTTTCCCATGTTCCCCTTAGGCATAGGAACACTGCTGTGGCTGCCAATCCTTTGCCTCCAAGGATCTTGGTGCCTTTAGCAGATGCTAGACTTTGTGAGGTCAACAGTGTGTGGGACAATGCGCAGGGCATGCAAAGTCCAATTATGATTGCTTCAGCCCTAACTAGTATAGAGTATCTTATATATCATTGCTCCTCCCATCCTTTTGCTCTTACACTCTTACCGCCCCCTCTTCCGCAAATTTCCCTGAGCTTCAAGATGGGGAGAGACTAAGCTGGCCTAGTTCTAGGTGGTTGATATAGAGTCTCTGAAGTTCTGGATTGTGGTTTGTTGATTTTCTTTTGCAGTTTTGCTGCTCCTGCAATGCCCTTCACTCCATCCTGGTGGGCATTGTATGTTACCCCCAGCTAGGGCGCGGGGTTGAGGCCCGGCTGGACCGCGCGCGCGCGCGCGTTGAATGGGATTTTTCTGTTACTCAGAAATTGTAGGTGAGGCTCAAAGTTCTAAACAGAAGATGAACGAGTCTTAGTGAGCCATGGCTGGTCAATGCCATCTAAGTCCTGTAGGGAGACTGATGATCAGTCCTGTGTGTTTCCACCACAGTGCTTACAGCCTGTGCACGCACATGTTCAAAAACAAAGGTGTCTCTGGTGCCTACTGGTGCCAATCTGAGTATTCCCCAAGATGGACACTGGGGCGGACACAAGGCCTTTTGGCTATGCAAGTAAGGCAAAGAGAAGTGGAATGGGAGGCAGAACAGATTATAAACATCCCGACCCTGTTCAGAGCTAGCATGTGTCTTGAGGTTGGTCAGACACAATCCTGAAAACTATCAACTTGAATTCTCCACTATCCCAGAGCAGATAGAGAAAAAAGAAGACCAAATACATTCTTACACAGGAGGGCAGCTCACGGATCAGCACAGATGAGATTTCCAAGCAAAGAACAGACTGATGACAACTTGGAAACGGCACATTTTAAAGTTCCCAAGGAGACACCTGAGGAAAGAACAGCCAAGAAACAAGAACAGACACATATGCAAGGAAGGAGCTGCTTCCATATGAAGGGTGTCTTCGTTAGAGTAGATCTCCACTGATGGACCGCACGAGACTGGATGAGTGAATCTGAAGACAGAACTAAGGAGACAGAAAGTACACACCATGTGCTAGGGATAGGCAAGATGTCAAAATTGGAGAGGGCGCCAGCATACAGGGTTGGGAAGGACGTGAAGAGGACGCAAGGGCGACAGTGCACAAAGGTGGCTGAGATTGAAGACAGGAGAGTGAACCAGAAAAGCTACGTAGAAACCAGATGGCCCAGACCTGCCACGAGGCCCATGGAGATGAACGTGTGCTCGTCTCCAAAGCGAGAAACACTCTGCGGAGGAGTTCTGGTAAGGTGGCTCTGGCTCCTATGCGCTCAGGGCAGTGGCAACATGGCATCAAGGTGCCGCTCTGGACGCCTGACCGGAGGCTGTCCCACGAGGCTGCCCAGCTGGCGGCTGGCTGACTCCAGCCCCACTGTCCGCTCCTGGCACAAGGTCCGCTGCACTCGGTACGCAGGCGTACCTGGCTGTATGCACCATTGCCAGCAGGAGGCAGTGCAGGCCCATGAGATCAGCATTTGCGATTCTGGAAGGATCTGTGCCCAAGTCTACTCTCAAAGCCTAATGTCAAACCCCCTTCACAGTCCTGAAAGTGTTTGTGCTCCTGGCATATGGGTGATTTTGGAGGGTGTTCTATTAGACATGAAAAGTTTTTTTTTTTTTTTTTTTACATACTTGCTGTGATATTTGAAATGGCAACAGTCGATCCATGACCATGAACCAGACCTTCCATTAGAGCGTGTGGTTTCAGAAGGGGCTCCGTGGCAAGGGGGTGTGCTCGTCTGTGTAGATTTCTTTGCAAGAGACCACGGGGTTCTACCTGCTGCTTCTTTGAAGTCTATGGTTTCTGGAACATTCCACCAATACTCTCGGGGAGACAGAGACCACTGGCAGGGTGTTGGTGACCCCCTCAAAAGTCTCTGGGATAGGAGAGTGCCTTGGACCCTCTGAGAATCTCAGTCTTGCCCCTGCAGCCAGAAGCCCTTCCTGCAGGCTAGGGGACGTGTTTGCTACTTACTTCTTGATCCCTCTGGTTGAGGACGAGAAAGGTCATATACAATGTCGAAAGGTCTTCTGGGGTGATGAGCTTGGGAAGCCTATTAGAATTGTCGCCGTCTGAGAGGGAGCCGTCCTTCCCTTGTGCTGGGGCCCAGGCCGGAACCCCCAGCGCTACTGCAGGAAGGGGCCGAGGGGGAGGCTGTGTCTGTGGCCCTGAGACCTTATCCAGCCATCTCCAGGGCCGGTCTCTGTCTTCTGAGCTGGCATGATTAAGGGACATCTGACTGCCTGAGAAGGATCCGTGGCGGGATGGCTCTGTTGTACAACATGTGCTTAGCGTGAATTCTATCCCTTGCGGCAAAAACATTAAGATTCCTCCCTCTCCCCTCCCCCAGTGCTGGGCCCTGTACCCAGGGCCTGGCTCAAAGTGGCAGGTACCACTGAGCTGCAGCCTCTGCGGTCTGCTTGCCTTCAGACGGCAGCTGACGGACCGGAGAGTTGGGCAGAGAGTCCACTGTCCCCCTCACAGGAAGTCGATCCTGACTGCATCTCCCCAGCTGTGAGGCTTCTTCCTCGGCGCCCCTCAGCGCTCGTCCAGTGTCTTCCTCCAGCCCGAGGTCCCTCATGGACGCTTCTCTTTCATGGCAGGTGGTCTCCAGTAGGGTTGGTCTGGCTCCTCTCAGAGCTCAGAGCCCCTCCCCTCCCCCCTGTCATGGAGACAGATGTCAACCTGACAGCTGAGGCTCTGAGCTCTGGGCACAATTGCAGGGAATCGGTAGTTGAGTGAAGCCCTGAGCAGACCTGCAGGAGAGTGTCTGCCGATGGGGAGGCTCAGGCCTTGGGGAGTGAACCAGTCCCCGGGCAGGTGAAAAGACGGAGGGAGCTGGCTGAGACTCACCCTTCTGAGACTTGGCCGCACGTGTGGTCTGGCCAGCGAGGAGCGTCCCTCTCTCAGCCATTGCAGGGATGTGGTGGGCAGGTCCCTCGGTCCTGGTGTTGGGGTGGGCTCTCCTGCCAAGCTGCACAAGGAGCTGTAACCAGACTGGCCTAAGCCACAGCAAACCCCTTGTTCTCCTATAAGCCATCGATTTCACTGGCAACATGCAGAGCAACTGTGGCGCCTACCAGAGAAACAAGGCCTTTGGTCCCGGAGGGGAGGAGAAAGCTGAAGGCCAACCCTAGCCAGGCTGGAGATAGAGCAAGGTGAGGGAAGAGGAGAGGTGCGGGGTCCCCAGGAGAGCAGAGGAGGATCCCCAGGACAGAGGAGGGTCCCCAGGACAGAGGAGGAGGGTCCCCAGGACAGAGGAGGAGGGTCCCCAGGACAGAGGAGGAGGGTCCCCAGGACAGAGGAGGATCCCCAGGACAGAGGAGGGTCCCCAGGACAGAGGAGGAGGGTCCCCAGGACAGAGGAGGAGGGTCCCCAGGACAGAGGAGGAGGGTCCCCAGGACAGAGGAGGATCCCCAGGACAGAGGAGGGTCTCCAGGACAGAGGAGGATCCCCAGGACAGAGGAGGATCCCCAGGACAGAGGAGGGTCTCCAGGACAGAGGAGGATTCCCAGGACAGAGGAGGATCCCCAGGACAGAGGAGGATCCCCAGGACAGAGGAGGATTCCCAGGACAGCGGAGCACCGGGAGGGATCAGAAAGCGGCCCTCTCCCACACTGGTGGTGTTTTCTGGAGGTGCAGGGGGAGGCTGGGTGGCCTCAGCCGCCTCACGAGACTCTGCCCAGCAGGAGTGGAGTCTCCTAGCTGAGGATGTGGCGGTCACACAGGTGTGCAAAGGAGGTCAGCTCTGCAGCAGGAACAGAGCCCTGTGTCTGTTCTGTGCACCCGCCTCCTCCCACCCTCTCCTTATCCTTTGACCCCATGGTCCCGGGCTGTAGGGTTTGTCTGAAACGGGATCCCACACCGAGACTCAGGCTCAGCCTGTGAGTTCAGCTATGGCTCGGTGGGGTGACACCCCAGGAAACTGTCCAGGGCATCATGTCCTGGGAAGAGAAACACTAGTGCCAGGCTACTGGCTTGGTTTTCCCTCCCCTTCCCCCTCCCTCCTTCCCTCTCTCCCTTCCTCTCTCCTTTCCTCTCCCTTCCTCCCTCCCTCCTTCCCTCTCTCCTTTCCTCCCTCCCTCCTTCCCTCTCTCCTTTCCTCCCTCCCTCCTTCCCTCTCTCCTTTCCTCCCTCCTTCCTTTCCTTTCCCTTCCTCTCTCCTTTCCTCTCCCTTCTTCCCTCCCTCCTTTCCTCTCTCCCTTCTTCCCTCCCTCCTTTCCTCTCTCCCTTCCTCCGTCCTCGTTCCCTCTGTCCCTTCCTCCGTCCTCCTTCCCTCTCTCCCTTCCTCCCTCCCTCCTTCCCTCTCCCTTCCTCCGTCCTCCTTCCCTCTCTCCCTTCCTCCCTCCCTTCTTCCCTCTCTCCCCCTCCTCCCTCTCCTCGTTTCCTCTCTCCCTCCCTTCCTCCCTCCTTCCCTCTCTCCCTTCCGTCCTCCTTCCCTCTCCTTCCCCCTCCTCCCCCCTCCTTCTCTCTCCCTCTTCCCTCCCTCCTTCCCTCTCTCCCTTCCTCCCTCCCTCCTTCCCTCTCTCCCTTCTCCCTCCCTCCTTTCCTTTCTCCCTCCTCCTCCCTCCCTCCTTCCCTCTCTCCCTCCTCCCTCCTTCCCTCCTCCTCCCTCCCTCCTTTCTCCTCCTCTCTCCTTCCTCCCCTCCCTCTTCCCTCTCTCCCTTCCCCCTCCTTCCTTCCCTCTCTCCTTCCTCCCCTCCCTCCTCCCTCTCCCTCCTCCCTCTCTCTCCCGCCTCCCTCCTCCCTCTCTCCCTCCTCCCTCCTCCCTCCCTCTCCCTCCTCCCTCTTCCCTCCTCCTCCCTTCCTCCCTCCTTCCCTTCCTTCTCTCCTCTTTTCTTCTTTTCTGATCCATTGAAAGCTGCTGATGTGACGTCATGAGGAGTGGTGCGCGGGAGTCCCGTGTTGTCCACCCGGTGCCTCATAAGGGGTACCGGAGAATCCTGAGCCAGAACAGGTCTTGGATGTGGCCCAGCCGCGGTCATGCTCTTGTACCTGTGAGCCGCAGACACTGTCCTCTGAACCAGTCACGTCGCTGTCGAGAGCCGTCAGCCCTGAATGCTGCTGCCGTTCCTGTGGAGACCAAGGCGGGTCGGGTCGCTGGCCCCTCAGCAGGGCGGCTGCACCCTGGAGTCCTCCCAGCCATCCGTGTGCAAGGGTCTTAACTTCATACGTGTGCCCCAAGGGCGGTAGGGGGAGACATAGACACCGAGGAGGGTTAGCCAGGGCTGGGATGTGGTCTCTTCAGATATGGGGAAGCCTTCGTGTACCTGGCTGTGAGCTTTTCAGCTCTAGGGGCTCTGGGGTTCCCCACTGCTGCACGGTAGTTTCCTCAGAACAAACAGCTACCATTTGGCCCAAGACTTTGCGCCTGCCGACTGTTGATGTCCCTGAGACAGAGGGGCCGGGAGCGGCTAGAATACAGGTGCTGCCCATCTGCCTGCACGCGCATGTGCACGGGACAGGTAGAGTGCCAGCGTACCCGTGCACATGCCGTCCACGCGCCCCCCTCACACCTGAGGCTGAGAGGGCCGAGAGTGCAGGTGCTGAGGAAGATCAGCCGACAGGATTCCATCTGTGCGGCCACAGGTGGTGAGGTGCCTTTGATCCGCCCTGCTCCAGCTGTGGCCCCCTGCTCCTGTCCTGACCCCCTGCTCCTGTGTGACCCTCACCCCGCTCCTTTCCTGACCCCTTGCTCCTGTCCTTAAGCCCAATAAACCTGTTGCTTTGTTAAGCTGGACCTTGGTGTAATCGTTGCTTTGGTCTGTTGGGGGGCTTCCTGTGTTATGGGGCACATCTGGTGTGGCATTGCCCCAGGAAAAGTAGTCATATAACACCCACACCTCCATAAATACCCCCAAAGTCATTGGCTCACCAGGTCAGACTTTGGTGCAATTTTTACTTTGTCCTGTGTCCCTGCATGGGGTGGACAGGCATTTGTGTGACATCTCCGTGGGAGAAGTTTCACCCAATAAGTGGGTGTCTACAGTGTGACTCACCTCCTGTCAGCCCCGAGCTGACCACCCTTGGGTTCCAGGGATCTGACTTGTGCTGGGAAGTCCTCTGCCAACATGAGCTGGGCCGGGTGACGTGCACTGTGATGTCAGTGCCTGGAGGAGAGGCGACCTTGAGTTTGACGCTCACCTGGTCTTCATATGGAGACCCTGTTTCAAACAACACAAATACAAGACAGACTGTGGCATCGAACCCCTGAAATCCTGCACTTGGGTAATAGAGGTGGGGTGCCTTGCTGAGTGGAGGGCCCCCCACCCACGCACATGCGTGCGCATGCACACGTGCACGGGCCGCAACACTAGTTTGACGTAGACATGAAAGTGGGAGGGGGAGGTGATATGATCAAAACACGTCATATACATTCCAAGAATTGTCATCTTTAAAAATATTAAAAAACACCCACTTACAGAAAAGTTATCTATTGGACATCTCTATTTTTCACTAATTTTCACATTTTGTTCATCTCTAGCTGCTTTTCTTTGGAGCTGTGTTGGCCTCTGGAAGTCCACAGAGCAAGTGGATCCTGTGTAGCATCTTGGTGGAACGAGCAGTGGTCTGGGTTCCATTCCGCACACCACTGGAAAAAGGGGCGCACCCCCCCCCCCGGAGCGCAGAGGCTGCTCTGGAAGGGGCGGGGCATGTCCTTCCTGGGTCGCTGGCTGCTGGTGGGCTCCGTACTAGCTGCCGATCCCATTGGAAACCTGCATTTTTACGTATTGTCTGCTTTTTGCTTGTTTTTAAGCTCGAGACTATTCAGCCGGGAGTTGGAAGGAAAACATCAGGCAGGCAAGTGTAAATCCTGGCCGCTCGGGGGAGGAGCGGAGAAAAGGAAGTCTCGTCTCTGCAGCGGGCCTGGGGTGGGGAGCAGACATGTGCCGAAGGAGCAGAGGGGTTAGAGAAACAGCGAGAAGGCCCGGGGCACCCGGGAAAGTGGGATCAGACTCTGACGACCCTTTGCTCTTCGGCTGCCGCACTCGAGCTCCGGCTCCCATGGGCTTCGCTCTCTAGATTGTCGCATCCAGCTTTGATGTGTGCTTGAGGTTCCGGAATAGTCCAGGGCTCTCACCTTCTGCCGGAGTCTCACCACTGGGTCCCAATCGGAGCAATGGGCTCCAGCTCCCCAGGGCCAGTGGTCAGCGTGGTCAGCGTGTGTCTCGCCGCCGAGGGTCTGTCCCGCTTTGGACATCAGCCGCGGCTCACACCGCTGCTGGCCACTGTCTTTAGCAGGGCGATGGGGGAGTGGAGCCAGGTCAGGGTCAGGGCTGCAGTGGACGGTGCGGTCCTCCCTCGGACTTCACACCCCACAGGCACATCCTTAGACGTCAGTGGCATCTGCTGCCTTTAAACAGCCATCAGTACCGACCCTCTGTACCGTCCCTCCGGACACCAGCCGATGGACAGGTTTTATGGGCCCGCATAGCCTTGGATGTGGCCTGCACTTCTTGCTCCTTTGGCAAGGGCGTTGTCTGCAGGCTCCTAGCTTGCTGCAGAGCCCCGAACTGTCCGCACTTCTGACCCCACTACCTCCCAGCTGGAGTCCCCGGAGGCAGGAGAGAAGTGCTCTGTGATAGTTAAGCCTGGATGTCAACTTGACACACCCGGTATTAACTAAGCTAGGCTGAGACCACGTCTGGAGAGGATCAACTGAGACTTCTTGAAGGATTATACCCACCCTAGATCCTATCAGGACCTCCAAAGCTCTCAAAGGATCCTCCCAGTACTGCATCATATAAAAAGGAGCCACCAAGGAGAACAGATGCCTTCTTGCAGCTGTGCTAGGAATCGTTCTTCCTTCCGGCCGCCCGGTTCCTTCAACCTTCCAAGACTCTAGGAGTTCTCCAGCCTTCAGCCAGCACCTACTTGACTACCGAACTGAGCAACTAGCTGTTGGCAGCCATCGTTGGAACTATCTCGGCTACTGACAGCCTTCGCTGGACTACCTCGGCCATATCTGTAAGCCAACTCAATAAATTTCATATATATATATATATATATATATATTCGTTCTGTGAATTCTGTGACTCTAGAGAACCCTAACTAATACATGCTCCCCAGGCACTGAACTGTTGTTCACCTTTGAAAGGGAACCAGTGTGGCGCAGCTTGTCTGGCTTCCATTAGCTGCGGACGAGCCACGTGACCTGCATCTTGCACGTCCTTCTCCCTCCCCCGGAGTGGGCAGGGCTTCGGGGAAGCAGCCTGCAGGAAAGAACAGCCAGGTGCCTGCTGTCTGCACAGCATGAGCTGGCCACGCGCGGGGCGTGGCGCGGCACACCTGTGAGGCGCTGGGGAGGGCCACCAGGCAGCCGCCCAGGTCACACACTGGCACGTTTCCTCACAGCCGTGAGACTCGACCTCTCTGTGCTCTGGCTTCCTAGGGCACAGATGCTATGGCTCCTATTTAGCAGGTGGAAGGATGGATAAGTACCCATCGCTCACAGGTGATGGAGGGACTAGGGCAGTAGTGGTGGGCCGATGCTGGAGGTGATGGTGATGATGGTGATGATGATGATGAAGGTGATAGTGATGGTGATGACAGGTCATTGTTAATCCTCATGGCGAATGTGATCGAGTTTGAAACCCCTTGGAGACATACCCCGGGGTGTGTCTGCGCAGGCAGAGGCTGTGGTCCTTTGACAGGATGGAGCTGAGGCCGCCAGACCCCAGCCCTTTGGCCACCAGTTCTGGTGCTGAACGCGGAAGGGACCGTATCATGAGAACTACGTGGCCTCCTTGACATGCTGCAGTAAGGCTCAGCTGGTAGAGCACATGTGGTGCCCTGCACGGAAAAGAGAGGCGGGGAGAGGAAGGGGAGGGAGAGGGAGGGAGGGGGAGGGAGGGGGAAGGAGAGGGCCTTCAGGTCTTCAGGGGTGATCTGCCCAGGCCACAGAGAGTGTCGTCAGGCCCATGGTCACAGTGCGTGGTCTCAGGTGCGTGGTCGTCAGGCACGTGGTTGTCCATCCCGTGGTTGGCAACGAGAAGGAAGCTGCGGGGTGGGGGTGTCTGTGCCCATCCAGTATGCACAGCCTCACAGGAGTGAAGCGGCTATTAGATGCTGTGGGGGCTGGATGACCCTTCAGATGGCGGCCAGTGTGTCTTCGAGTTGTCTCTGGACATGGCCTAGTGGCCCCTGTGTCAGCCTGATTCCTGTTTGTGTCACAAGCTCTCCCTGCCCACCGTGTGCCCCAGGAGAGTGCCCCCATCCCCTGCCCCCAGCTTCCTGCACAAGGAGAACAGCGTTTCTCCTGCCTTTGGCCGAGCCAGGCTGGTGGGTGGGCAGAGGTGCTGGGTGTGGCGGCCTCTGCGTGGGGGCCTATCAGCAATCCTCCCTCTGGCCTCTGGCCCTCTCTTGGCAAGGTCAGGAGACCCCAGAGTCAGATCAAACCTGCTACCTCCACCCAGCCACTCCTGGGCAGGTAGGCTGAGCCGCTTTGAGCAGCTCGACACCTCCTGGCAGAGGCCCCCAGGGAATTCTACATTTCGAGCACCCGCTACATCATGAGGAGCCCTCGCAGGAGAAACTGATGGGTCAGACTGGATGGTTGGAAGGAGGCCAGGTTCTATCCCACGCCTCTTTGGGCCTTGCCCCCGCACGCTGTGGTCCCTCCCAGCCCTCACTCCTGGGTCCCGCCAGAAGGTGTCTGAGATCTTCGCGACAGCGGCCCTGATGCCTGCGCTGGTTTTGTGGCTGTGTGAGTTTACCCTAACTGTAAGTCCGCAAGCGCTTTCAACGGCATGGCGCGGGATGCATGTGGGTCTTCAGAGAAGCATGTGAGCCTGTGAACCATTTGGCTGCAGGAAGGAAATTAATCAGATTCTCTCTGCTTTGCTCCCCTACCAAACTCTCCTTCTGCCCGATGTCTCATCAGAAATAGAACCGAGACCAGGGAGGACTGCATGTGCCTGTCGCTCCTGCGGCCACAGCAGTCCCACGAGTTCAAGACTGGACGGTGCAGTAAGTTCCAGCCAGCATGGGCTACAGAATGGAACCCTGTTTCCCCAGAACCAAACAAAATAAGAGGCTGGAGTATGGTTCAGTTGGTCAAGGTTCACCTTGGAAGCCGAGGACCTGAGTTCAAACCCTGTTTAAAAGGTGATTGGCATCCCAAGGTGGAATCCCGGCCTTCATACACAGGCACACACATACATGTACACACAGGCACATGCACACACACATACACACACAGGCACATGCATACACACACACACAGGCACACACAGGCACACACATACATACACACACAGGCACACACATACATACACACACAGGCACACACATACATGCACACACACGTGTACACAGGTACACATACACACAGGTACACACATACATGCACATACACAAGCACACAAAGGCACATGCACACACAAGCACATGCATATACACATATGGGCACACACAGAGGCACCCATACACATACACAGGCATGCACACACAGGCACACGTATACATGCACACACAGCCACACTCATGCACACACAGGCACCCACATATGCACACATAGACACACATGTACACATGCACATAGGCACACATACATGCACACACAGGCACACACACAGGCACACACACAGGCACACACACAGGCACATGCATACACACACACAGGCACACACACAGGCACACACACATACAGGCACACACACAGATGCACATGCATACACACATACAGGCACACACACAGGCACACACATACACACACATGCATGCACAGGCACATACACATATGCACACATAGACACACATATACACATGCACACAGACACACACATACATGTACACAGAGGGACACACATACACATATATGCACACAGGCACAAACATACATGTACACACATACATGTGCACACAGGTACACACATACACATAGGCATACCATACATGCACACAGGCATACACATACATGCACACAGGCACATACACGCACACACATGCACACACAGGCATACACATACATGCTTACAGGTACACACAGGCACACATCATCTAAGAAAGAACGGAGCTGGTAAGGTGGCTTAGGGATTAAAGCCTCTGCCTCTCAAGCGAAAAGGCCTGAGTTTGGGTCCCCAGAGCCCACGTCAAGAGGGCAAGCGGAAATTGTGCTGTTTACACTTCCAGCCCTGGAAGGCAGCGCCTGCAAACCCCAGAGCAAAGCAGTGAGAAGGTGGAAGAAGCCAGGATGATTCCTGATGTTATTCTTGGGCCTCCAGAGGCACACATGCCACCCCCCCAAATTCCTTGCACACACACATACACACACGTACTTGTGCACATGCAAAAAAAGAAAGTACAACTAAGAATCTGTCCTGTGGGCTGGAGAGACGGCTCAGGGGTTAAGACTCTGCCTCGCAAACAGAAGGACCTGAGTTTGAATTCTGGATCCCACGTAAAAATGCCAGGTGGAAATGGCAGCGGCCTGCATTTCTGACTCTAGAAGGTGCAGGTAGAAAGATAGAAGCAATACAGGATGATTTATGATGTTACCCTAGGTCTCCATAGGCACACAGAGTGCCCTCTGCCAGACACACACACACACACACACACACACACACACACACGCACACGCACAGAATCTGTCCCCAGTTTTCTGGCCCTGAGCATGGCCGCAGGCTGCCCAGAAGGGGCATCAGTCCCTGCAGGAGGCAGCACGGGATGCTGACTAGCTGCGGATGCGCTGGGGGGGCACAAACAGGGCACATGCTGAGGTCCTGTTGGTGCCCTGTTTGCCACGGACATGACCAAGCCATGCCTGGAACTGCTCTTTCGCTGCTGCCCCTTAGTGTATCTCCCTGTGCAGCCCCCACACATGTGCCCGTGGGTCAGGGGGAGCGAGGGCAGCTGGGGCAAGAGTCCAGTGCGTGTCCCTGTGGCTTGTGTCGGTCTGGGTGGGGGTGCGGCCGGCCGAGCAATGGAGTGGGGGATCAAAGCCGTAGCTCGGGCTGCAAGGATGTGAGTGCCTTGGGAAGCCCCATTGGAGGATGTGGCCTGAGGGCCTCCGCCCAGCTTTGATCGCAGCGGGTGCTTCTAGGAACAGCCAGGAGACTTCCTGCTTTCCTGGCACAGCGGCAGCTGGATGCACTGTCTTTACTGGGGTGAAACTCGGTCTGTTGTACATGACTACATGCGTGTGCATGCGGCATGTGTGTGCATATGGAGGACAGAGGGCAGACTCAGGTGTTGTCCCAGAGGCATTGTCCACCTTCTGTGTTTGCTCTGGGGACGTGGCCTGTTACTGCGGGCCAGTCGGCTCACCAAACCCCATGATCTGCTTCATCTCTATGCCTCAGCACTGACGTTGTTGGGTTGCGACTGTGCCCGGCTCTTTTATGGAAGTTGTGGGGATCAAAGTCAGGTCTTTGCACTTGCCCGACATGCACTTTGCCCTCTGAGCCAGCTCCCTGCCCATGAGGTCACTGCTTCGGACAGCGGTGTCTCAGGGCCTCTCTAGTTCCAGAATCTCATCACTACCCCAAAGGAAACCCTGTCTCCATTAGCAGCTCCCCATTTCCCTGCCTCAGCTCCTGGCATCTGCCAAGCTGCATCCTGATGTAACACGTGCCCTTCTGCGTCTGCCTCATGGGGAATATGCTCCCCAAGAGCCTCGGGTGCAACGGGGCTTGGAGCTTTGCCTTTCTGTGACTGCACAGTGTTCCACTGCGCCGACGGCCCGCGCTTTGTCTGCTTGCGCGTCAGCTGAGGACACCTGGGTGTCTACATTTTGGTGCTGCGAACAGTATGCTGTGAACAGTCAGGTGAAGTATTTTGTGTGTATGTGCATGTGTGCGCGCGTGTGTGTATATATGTGTGTGTGTATGTGTGTAGCCGTGTATGTGTGTATAGGTGTTTATGTGTGAAGGTGTTTATGTGTATATGTGTGTATATGTGTGTGTAGGTGTTTATGTGTGTATGTGTGTGTAGGTGTTTGTGTGTGTATGTGTGAAGATGTTTATGTGTATGTGTGTGTTTGTATGTGTGTGTAGGTGTATATAGGTGTGTGCGGGTGTTTGTATGTGTAGGAATGTGTGTCTCTGTGTGTAGGTGTGTACGTTTGTGTAGGGGTGTGTGTGTCTGTGTAGGTGTTTGTATGTGTGTATGTGTGTGTAGGTGTGTAGGTGTGTGTAGGTGTTTGTATGTGTGTATGTGTGTGTAGGTGTTGTGTATCTGTGTAGGTGTATGAGTGTAGGTGTTTGTATGTGTGTAGGTGTTTGTATGTGTGTAGGTATGTGTGTGTAGGTGTTTGTGAGTGTAGGTGTTTGTATGTGTGTAGGTGTGTAGGGTGTGTCTGTGTATGTACTCTCCCACGTGTATTTTGCTGGGCAGTCACCTAGGAGCACATTGCTGGATCATGTGGCAACTCTCTGTCCAGCTGTTTTTTAGCGTCTCCAGTTGTCTCCCCTCAGGACCCTCCTAGGATTCATGACCTGCTTCCGTGACTTAAAGCTCCTTGGGGGCTGCAGATGTGGCCCAGTGGGCAGTGCCAGCGCCAGCCTGGCAGGTGCGGGGCCCTGTTGCCATCCTCAGCCAGCAAAGAAACAGTTGCTTTCAGCAAACCCGGAGAACCTGCGCATTGGGCAACACCAACCTGTGGGCGGGGGCGGGGGCGGCCCGCTTGGCGGCTGTCTCAGGTCTGCGTCCCATCACACAGCTGCTGCTTGCATTTCCAGCCCTCATCTCACTCGGCCCCATACGGATAAGACGCTCTTCTTACGGTCGACTGTTTTTTTTGGTTTGTTTTTTTGAGACGGTGTGGGTTAGGGTTAGTACTGAATGCCAGCTTCCTAACATCCAGGGTCACCTCGGAGACTAAGCCCACCTGCAAGAGCCCCATTTCCCAGTGAGTCCCATGCTGACATTGGGGTGTGGATGAAGTTGGGGTCTCCGTTCAACCTGCTGCTCCAGGACTGGCCGTGAGACAGCACTGGCTGGGGCCCCAGGACCCGGGAGCCTCTGGGGCCATGAGTGGTGGGGGTGAGGGGCCGACTCAGCAGCTCTGCAGGGGCAGGAAGCCCCCACCCCCGGGGGGACTACAGGCTTTATTTTCACTCAATCCCAGCCGCTCTGTGGTTTTTGGAGATGCTCTTTCAGGTTTGTTTTTTGATTTTTATCTCAAAGAGGAGGCTGAAAACTATGAGTTGGGCTCCAGTAACAACACAGACTTAGGGGGAGGAATTAGTGGCTAGCGAGGGGCCTGACCATGGGGGCTGGGAGGCCTCTGAGGAGGGGTCTCAGGCCACCCCAGGAGCAGCCCTGCGGTCTGCACAGTGGGCCTGGACCTTCTCCTGCGTGTGGACACATGCTGGCAGGCCGCTCCTCAAGTTCCAGCCGGGTTACCTCCTCGCCGGTCAGCCCTAAGTGCCAAGTGATGGCATTAGTGCCTTCGGAGGGCCACGGCCATAGGGTCGTACAATGTCCTCGGGGTCTGAGTGGAGCGGCTGCCTGGAAAGAGTGGGCAGCTCTCAGACGGATGCTGCAGCCAGACCACGACTCTAGGACGGCTGTGGACCTGCCCCAAGCCCAGCCTGAGACTGGAGGTGCACGTGTCCAAGCGAGGACGCTGGCCACTGAGGGTGCTTGGCATCACTTTGGGACCCCAGGCCATGGAGTCATCGGCGTCGAGGCCCTTGGGTGGCACGAGATGCTTGCTGGGTATTGAGACCACTCGGCTGCGTGCTTCTGTCCAGCTGTGCTGTCCACACCAAGTGGCCCCTCTGGTGGTCCGCCCTGGAGCTGGAGCTGGTAGTCCTCCTGGGAGCTGACTGTGCTGCAGATGCCATGTGGGCATTTGAGGTACTGCCAGTACGGGGACTGGCTGGAGCCTTTGTGGGTCGCTCTCTCTGACTATAGCTGGTGGAGTTCCGTCCATCCTGGCTTCTGCGACGCTAGACTTGGGGTGCGGGCCCACTGAGCTTCCTGTCTGCTGTCTGTCTCTCCAGCATCCTCTGGGCTCTCTGTTCTGCGGCCTCTGGCGTGTCCATTAGCATTTGAAAGAGCCGCATTTGCATTTAGCCTGCAAAGGTGGCTTCCAGTCTTAGCCAGCAGGGCAGATCAGCTCCACTGCTGCAGACAGATGAAGGAGACCGCCCCACGGCCAGGACGCCGGGCAGGCTCGGCGGGGACCTGGTTAGTTCCTGCTGGCTGCATCTCCCAGAGCCCCTGTTGCTTCTCTAGGACAGCCTGGGAGAGCAGCATGAACTAGAAGCTTTAAACAACAGGTCTAGGGCTGGGGAGACAGCTCCAGTTAAACCTCTGCCTCGCAAGCAGAAGGACCCGAGTTCAGATTCCACATAAAAACTGTGGGTGGAAATGGCGGCGGCCTGCACTTCCAGCCCTGCAGGGTGGAGCCTGGAAATGCCAGAGCAAAGCAATTGGGAAGTAGAAGCAATCCAGGATGATTCCTGAAGTCACCCTAGGGTCTCCAGAGGCACGCACAGTGCCTCTGGTTCACACACACACACACACACAGACAGCACATGCATGCAAAAAAAATAAATAAATAAAGCAGGGCTGGCAACCGAGCACGTGGCTCACACACCTGGCACTCAGCACCCAAGAGCGTCAGTGCTCGCGAGTTCATGTCTGTCTGCTTGGGCAGTTTTCCTGATGGTTTGCAGGGCTGAGATTCGCTTGTGGCCTGACACACACGCACATGCAGTCACCTATGTGGACACACACATGCATACACATGTATACGGGCACACACATTGCATGGACACATGTACACATGTGCACACACGTACACTGACACACACATAGCATGAACACATACATACACAGTGCACATGCATATGTACACGCACACACAGTATGTACATACACATGCATGCACGTGTACACGCACACACACATGTACACACATGCACACTCACACACACACATGCACACAGCAAAGAAGCTCTCTGCATCTATCTTCCCTGATAATCAGTCTCCCTCTTAGATGATCCTTTGCCCCCCCAACACAGCTTCCAGGAGCCCACACCAACACCAGGGGCCGAGGGAACTGGCCACACCCTATCCATAGGATTGCTGAGGAGAAACCTCATTGGCCAGCCAGCATGTCTGTCCAAGTGTACTGCAGAACTCCAAGGTGCCCAGCTCCCTCCATCTTACCCGCCTGCCCAGGGGATGGTCCTACCCACCATGGGCTGGGTCTTCCCTCATCAATTAGACAATCTCTTGCAGGCTTGCTCAGAGACTTTAACTACCAGTTCTTCACAGATACACCCAAACCTCAGCCTGCAGTTGTCAAGTCGACACCTGTCGCTAATACCACACAGTTCCAGAGTGATGGTAAATCAAGGAAAGCTATCTTGTTGGAGAATGAGGAGAGGAGCTGTGTGCTTGGTCCTCGGTGTTAAACCCAAACTTAGCACCCAACATCCCCAAACTGCAGCCCAGGGCACTGTGGCTCCGGACACGATGAGAACTCCTGATTTCCTCCAGGCTTCTCATGCAAGCCGGAGACTAGCTGAGATGTTTCCTGGGGTCTCTCAGAAAGCTGTGGTCAGGGGGCCTTCCTTTGGGATCGTGGAGTCAGTCCCCTGAGCAGCAGCCAGAGAAAAGCTGGCTGCTTCAGCCCCACCTGGATCTGGGAGTCCCGCCTGGATCCAGGGCGCCCTTGCTTCCGGCCAACTGCAAGGTGGAGCCACCGGCCTTCACGTGAAGAGGCTGTGCTGGTTCTGCTGTGGGCACCACTCTGGCCTCGTGGCATTTGGCTAGAGGTGTGGCCCAGTGGCCTGCCTGGCCCAGAGCGTCTCATCTGTGGGGAGCCCCAGCATTCGGGTCCTCGAACGTTATATCAGGGAAGGAGGTGTGCGGCTGGGAGAGGCTCAGTCGGGGACCTGCGCCAAAACAGTGTCGGGAGTTCAACCAGCCCTGCAGGACCATCACCTGGCCCCTAGGGGTCCTGACCAGCTGTCTCTCCTGCTGGGGGCTCCTCGCCAGTGAAAGACACTGTCTTAAGAAACAAGGCAGACGGATGGGCAACATCTGACACTAATCTGGCCTGCACTCAACATGCATACCACACACCACACACATACACACACACACACACACACACACACACACACACACACGCCAATCCACACCTATCCACATGGACTGCATACCACACACACACACACACATCTATCCACACCTATCCACATGCACTGCATACCACACACACATCTATCCACACCTATCCACATGCATTGCATACCACACACACACACACACACACACACACACACACATCTATCCACACCTATTCACATACACTGCATACCACACACACCTATCCACATGCACTGCATACTACACACACACATTTATTCACACCTATCCACATGCACTGCATACCACACACACATCTATCCACACCTATTCACATGCACTGCATACCACACACACACACACAATCTATCCACATGCACTGCATACCACACACATCTATCCACACCTATCCACATGCACTGCATACCACACACACACACACACACACACATCCACACCTATCCACATGCACTGCATACCACACACACATCTATCCACACCTATCCACATGCATTGCATACCACACACACACACACACACACACATCTATCCACACCTATTCACATACACTGCATACCACACACACATCTATCCACACCTATCCACATGCACTGCATACTACACACACACATCTATGCACACCTATCCACATGCACTGCATACTACACACACACATTTATTCACACCTATCCACATGCACTGCATACCACACACACATCTATCCACACCTATTCACATGCACTGCATACCACACACACACAATCTATCCACACCTATCCACATGCACTGCATACTACACACACATCTATCCACATGCATTGCATACCACACACACACACACACACATCTATCCACACCTATTCATATACACTGCATACCACACACACATCTATCCACACCTATCCACATGCACTGCATACTACACACACACATCTATGCACACCTATCCACATGCACTGCATACTACACACACACATTTATTCACACCTATCCACATGCACTGCATACCACACACACATCTATCCACACCTATCCACATGCACTGCATACCACACACACACACACATCTATCCACACCTATCCACATGTACGCATACCACACACACAGACATCTATTCATACCTATACACATACTGCATACCATACACACCAGACACACCTATTCTTACATATACACATGCACTGCATAACACACACACACATAATGCGTGAATCTCCCAGCAAAGGCCTTCATTTGCTATACTGTCTTGTCATCTGTCCACTGGTTCCTCTCTCCTTTTGTCCCTGGGACAGCCCGGCAGGCATAGTGGCCAGTGGGTGCTGAGGCCCAGGGCGTGGGCGTGGCCTCTCCTGCCCAGCTCTGCTCCTGAGGGCTGAGGGGCCATCGGGCCCCCTGTTTCTTTCTTGCCCACCAAGCCAGCCCGGTGGGCCCCAGCAGCCACGGGGCGCCCACCGCCTCCACCCAGGCTCAGAACATTTGTCTCCAGAAGTAAGGCAGCTACGTGTCCACCTTGGCCTGCTGATTTCCTACCCCAGGACCTCAGGTGTGCAGAAACGCAGGGTCCTGGCATTATGCATGTGCGTCGGTCACTCAGTAGGACTGTCCTTGAGGTCCAGCCGTGACACTGTCGCTGCTCTTCAAGGCTGAGTAATACTTCAGCCTCCGCTGGGCTGATGGGCAGATCTAGATCTCAGCACGTGCAGGGTCCCGTGACCAGCACGCGTGCCTCGCAGTCCTGATAGGTACCAGAGTGGGATCAGCAAGAATTAAGTCAGGCTGGGTCAAGAGGGGATCTTGGAAAAGCTGAAAAACCAAGTCGAGTTTATTATGGAGCCCAATCCCTTATATACCAGGAAACAGGGGGTGAAGTCTGTACACTGCGCAGAGTGATGACATCAATAGTGACAGACTGCAGGTGCCAAGCCCACAACAGGTGGGACCACCACCACCAATACAGCCCTGCCAATCCTTAGGTATGTTAATAGGCCCTAATGGGTCCATACAGGTGGAGAAAGAAAGGTCAGAAACATGCTGATACAATTATAATGATAAAGCTCTGTGCCTGTCCTTTACTATGCTAATCAATGTCTAGATGGCTTCCAAGAACAGGAAGGAATATGTAAAAAACACCTCTGCCCTGAACCCAGTTAAGAATGGACAAGATCCATCCCTGCCCCTTGAGGGAAGGTCCACAGGAGTCAGCCTACGACTGTACCGCATAGGCTGGCATCTGTGCTGGCATAGACACAGAGCTATGCTGGCATAGGAGGCACACTGCAACTGGGACCGCCAGGGATGCCCTTGGCGTCCGTCTTCAGAAATGGAGACCTCGGGCTTGAGCGTTCCCTACAAGCAGCAGGCTAAGAGGGGGCTACTGCATTCCCGGCCGGCCTCTGCTGACTGCCCACTGCAGGTTAATCGTGTTTGGGTGTCCACGTGTCAGGAGCTAGGTACCATGTCCATGTTTAGGCTGCGGTGGGTGGGCGCATGTGTGTGCCGGGCCCTCTCTGTTGGTCCTGGGTGCATACAGGTGCATTCGGTCGTGCTGGGTCAGAGGTGACGTGCTGCTTTATTGTAGGGTACTGGGTGCTGGGAGGGGCCCTTGGACCAAGAGTGGTCTCCCACGGCGGTCTCAGCCTCTGTACACCCAAGGCCACACCATCTGCTTAGCTGGGGACAGTGGGCGCAGTCTACCCCGTGGACTTTCCCAGGGGCAGCGATTCCCTCAGGACTTAACTTGGGAGCCGTGCCGCGGAGGCCCAGGCCCAGCTGTTAGGGGCTCGTAAAAAAATCCATGGCAGTGGAGACGGAGCCGGGGGCGCTCTCACGCGAGTGTCAGGTGTCCGCGGCCACAAGCCACCCTTTGTGAGAAGTGCCAGCTCCAGACCCGAGTTGGCACTGTTGCTTTGGGTTGGCACTTCCTACCGCCTTCTCAGGCTCTGGCCTGGCACTGCCACGGCAGATGGTCTGGACTCTGTGGGCCACTTGCTGGGGTCCGGCGGGGGTCAGAGCGATGAGGATGCTGGGCTGGGCTTGTCACCCCGACCCTCAGATGAACAGCATGGCCACGTGGGGGGCTGTGCAGTTGAGGGGTCCAAGGGATGTGGGGGTTGGCTCAGGGAGGGGCAGCGCATAGCCTCTATCGTGCTGTGATGGTTGAGGCACGGTTGGCGCGTGGTGAGGGCGGCCCTGCAGGGCAGGATGCCTGGTCAGGGCCTCGGCTGGGCAAGGAGGTGTGGGGGTGCATTCTGTCGCGCTGTGCCTGGTGCCCTGAGTGGAGGCTGGTGCTATGCTAAGGGGGAGGCTGCTGCTCCACTCAGCGGGGGTGGGGTGGGGGTGGGGGGGCTGTGCTCCGTGGCGATGAGGAAAGTAGCCGGGCTGCTGCCCTCTGCTGGACATGGTCAGGCACTGCTGCAGGCTAAGGACTCTGCCCGCTTAGGCCGCTGGGTCCCATGGGGCCTGTCTGGGTGGACACTCTTGTGGACACTGGCAGGCCTGTCTCTGCCTCTAGCCAGCAGTGGACAAGCCATGGGGGGGGAATCTTGGGCACATGCGGGACACCGGGTCCCGATGTCATGTTGGCACAGACGTGGTACCTGTCTTGACCCGTCGGGCTTGGAGGGAACCCTGTGGCCATGACTCTGAGCCTTGCCCACCTGCCCTTGCTGCGTATGTGCGGGGGTTGGTTCGACCTGGACCCCCAGAGCTGCACCATCTTCCGCCATATCGGGTCGCCATCCACCCACCTGCCCTCGTCTCCCTTGGGTGCTGCTGCTGGAAACCTTGTCTTGTGGTGTCTTGTGAGGCGGGCTCCTTGGCCAGTCTCTCTGCTGTGCTGCGACCACCCACGAGAGGCTCAATTTCTCCCAGCCCACACAAGTACAGGTCCAGCGTCAGGACCCACCGACCTCACACTTACATCCCGGCGAGAGCCTCAGACAAGGGGCCGTCCCCTGGGTGAGCCCAGTGGGTTGGACCCGTGGGACACGCCTCGGTGAATCAGTTGATGGTGTCAGAATGTGTCGCCAGCCAGTTCACAGAACTGTGACATCACTAGGAATGAAAGACTACGCGTAACTGCATTATGTGTGCCGAGTGTAAGCGCAGGTGACGTGTGCGCGTGTACATGAATGTGTACGCGTTTGTGTGTACGTGTATGCACGCACGCATGTGTGTGTGCACGCGGGGTTCCTTGTGTCTAGCCACATTTCTCCGCCAATCTGTCCCTGGCCACGGTCCTGCGTCCCCTGGGAAGGGCCTGTGCCACCGCCACTCACCTGCCCACGTCTATCTGCGCCCGGTGACAGACAGTGGGTGTTCCGTGTGCCCACCTTCTGGGCAGACAGAGCAGTGAGAGGCTGGCGGACCTGGGGCCTGTTATCTGTGCCGCACACTGATCGGGTGTCCCTGAGGTCAGTCTGGGTCACGCCCAGGTTTCTAACCGTGGCTGACCACGTCCATCTCCTGGGCTGTGACAAAGGGTACATTTGAGGCTTCAAATGGTGACTGATTCCCCCAGTCTGCAAGGAGGCCTGAGTTCCAAAAGTGAAGTGTAGGGTGCGCTTCCTCCAGGACTCAGGGGACCCAGAAAACTCCCTTCAGCTGGTGGGACTCTGGTGGTCCTGGCTGAGCTGGGGCTCAGGCCACTCTGCCCTGTGCACCCCTCTCTTCCTGACTCTCTCTCTCTCTCTGCTCCCCGTGTAGAGAACTTTGGGGGTACTGTTCTACCTAGAACAGTGGTCTCGTTCCTGGAACAAGGCCCACAAAGTGGATGCCAGGGACAGACCCATCCAGCCGAGGGAGGGTGAGCTGGGGGATGGAGAGGGGGGCGACCCGGAGGGGTGGGAAGCGTCTCAAGGGAGCTGGTGACTCCTTGGGGCCTTCCTCATGCTGACCGGGTCCTGAGCTGTCCACCTCTGCTTGGCCACCACGGACAGACAGATGTGAAGCCTGCCCTGCAGTTGCTTGGTCCCCACGTGGGGGGGCTCTGGAGCAGACGCATCCCGCCCCATCGCTGAGTTGCCGCTTGTCCTGAACCACATGAGTGGGTTTGGTGTGGAGAAATGCGGCCTCAAGCCCACCCGGGAAGGAACGGGGCTTCCCTGGCCCCAGCTGGACAGTTGGCTCACATATGAATCTCGGCCATTGAGATGCAAATGCAGCGCCCCAGCAGGCCCAGCTGCAGGGCTGGCTCTAGGATGGGTGGCCCGGGGGGATAGGGGGGTCCCCTGGGGGCAGAGGCCATTTTGCTGAGCCTCGTCCCGGCCGACAGTTGGTGGCAGCTGTCCAGGTAGATGCTGTGGCCAGCCCTGCATCAAGGTGCAAGGCTGGCGAGGCCGGCTGGGTCAGCACCGGGAGTGCTGCGCCACAGGAGGGGATGCGCGTCTGGGCTCGGCCCCCACATGGATGTGTGGTGGGTGTGCAGCCATCTTCTGTTTCTCAAGACTTGCAGAGAATGAGAATGTTTCCAAAGAGTGGAGGGGGGGGGTCAGCAGCAAAACCAAGAGGGATGTGGAATCCCTGCGAGTGCTTCGGCTTCCCCAGCTGTGGCGTGTTCATGGCCCGTGCAGCCGTGCTGCTTCCCAGGGGGCATGGTGGGCCTTCAGTTAAAGATCAGCACTTTCCTAAGGCAGGGTTTCCTAAGTGGCCTGGGGGACGCTTGGCTCAGGGCTCCCCCCGCACTGCCGCGTGGGCTGCGCTGTTGGAGCACAAGGCTCATTTGCCCGTGGGCACTGCTGTGGCTCCGATCACTCCCCACTTGGCAAGACTACCCTGATTTACCTGGGTGCACGGCTGGTTCAGAATTCTTGGTTTCAGAACCAGCCGGGTGTCGGTGGCCTGTGTTCCCACCTGCCAGTGCGCCGGCCACCTACACTCAGTCTTTCTGTCTCTGCTTTGTGCCTTGCCGGGGGCCATGAGACTGCACACAGTAGGGGAATTTCTATAGGAGGATTTGAAAGTCACATCCACGGGGCTGTGGCCAAAACTGCAAGGATGTATGTGGGCTGGGGATGACTTGGTGGGCCAAGCGCTTGCCATGCAGGCTTCGGACCTGGGTACAATACACGCTCCTGATTTCAGCAATGGGGAGGTGAAGGCAGGACCCTGCGACTGGCTAGTTGGTGAGAGACCCTGTTTCAGTGAACTTGCCTAGCATGAGTAGTGAGCTGGGTTGTTCCCCACTGTACATGAACAAACGAAATGCAAACCAGAAGGGTGGACCGTGGTCAAGGAATCGCTGAGCTCCACAGGCGCACATGCGTGAGCGTTACGTGCATGTACCTGCAGTGACACCAGCGTGCTGAGCTACCACTTCTGCATACAGACACATGTCCTCTGTGGCCATCCACGTCCACGTCCTACTCGACGTGTCCCTAGGCTGACCCAGGCCGGCTCCCGGTCACTAGCGGGGCCGCCCCTGGGAGGAGCCGCACACCACAGGAGACCAGGGTGCTGTCTGCTCTCCAGCCCACCCCACGCTCCGAGGGCCAGGCCCTGTGCCTCACGCTCCCACCTCTGGCCAGGGGTCGTCGCCCTGGCCTCGTGGCCTCTGCTCTTTGCTGGGGGGGGGGAATCTGGACAGCCCCAGGGTTTTGGCTGCTGACACAGTACTCCCATTCCTGTTTCCATCTCACATGGGAAGGTGGCTGCGTTTTCTGAGTGGCTGTCCCTTTTATGTGGGACCTGGGATCCGAACTCAGGACCTTCTGCTTGTGAGACAGAGTCTTAACCCCTGAGCCACTCTCCAGCCCTTTCATGGTTTTTTTTGAAATTTTTTATTATTATTTATTCAATTGTGCATGTATGCATGTGTGTGTGTGTGTAGAACCACGGGCGAATTCGGGAACCACCATGGATGCCTCTACCTCCTCCTTGTTTACTCTGCCCCGGGATTCACAGGCTCCGCCCTACCAGGACCAGAAACGCAGGCCGCCGCCGCCCCCCCCCCCCCCCCGCTTCCGCCCAGCGTCTATAGGTGGGGTCTAGGATCCTGAACTCAGGACCTTCCGCCTGCAAGGCAGAGGCTTAACCCCTGAGCCACCTCTCCAGCCCCTCTCTCATGGTTTTAAAAAAATACTATTTATTTATTTGAGACAGGGATGCGGAGAGAGAGAGAGAGAGAGAGAGAGAGAGAGAGAGAGAGAGAGAGAGTGTGCGCCATGGTGCACGGTGGTATTAGAGGACAGTTCTGAGAAGTCAGTTCTCTCCTTGCATCATGTGGGCATCCGGGGATTGAATTTGCCTTAGTCACTGAGCTGTCTTACCAGCCCTGTTGTCCTTTTATTCAATTTGAACTGGGCCCATTAGAACGTTTCTTGAGACATCCTGTTATCCATCTTCAGCCTTCATGGTTGTCTTTTCTCTGGGGTGGATGTGCTGACCTTGGCACGGTGTATCATGGCTACAAGCCTAGACCTTTCGTATTGTTTTTATCTTGGAGCACAGTGCTACCAAGTGGCCTAGGTGGGCCTCAGACTTCTGGTAGCCAGGGCTGCAGCTACGGGTGGCTGGGCCGGGCCGGGCCGTCTTCTGGCTCGATCACAGTGTCTGTTGCTCTTTCCCTAGCTCATTATGGCCACCTGCTGCGGATCGCTGATTGTGAACAGTCTGGCTTCCAGCGATGTGACCCCTGACCTGTGGCCTGAAGGTCCTGGCAGCCCAGAGCATCCCCCTGGCTTCTAGCGCTGGCTTCCTGCCCCGCCTTTCACATGAAGCACTTGGGTGTTAGTCAGCATTTCTCTGAGATGTGCTGAGGGGTCTACGTGGGGGAGTGTACGGGGACAAGTGCTGGGTCAGCAAACAGATGTGGCACCTGGGGAACTGGGATTGCAGCCCAGACCCTGGGAAGGAAGGACAGGGTCACGCTTTGTGCCAGCCACGCAGGAGTGGCTCAGAAACTTTCAAGCTTGCTTTGGGCAGTGGCCAGCGGAGGCTGAGGAAGTTCTGGGAGCCCTGGGTGCCAGGGTGAGATGAAAGCCCAGAGTCTGGCCATTGTGGAACTACTAGGCAAGGGTAGATGGGGGGGAGGGTTAGTACAGTGTAGACAGGAGGGGCTGGTACAGTGTAGACGGGAGGGGCTGGTACAGTGTAGATGGGAGGGGCTGGTACAGTGTAGACGGGAGGGGCTGGTACAGTGTAGACAGGAGGGGCTGGTACAGTGTAGACGGGAGGGGCTGGTACAGTGTAGACAGGAGCGGGATGGCACAGATGGCTGCAGTGGGCCAGTGCAGAGAGCCAGGTGGCCACACTTACGGGGAGACAGCCGGTGACGCTTGAGGCCAGGGTCAAGAACTGAAGGGGGGGCTGGAGAGGTGGCTCAGGGGTTAAGCCTCTGCCTTGCAGGCGGAAGGTCCTGAGCTTGGATCCCAGATCCCACATATAGACGGCAGATGGAAGCGGGGGCGGCCTGCGCTTCTGGTCCTGGTAGGGCGGAGCCTGTGAATCCCTGGGCCGAAGGAGGTGGAGGCGTCCATGGTGGTTCGCGAATTCGTCCGTGGTTCTACACATACACAGACACACACACACAGACACACGCACACACGCGCGCACATACACACGCACATGCGCACAGTTGAATAAATAATAATAAATAAAATTAAAAAAAAAAAAAAAAAGAACTGAAGGGGTCGCCTGGCGGGCCACAGGCTGCCTCCTGGGCCCCTGGCTCTCTTGCTTCCCTACTGGGTGGGTCCCCCGCGCAGCCCTCTGTGTCTTCCCCAACACAGGTGCTGGGTCTCTGCTGAGATCCACCTCCCTGCTGCGTGCCGTTGGACCCAGGCGCGTAGCGTGCGCAGTGCAGCACGTGGTTGCTGAGAGAACGCGGCTGTGGCACCAGAAGCTTCGGGATCACCAACAGGACGTGTCCTCGGTAACCGCGGTCACTGGCGACTCTGGCCTCACTCTGCCGCACTATTGGTCAACATGAAGCCGCAGGGCTGGGCATTTTGCTGGCGAGGACGGGCCTTGCCTGTCTTCCCGGGGTCTCCGGGCTCTCAGGGCAGCGGCGCACTGTTCCGGGGGTGAAGTGCTCAGGTGAAGTGGAAGTCAACCGGTCATGAAGGTCAGCAATTCAGTCAGCACATCAGCGCTCGTGACGAGCTCTTCTGCCCAATTTCCTATTTCCCAGCACCCCGCGGTCCCCCTGCCCCGGGAGAGCACTGACAGACCTGTGCCCGTTTGTCTCTTCCTGGGCATCTCATACACACGGATCCTTCCTCTTACTCGCCTGCTGATAGGCCGAGCGCCGTCTCCCCTTCCCATTCTCTTGGCCATCTGGAGGTGGGGCTGCTACAGTGCAGGGCTTAGACCCACCTGCCAGCCGCAGGCGCCATGTCCTCAGCGCCAGCCCTCATCTGCACCGATGCTTTCCACGTGGCAGAGCGATGATGGCCGCCACTCGCTGCGGCTTTGATTTGCATCCCTGGGGGCCGAGCCTCTTCCACGCCTGTGGCACTTGCACCTCCTCTGAGGGGACATCGTCCAAGTCTGATGGCTGATCTCGGCTGTCAGCTTGAGTCGCCTGTAAGAGGTGCCGCTGGGCGTCTGTGCAGGGGCTGCCTTGCCGCAGAGGGAGCCCTGGCCTGCTGCGTGGGGCACTCCCTCGGCTGGGCACTCCGCACCCGGCAAGCACGAGCGCTGAGTGCCGGCGGGCGTCGATCCGTTGCTTGTGTCGTGACCTGCTGCTTTGCGCCCCTGCTGCCCCCACTTCCCCGTAATAAACGGGTCCCATCCCCTACGTGTGGGGGCTCCAGTCATGGACTGTGCCTCAGGATTGTCCCCTAAGTTGTTTGGTCGGGTCTCTTCCAGGCTGTTGCCCAGGTTCTGATGAGAGGCTGGAGTCTCAGGGCTGAGTTGCTCCCTTGTCAGATGAACTGAGGCGTTGCCCCCATCTGCAGATTCTTCCGCGCGCGCGCGTGTGTGTGTCCATGTGTGTATGTATAGTGTATAAATGTGCATATGGCTATATATGTATATACACGCGCATGCATGCGTGCGTGCGTGCCGTGTGTATGGTGTATAAACGTGCATATGGCTATATATGTATATACATGTGCGTGCGTGTGTATGGTGTATAACCGTGCATATGGCAATATATGTATATACACGCGCATGCACGCGTGCGTGTGTATGGTGTATAAACGTGCATATGGCTATATATGTATATACATGTGCGTGCGTGTGTATGGTGTATAAACATGCATATGGCTATATATGTATATACATGTGCGTGCGCGTGTATGGTGTATAAACGTGCATATGGCTATATATGTATATACACGCGCATGCACGCGTGCCGTGTATATGGTGTATAAACGTGCATATGGCTATATATGTATATACACGCGCATGCCCGCGTGCGTGTATGGTGTATAAATGTGCATATGGCTATATATGTATATACACGCGCATGCACGCGTGCGTGTATGGTATATAAATGTGCATATGGCTATATATGTATATACACGCGCATGCACACGTGCGTGTATGGTATATAAATGTGCATATGGCTATAGCATAGGTGCCCAGGTGCCTCCCCCAGGTCGTGGGTCACCAGACTGTCCCAGCAGCTGCGGTCTCCACTGAGATCCCCCCACGTCTGCCGCTGGGGACAGGATGCCCCCAGGAAGGGACGCCCAGGCCAGCGGTTGCCCGTCGCTCTCATGGTGGCCGCCGCAGACTTGCTGGCTCCAGGCTCATCCCTCTGAGACTCGTCTGTGCCCCACACACAGAGCGCCCTGTTTGCCTGGGAGCGGGAACACGGGCTCTCTGTCTGCACCTGGGCCTGACGTCCCGCAGACAGGCCTGGAGGGGGGAGATGGGGCTCCGCACAGACCGCATTCGTGCCCCCAACCCCCGGCTGGCTTCCTTGGCTGAACCTTCTTTTCCCACAGGCCTCCTCTGCAGTGAGGCCCAGGGACAGGCAACGTGGACTCCAGGTACCCAAGATGGAGGGGATGGCTGATGTCCAGCTGATGGGCAGAACGAGGGGGGCGAAATGTTCCTAGGGTCCCTCGCAGCTGGTGACCCTGTGCTCCGCGGTGGGAGCTTGATACACTGCTGGCCACACTCCCTGGGGACAGGGCCGTGCTTGGGGCCTCTGCAGTCCCCCGAGACTGGGAACTTGTAAGCAACTGAGGCCAGAGCTTCTGCGGCTGTCTCCCTGTGCTTGGAGCGTGGCGTGGACACAAGTGGCTTGGGTTCCTGTGTTTTACTTGGGGTGTGGGTCCCTGGGGAGACCAGGGTGAGGATGTGAGCTCCCGTCCCTTGGGTGTGGTGAGGACATCATGCTGTGTGGACACGCTGGACCTGTCTCTCAGCACAGCTGTTGTGAGCGGGAACCGGATCAGAGAGCCCGAGAGCCCTGGCAGGGTTGGCCGCTACAACTCTGGCTTCCCTGAGACTCGGGTGTCAGGGGTCACAGAGGTGGTGAGTGGGAGGCAGTGAGTGAGGGAGGCCTGGTGCCCGGATGACCCCACTGTGGGGTCAAGGTCTGGGGATGCTCGAGGCGTCTCTGGGGAGCAGCGAGAGGACAGGGCAGAGAAGGGCAGGCCGCCATACTCTCTTGGTGGTGCCCGCGGGCTGCCCAGGGGCAGTGTGGGGCCCATGGTCACAGCGGATCGTGCAGGAGCTACAGCTGAACTCTGGCCTTTATTTCAGGAGACGCTTTGAGGGGGTTCCAACAGCGGCCAGTCCCGTGTCCTAAAGTAGTCTTTCAGGTTCTCCAGGCAGATGGGGGGGAAGTAGGGGCCGATCCGCTTGCGCACCCACCACTTGCCCTGGGCGGCATGCCGGCCACCAGGGAGGCTGAACCGGTACCGGTAATGTTCTCCTCGGATCCACCTGTGGGAGACAGGACATGAGCCAGCGCTTCCCTGAGCCCAGCTGCAACTGGAGCGGCCTCAGGGACCTGCTGCCACTGGGCCTGGCCCCTTTCGGCTCTTCTCGGCCTCTAGTCCAGCGCAGGCCCGGATCCCGCAACAAGACCAGCGCCCCAATGTCTCCAATGTGCGCATTGGCCTGTTACGCATTCAGGAAATAAACTGGGTGCTCGTGGGCTCCAGGGACAGCATGGACTGTGTCCTGGCGCTTGAGGGAGACCCACGGTGATCCCCACCATGATCCTCTCCCACTCGTCCTTCAAGGGTGTGAGCAGGACTGCAAGCCCCACATCAGGGAGGAGGTGGCTGGAGAATGCTGTCTGTCCCTGTGGACCTCAGACACGACCGCCCCTCCTGGACTATAAACCCAGGGCAGAGAAGGGTCTCAGAGTGGACACCAGTGGCCAGCGTGGGGGCTGAGGCCAAGTGGTGCTGAGCCGAGGCATGGTGGACCCCACAGCTGGACACAGAAAGAGAGGGCTGCCCTGTGGAAGACCTCCATGAAGGCCCCTCCCTCCTGAAGCTGGAGTCCTGGCGGGCGGGGGATACGGGCTCACTGGGCGGGGCCTCCAGGTGGGGCTTGCTGCTGGCGGGCGGGGGATACGGGCTCACTGGGCGGGGCCTCCAGGTGGGGCTTGCTGCTGGAGGGCGGGGGATACGGGCTCACTGGGCGGGGCCTCCGGGTGGGGCTTGCTGCTGTTTCCTGAGCTGCACTGTTGGCTCTCTCCATCTTCTCAGGACAAGGTAAGGGTCGGGGCCGGGCCTGGATGTCTTCAATCATAATGCAGCGTGAGAGCAAGGCATGTCACGTGAGCTTTGAACCCTTCAGAGCACCATATAACCTTAGCTTGAGCCACTGGCCACGGCCAGCTGGTCGTGATGAGACATGGTGCCAGGTTGTCTGCAGTGCCTTGCTTCTGCCGGGTGGGTGACTGTCTGCTGGTACCTCAGCGATGGAGACTCTCGGAGATGTCTCGGTCCCCTCATTCCCAGGCCGTCCTGTGCTGGATAGAGGCTCTGGGCAGATGGTGGGCGGGCACAGTGCACTTGCCCGTGATCCTTGGGACCACGTGCTGACCGATGCCTGGCATTCACTGCCTGCCATGTCTTGGTCTAACCTCTGGCACTTTCCATGGAGGGTTTTTAGTTTATCGATTTTTGACAAGTTTGGGAAGTCTTCTGCAAGTGCCCCCATCGGCCGCCCCGGCCTCTCCCAGCGCCCTGGAGACGACATTCTGGATCTTGTCTCAGCCCCAGGCCCTGCTCTGCCGCGTGCTCCGAGGGTCGCCCACTGGATCGCCATGTTGGGGCGCAGCTGCCTTCTGTCTTGCGGCCCGCGTCCTCCCTCTGCAAGTGCTTTACCCCAGGGCCTGGGCTCCTCGGTGCTGAGCCTTTCCTCCGGCTCTGCTTCTGTTTCTTTTCCTGAGAGTCGTGTTCACGGTCAGCTCAAGTGCCGCCATCACAGAAACCCGGCTATGCTGTCCACTAACCGTCTTCCTGCCCAGGTCACTGGCTTCCTGACTTGACTTTGAAAGCTGGTTAAAGAGATCCCAGGTCTCACTTGAACCCTTTTTTTTCCCCTCAATTGTGTGTGTGAGTGTGTGTGTGTGTGTGTGTGTGTGTGTGTGTCTGTGTAGAACCACGGGCGAATTCGGGAACCACCATGGACGCCTCCACCTCCTCCTTGTTTACTCTGCCCCGGGATTCACAGGCTCTGCCCTACCAGGGCCAGAAAGGCAGGCCGCCCCCACTTCCGCCCGGCGTCTATACGTGGGGTCTAGGATCTGAACTCAGGACCTTCCGCCTGCAAGGCAGAGGCTTAACCCCTGAGCCACCTCTCCAGCCCCTTGAACCTTTCTCTATGTGGGTCTAAGTCCACACCGAGAGAAGAAGTCCTGACTTTTTACTCAGCATCACCTTATACCCAGTACTAGGGGGCAGGGGTGGAAGCCCCCCTGGATGCCATGAAATGAGGCCTGCTGATGCCCGCTGCCATGAGTGTGGGGCCTCCCGATGGCTCTCTGGGGGTGGAGCCCCGTAGCTTCCATTGCTCTGCCGCTCCTTTCCGGGCGTTTCCGAGTCACTGCTGTGTTGGGTCTAGGACATGAGGGGAGGAAAACCTGGTGCTTGCCTGTTTTACGGTCCTTAGTGGGGGACTGCTTGCTGGGGTCCCTTCCACCGTTTGCAGCTCCCACGTTTGGTTGGAGGCTGGGCTCAGCACAGGGCAACGGGGTAGGTCTAGGGCCAGGTCTGGCCACCACAGAGGTGAGCGGGGGCTTCAGTGGAGCAGAGCACAGGGACCAGCAGAGGGCGCCCACTCCCCAGAGCGCACCGCTTTTCAGCTGAAATGCAATCTCAGCTCACTGCAGAGTGGCCGAGGGTAAGGGGCCGCACTTTGTCTTCCACTGCATCCGCCCCACAGGAAGGCCTGACATGGTTCTGGGCCTGTTTTCTCACAGCCCCCTGGCAGAGTCAGATGACCCCCCATAGGGTCCCCTCTCAGGGAAGGCCTTCTGGTCAGGCGAGGTCTTATGGCTGGGCCCGGGGGCTCTATCTTTGGGGGGCAGACACCCCCAGGACAGCGGCCAGGTCTCTCATCAGAGTCAGCTGTGGCTCCCACTGGGACCCGCATGTGCCTTCGACGGGCCCCTGTCCACTTTCCTGGCAGCTGTGGGATGCGAGGTAGGCAAGGGGGCCACAGGCAGGTTACAGCCACCCCGCATCCAAGCAGGGCCAGTGGATTCCTGGGCAGGGATTGCCCCCCAGCCCCCATGGGCCAAGAGGGTTCTAGAAGCGGCGCTTGTCTGAGTTCCCTGCCTGGCTGCCAGACCTGCAGCTGCTCACTGCCTTGCGGCCCCTCCCGCCCCTCCCGCCGGCTGGCAGCTGTGGGTGGCTCCACGTGCAGCTGTCCTGGGGAGAGACAGGAACGTGTTTTCTGTCACAATCAATGGCCAGCAAGTCGCAGGGGAGGGACGGGCGCCTCGGTGCCCTGGTCTCTGGCTTCTACCCATCCCACACCGAACTGCTAGCGTGCTCAGTCCTAACTCGCGCCCACAGCAAGCCGAATGGGGGTCTTACTTGGGAGGGGCTCTGCCCTCGAAGGGGTTGAGGGCGAGGAGGGACAGGGCCTCGGCGTCGCTGGCCAGAAGCTTGCCTGCCAGGTGGATGATCCACTCGTTGTGCTCATAGGTCTGGAAGGGGGTGGAGCTTGTGAGTTTGGTTATGGAGATGGCTACCTCCAGCCAGCCGACCCCGCCTGGGGACCCTGAACATCCTCTGCCATCGGGCCCCTCATGGTCCATCGGGAGTGTGGCACAGGCATGCTTGCCAGGCCTCAGTTAAGCCTGAGGGCCACTCGCCTGTGGACTAGCCCCTAGCCCCGCTTTCTGCCTGAGCCCCGCTTGCCTCTTGGTCAGGATGGGACTGTGAGGGTGATGCCTGGGGGGTCAGCTGAGGACAAGAACGTGTGTAAGGGCCTTGAGCTGGGGAGTCAGGCTTTCCACAGGACCCCTGAACCTCAGCCTCCTTCCCTCCTGAACTCTTGATGGGGTCCTGAGGGCTATGCATTTGCTCGGTAGAGAGCACTCGGGGTCCAGAAGGGCAGGATGCTCTGCCCCATCTAGGGGCCTCGTGGTGGGACACGCTTACCTGGAAGGCTGCAAACCACATGAGCCAGTCCAAGCGGTAATGGTAGGGGGAGATCAGGCACGGCCGCCTCCAGGGGTCGCCTGGCTTGCACTTGAATTCGTAGTCCTCCCACACTGCATCGGGGGCGCTGGCGTTGGGGCTGGCGGTGCCCTGCAGGATCACCTCTGTCCGCTCCTTGGTGATGCTGAGGGAGACCGAGGAAGCCGCTGTGTCCGTGGAGCATCCACGTCGCACGAGTGGGGCTCTGTCTCTCCCTGCGACGCTGGTGTGTGGGGTTTCTGCCTCCTCCCAGCTGGGGACAGTGGGGAAGGGCAGCAGGGACAGGTGACCAGCGTTGGCTTTTGCCTCCCTACAGTGGACCAGGATGGATGGGACACAGTCCTAAGTGCTCTGGCCGGGATGCCCAGCCGGTACCTTCCAAAGGCCCCGTAGGTGTTGACGATCCTGAGTGGGTTGAAGGAGCTGTTCATGGCCTGCCTGGAGCTCATCAGGTTGATGACCACGGGCACGCTGAGCCAGGCCACCAAGATGCCCAGGGAAAGGTTGACCGCACGCCGCACCATGCAGCCTGGGTCGGGGGAGGGGGAGATAGGTTCTCACTACCTGGGTGACCCCCCCCAGCAGAGCTGTGGCATCCCTCCAGCCTGTCCCCAGGAAACCCAGGCCGCTGTCCTGTCCCTCTGGGTGGCCGCCTCCTCATCTGCAGTCTGGGAAGGGAGCCTCAAACCCACGGCCCCTGTTCTTCAGCCAAGAGCACCCCAAGGCCGATGTGGCGATTGGGGCCTGACACAGCAGTGCCTGACTGTGCAGCTCAGAGCCTGCGTCCTGGTTGGGCACGTGTGGCACCCCCCCTTCCCTGTGTGTCTGCAGGACCCAGGGCACGGGAGGCACGGGGTTGGCAGAGGCCACATCCCACCTACCATATCGCGGCTTGGGCACGTCTTCCCTTTGTATCTCTAGAACTCGGTCCTTCAGGCCCCGAGGCCCCGAGGGAAACAGGAATCCCAGAGCCGAGTCGTCGAAGCAAGCCAGGCTGGGCACGATGGTCAGCCAGTTCAGGAAGCTCAGGTTCCCGCTGAGGATGAGGATCACCTGCGGGCGTGGCCTCAGCTGAAGGGGCCGCCTCCCTCCACGCATCTGTGGCAGGCTCCCACGCATGCCCCCGAGGGCCCCCCAACCCTTTGCTGCCAGAATTCCGGCCTAGGACTGCAAGCCCAATTCCGTTTCACTGCATTTCCCACCGAGACAACAGGTGCAGAGCCACCCAAGTGCGTGTGGACCCCTCGTGAGCACCAGTGAGCTCAGGAAGGGCTGCTTGGGCCTTGGCCCGACCCACCTGGGTGGCAGGCTGAGCAGCTTGGGCTCTGGGTGGGGGGCACTGTAGCAACTCAGAGGCCAGCCTGGACGTGGGGGCAGGGGCATAAGACACCTGGCTTGGGGGCTTGAGATGAGAGGCTCAGGGGAACCGGAGCTATGGGAGGGACGCGGTTCATGGCGGCCAGGGACTGATGGCTGAGGGTGGTGCCGCCCTTGGCCCTAGTGAGGGACGGCAGCAGCTGGCCAGGGTCATGGACGGAGGAATGCAAAGTGCAGGCTGGGGCTCTGGGCTTCAGCCTGAACCTTTAAACTGGCTGCACCGGCACAATTGATGCTGGCGTGGGCCAGCCCGGCGGCTGGGGCGAGGCTCACACCTGTGCCATCCGCCCACACCCCCGACATTTCTTTACAGTCACTTTTTTTTTTTTGGCTTTTGCGATAGGCCTCTGGGCCAGCCCGGCCTCAAATCCCTGATGCTCCTGAGAGCTGGGTTTGCGAGGGTGCCACACGTGTGCCTGGCTGACGGGCGACGTCCCCACAAGAGGACGATGGCGTGGGGACCTTCTGGGCTGAGGCATCACGTGGACTACCTGAGGAGGAAAAGTTGAGTGAACCGATGTGATGATGAATTCTGCACGAGGGTCTGACAGCCCCAGGTGCACCACGCGGCTGGTCAAACGTGTTTTCTGGGGTGTCTGTGAGAGGACCCCAGAGAGAAGCATTGGGATCGCCAGCCAGATGGACGCTTGCCCAGCACCCCCAGGGCCCGGGAACACAAGAGCTTGCGGGAGGAGCACGCGTGCTCTGCCTGAGCTGGACGCGCACTTCCTGCTGCCCTGCCTCTGGGTGCTCCAGGCTCCTGAGCCTTCCAGGAAGACCCACAGATACGGCTCCCCTGGCCCTGGGGCCCTCAGCTTTGAACTGCAACACCACCAAGGGCTTCTCTGGGCCCCACATCGCATTGAATGACCCAGGATTTCCCTCAACACCAAGGGCTTCCCTCAGGCCCCCCATTGCAGGCGGCAGCTCCAAGGATTTCCCACAACACCAAGGGCTCCCCTGAGCCCCTGCTTGCAGGTGGCAGACCAGGACTTCCCATGCAGCATCCTCATGCCTGCTGGTTCTTTCTCTAGAGATTCGTGGTAGAAATGGGTGAAGTGTGCTCACACCTGGTGTTGCGTACTTTGGTGGCTTTCCAAGGGCATGTGACAGTCCTCCATGCCTTTGTTTCCAAGTTATAGTTATTTTCCATTTACGGCAAAACAGAAAAGTGGCCCTGGGGCTCCCAGGTGGCCGCAGCTGCCGCTGGTAGAGGACTCTGGAGGCAACACTCAGCCTCGAGGTCCGAGGGTGTCCCTTTGGGGTGACAGTGACGGTGAACCACCCTGGGAGAGGCACCACTTGGACAGAACGCTGTGGAGAGCCTGTGACACGCTGTCCAGGGGGACAGATGCAGTGGAGCTCAGAGGCCTGCACAGCCCACCCTCACACCCAGCTGGTGCTCAGGGAGGAGACTGTAATCCATCTCGCGCCACGCGGCCCCAGGCTCAGCGGAGACCTTATCTTTCTGGTTTTCCTTTAGTGCTTCCTGCAGTCGTCCCCTCAGAGACAAATGAATCTCGTCACAGTCCATCTGTGTTCACTCCTGGCCGATGCTACCCTCGCTAAGCGCGCTCCGTGCATGACACTCTGGATGACCAGCTGGAGCGTGTACTGTGGCGTGCCCTCCGCTGTGGAGCCCCCCTGCCCCGTGCTGGGCAGCCCCCGTGCTGGGCAGCCCCCGTGCTGGGCAGCCCCCGTGCTGGGCAGCCCCCGTGCTGGGCAGCCCCCGTGCTGGGCAGCCCCCGGTGCTGGGCAGCGGGGGTGGCCTGGGGGTCCCCGGGACAGCAGAGGGAAGCAATGTGGTGGTGGAATGCGGCCCCAGAGATGCTGCAGCAGATGTTCCAGGCCGATGAAACCTGACCCCCGAAAGGAAGAGGGTGGGCTTCTGGGCGTCCCGCTGGGTTTGTGGTTACCATGGAAGACACACACGCCTGTGGTGGGCTTCCTGCTCACCTTCCTGCAGATACATGCGTGCTCACAGGGTCCTCCCACCCAGGATACGTGTGTGCACATGGAGACGTCCTGTGGTTTTGAATTTGGATCCTAAACAGTGGCACCAAGATTACGAAAAGCAGAAACATGCAGCTGAACTTGGGGGCCAGGACGTGCTGACCAAGGGCTGTGTGCCTGGCTGGTGGATGGACGGACAGATGTGCCCCTGGAGCTGCGTATCATCTGGCCTTGAAAGGAATGGGTCGAGATAGAGGCCATGCTTGGGGAAGGAGCCAGGGGTGTGGCAGGCCCGTGCTCACAGGGGCTTCCGGCTCAGGCAGCTCTGTGGGGCACGAAGCCCCAGGACGCGAGGTGGGTGAGTGGCAGATGTCCTGGCTGGGTGAAGGTGGCAGAGTATAATGGTGCCAGCCCGCGCCTGGTGCTCACAACCGTCGCAGGTCTTCAGGAGGCCGAGACCAGGCTGGGCCACTTAGGCAGGCACCGTCTCCGATAACTGGGTACGTTTGGTGTTATGTGTATTTTAGCACACTGAGAAGAGATGGGCATGTGCTGGGGGGCAGGGCTGCTGCTGGAGAACCCAGCACCTCCACCAGCACGTGTGACGCCTGCTTGCCACCCAGGACCTTGGTCTCTGGAAGAGACGCGGGGCATCCTGGCAGTCCCTGAGACCTCGAATCCCCGAGTCTTCTCTTGTTTTTGTTCCTGAGGCCTGTGGTGGGATCCTAGGCTCGGCCCCTCCACAATGGGGCTCGGCCATCCTGACCGGGTTCTGCCGCGGAAGCTGACGATGCCGCCCCTTCCGGGGTCGCCCTCTCGGAACGCTCCTGTCCCTCCCCACATGGATTCCGCGGCCTTGCGGGACCCTAAGAGCAGCTGAGTAAACGGAGCGTGGGAGGAAGCAAGCGAGCTTGAACCCTACCAAGCCCACAGGAAGGAACGAGGAGCCCAGAGGTCAGGCCGCAGGCCGGGCCCAGTGCAGGGGAGGTCAGAGGTTCCACAGGGCGACGGTGTTGTTGGGCCTGCGTAGCACCTATGTTTTGGGGGACATGGTCCCCTCAAACACCACACCTGGGGACTCTTCAGATGACAAAGGCTATGTGTGGGGACAACCTCCTGCCTCAGACTCCGTCCCCGCCTGGCAGGCAAGATGTGTCCCAGTGGGGTCTGCCCAGCAATCCGTGGCATCTCCACCTGGCTTGAATGCAGCGTGGGGTTGGACAGAACAGCAGACGTGCACCTGAGCCTGTCGCACCTGGAAGGAGGCTGGGCCTGGGCTGACCCCACAGCCGCCTGCCGGACTCCGTGGAGCTCGGGAAGCTCAGGGACAACATCCAAAGGCTCCAGGAGGGGAGAGCCAAGTGAGCAGCAGACACAGACAGGATGTCCCAGAACTGCAGCCACTTCGTGTGCCAAGCTGCACAGCCCTCACCTTTGTGTGGTGGTGACAAGAGACGGACACCTGGCTGCCCCAAACCCCAGAACCACGTGCCCTGCCCCCGTCACCCTGAACCTCAGCAGCGTGAGGTGCTTGTATGGGGCCTGAGAGAGTCAGGGCAAGGAGCCGGGACACTCTCGGAGCAACATCTAGAAGTGTCCTGACTAAAATACTAAACAAAATAAAGCTGAAATGTTAGAGCGCTGAGTGTGGGGAACATGGGTGGGGTTGGGGGAGATGATGTGAGCAGCCAACAGTTTGAGGTCAAAGACCCCATGAAATCAGCCCTAGCTTGAATACAGCTGTGCTGTTCAAGAGGCAGGTAGAGAAGGAGCGTGAGCAGGACGGGGTGGGGGTCGGGGGGGGGACTGGCTTCCAGACTCAGAATCTACCCCAGGGAACAAAGAACTCGAAGAGCAAACCTGGCTGGCTGGAAGCACACCCCACAGCCGCTAGCTAGACCCTGCAGAGCTCACGAAGGCCCTCAGGCCCAGCACAGCCCACACTTCCGGAAACAGGCCTCCTGGGTCTCCATGGCCCTCCAAGGGAGGTGACGTGCCCAGACAGTGAACCTGCGCCAGGTCCACATTAGAGTGGAGGACGACAGACAGGTCTCCGTCACTGACAACCATGTAAAATCCAAAACAAAACATTGGCAAATTAGCCCCAGCAATGTATTTCAAAACATCCGCAGTATGACCAAGTGGTCTGATTCTAGGAATATGAAATTTGCTCATAGTCCAGCAATGTAATTTACCACATTAGTAGATGGAGGAGGAGCCAGCGCCCCTGTCCCAAGCTCAACACCCACTCCCGACTGGAACCCCAAGCCACAAGGTGACCCTGGCCTGCTGCACCGTCTGCTTGGGAGGCCGAGGCAGGAGGCCAGCAAACTCCAGGCTGGGCACCTTCATGAAGCCCTATTTCAAATGAAAAGCAAAGACAGGCCGGGGCACAGTGATCGAGCCTGTAGCAGGGCATCGTCTGCTGAGCATGGTGGGCCTGCCCCACAGATCCTCCCTGTGGGCAGCCAGACCCTGCCATAGCAGAGGAAGCTGGGGTGGAATCCAGCCTGAGGTCCCTGCAGGGGGCAAGGTGAAAGCCGCAGTCTGTGACTGCGGCTCAGCTGGAAACCCACAGGCAGGTGGGGGTGTTCTGCGGCCTACCTGGAACAGGATCTGCAGCACGCCGTGCAGCATGCACATGCGACGCCCGAGGAGCAGGAAGAAGGGTACCACGAGCTCCAAGAAGTGATTGCTGAGCGTCTCGAGGCGGTGGATCCACCAGGGCGACCTGTGCAGTAGGTAGGCCAATGGGTTGGGCACTGGCTGCGTCTGCGGAGACAGGGGCGTCTGTGACCCGCTGACCCAGGTGTGGCGGTGCCCAGGCCAGCAGGTCCGCGCTCCTCTGGCCGTCACACGTGCAGCTGCCTTGGCTGGTCAGGGCCACAGGGCTTCTGGAGAAGCTCATGTTTCAAGCAAAGCAAGTGTTTTCCTTTCCTTTTGTTGGAAACCCTCAGCGGCCACAGGTACCTACACGCCCTGCAGCTTGAAGGAGATGCACATTTATGCCACTCGTGTGTGAGTCAAGACTATACGGGGCCCAGGATGGCGCCGGCAGAGCTGAGGGCAGAAGCCTCCGGAGGTGGCCTGAGGCCCTGGCCTACTCACGGGGACGGCCCCTGTGGCCTGCTGCCCAGCCCCTCAACACAGCGTGGGCCTGGGTCCCACTGCTTTCCTCCATTGGTCCCAGGGCCCCCTTTCTCTCCTGGGGCTTCCACAGGACCACGTGGGCTTACTCCACCGGACTGTGGGATGAGGCTCGTGGGGCAGCAGCTGTGACCACGAACAAATGACAACAGGACAGCGAGGGTGGCCGGGGAGGTGGGGACACATGCATGTTCACAGGTGTGTATGGCACACGGCGTGGCAGCTCGACGCTCTCTAGCACAGTGCCCAGGATCTGACCTTGACTGTGGGGTGCCCATGAAACCACTCATCCGCCTGCTACCTTGTCTAGAAGGGCCTGGAGCCCTTGCCGCGGCAGACCACACCCACCCGGCTGCTGCTGGGCTCGCCCTGTGGGGCCGCTGCCTGTCCACGCGAGTTCAGAAAAATAAACAGGCGGCACAAGCTGAGCGTCTTATTTAGCGTGCTTCGGGGGACACACAGGCTGCCTCTGCCCGGCTGTTGGGCGGGGCAGTACTCAGAGGGTACGCACCCCTCTCTTAGCCATTCTCCAACAGAAACAAATGGGTCTGAGCAGGGCATCCAGCAGTCCTGTGCCCGGGACACGGGTGCGGTGCAATCTCCCACGCTGTGCTGGCTTTAGCTGGAGCCTCTGCTTCCTTCCAGATTCATCACTCAGGCACCTGCGGACTGGGATCTGCCTGCACAGTGGGGTCTGCTGGGTGCCCTGAGCCGTCCACTAAGTGGGGCACTCCGGTGTGGAGGGACAAAGGCTCATGTGCGTGGAAGCCTGTAACTGTGGAGGGGTGGCCACACTGTACCCCGTGAAGCTCAGGCGGCGCTGGGAGCCACCCCAGCCATGCCCTGCAGGAGGCGCCTGACTGCTCTGGTGGTGGTGAGAAGGGCATAGCATGCACAGCCCAAGCCCATGCACCCACCATGGGGAAGGTGGGGATGTCTGCCTGCCTTTGGGGAGGTGGAGGGCGGCACGGGGCAGAGCCAGGCCTGCACTGCGGAGGCCTCGCGGCGCACTCCTCTGGACAACGGCCCCATCTTTGTTCAGGACCGCCAGGAGCACCTGTTGTGCATGGACGATTGCAGAGACAGGCGGGTGGAGAGGGTCACTGGGGCCTTACCCGGGGCTCTGGTGCCCACCTCGTAATTCTGCCCTAATTTGCACGTGCCCACCTTGCGCCTGTGCCCACCCTCGTGCCTGTTGTGTGCAAGCTGAGAGCGGCTGGAATCCCCTGGCATGTGCCCACACACATTCTTGTGCACACGCTGCCCATGTGCCCTCGCACATGAGGGTGGGAGGAGCCCTGGAGTACATGAATCGAGGTGGATTAGTTGAGCGAGAGGCAGCGGCAAGAGGCCGTGCTGTGCTGAGCTGCCCCTGCCCCGTAAGCAGCCCGCTAAACTGCTTGGCAAGTCACCAGTTTGGTCTGTCCTGAAAATCCTATTTGAGGAGGGAGGGCAGTTTGTGTGGTGACACGTAGGAGACTCAGAACAGAAAGACCACCCTACCCTGCCTGCTTCCTCCCACCCTGCCTGCTCCCTCCCTCCCTGCCTGCTCCCTCCCTTCCTCCCTGCCTGCTCCCTCCCTCCCTGCCCTGCCTGCTCCCTCCCTCCCTCCCTGCCTGCTCCCTCCCTCCCTTCCCTGCCTGCTCCCTCCCTCCCTGCCCTGCCTGCTCCCTCCCTCCCTCCCTGCCTGCTCCCTCCCTCCCTTCCCTGCCTGCTCCCTCCCTCCCTGCCCTGCCTGCTCCCTCCCTCCCTCCCTGCCTGCTCCCTCCCTCCCTGCCCTGCCTGCTCCCTCCCTCCCTGCCCTGCCTGCTCCCTCCCTCCCTGCCCTGCCTGCCCCCTCCCTCCCTGCCCTGCCTCCCCCCTCCCTCCCTGCCCTGCCTGCTCCCTCCCTGCCTGCTCCCTCCCTCCCTCCTGCCTGCTCCCTCCCTCCCTGCCCTGCCTGCTCCCTCCCTCCCTGCCCTGCCTGCTCCCTCCCTGCCTGCTCCCTCCCTCCCTCCCTGCCTGCTCCCTCCCTCCCTGCCCTGCCTGCTCCCTCCCTCCCTGCCCTGCCTGCTCCCTCCCTGCCTGCTCCCTCCCTCCCTCCCTGCCTGCTCCCTCCCTCCCTGCCCTGCCTGCTCCCTCCCTCCCTGCTCCCTCCCTCCCTCCCTGCCTGCCTCCCTCCCTCCCTGCCCTGCCTGCTCCCTCCCTCCCTGCCTGCCTGCTCCCTCCCTCCCTCCCTGCCTGCTCCCTCCCTCCCTGCCCTGCCTGCTCCCTCCCTCCCTGCCTGCCTGCTCCCTCCCTCCTTCCCTCCCTGCTCCCTCCCTCCCTCCCCCCCTGCTCCCTCCCTCCCTGCCCTGCCTGCTCCCTCCCTCCCTGCCTGCTCCCTCCCTCCCTCCCTGCTCCCTCCCTCCTTCCCTCCCTGCTCCCTCCCTCCCTGCCCTGCCTGCTCCCTCCCTTCCTGCTCCCTCCCTTCCTGCTCCCTCCCACCCTGCCCTGCCTGCTCCCTCCCTCCCTCCCTCCCTGCCTGCTCCCTCCCTCCCACCCCCCTGCCTGTCCAGTTTTGGGGTAAGACTTACTTCCCACAGCTCTGGGTGCTGCTAGGCACTCGGGGGGGGGGTGACAGTGCGGAGGTCCCCTGAGATGGAGAGTGACCACGCCCACTAGAACCTCCACTAGAGCCAGTGTGTCCAGGGACAGGCCAGTGGCCGCATGGTGGTAGGCTCTTGGCGATGGAGGCTCAACCCAAGAGTGGCCTCCAGAGGGGGACGCGGGAAGGGGGGCACCTTCGCAGTGCCAAGCGCCAGCTGCCCGGCTGCCCGCCCTGTCCCAAGCTGACTGTAGTTGGAAATGAACAAATGCAATAAAGATGGCGACGCAGGGGTGGTGACTGGGTGGTGAGTGCTGTGAGCAGAGCGCCCTGTGGGCTCTTCCCTGCTGCTGCTTGTCCTACGCGTGGCTACGAGCAGGTTCCTGACCTGCAACCCCCTGGCTCGTCCAGGACAGGGCCGTGCCTCTTGTCAAGTCCCAGCTGGTTCCTGGACTGTCTTCAAGAAAGTCAGACGCTCCTTGAGGCCAGGCTCGGGGAAAAGGTCCCTTGAGACAGGACCCCGCTCTGTGAGTCAGGTCATCCCCTAGACTACCCCGTTGCGAGGAAGTCACCTTTCTGCGAGGGGGGCCACATGGACCCGGAGGCTCCCGAGTGGCAGGAAGGGGTCCTGGCACACTCGCCTTTGCCTGAGGAGTGGGTGGCCCTACTTTAGAGTGGCTGTGAAAGAGCTCCTGGAAAGCATGAGGGGCTTTCAGAAGGTTCTGGAGATGCAGACGGCCATGCCTGTGCCAGAGCCTCACGCCTCACGGGGCCCCACAGCCCGCCGTGGGGAGAGAGAAACGGGGATTAAGCGGCGTGTAGCCATCTGAAAGCTGCGGCGGCTGTGTGGCTGTGCTTCGTTTCTGCGTGACACATGCACGTCACCAACAGTCGCACGTCTGAGTCTGGGGCTGCTGGGGCCGGGGCTGCAGCTCTCCAGGTTGCTTGCTACATAACTAGAGGCTAGCATTTACACGTATTGTTGGCTCATGCTTTGGACAAATAACTCACGGAAGATACAACACAGTGACACTGGCGACCGGCAGGCGCAGGTGCCGAGGCGCACGGAACACAGGCTCGCGTGGCGCCAAGGCGAAGCTGGTGCACGCCCAGCACGGCGCTTTCACATTGGGATGTTAAATGCAATCTCCGTGGCAAACGCAAAGAGGGCAGAAAATGACATGAAAGCAAACAGGGAAGGAGCTTCCATCTCCACGTGGGAACGCTCCGGGGCGCTGCGCAGAAGCGTCTGAAGGGAGATTAGTGGGGTGGAGATGGCGACAGGAGCCGAGATCAAGACTAGCACGAGGCGAACCAGTGGGAACCAGTGGGAACCGCGCATCCTGACCTGTGGTGAGAGCCCAACGGGTCACCAGGCTGCTGCAGACGAAGGGGGCGCACATGTTCACAGAAATATGGGCTAAAGGATTTTCCAAGTGTGACCGAGTCCACCAACTCAAAGACACAGGAAACCCAGCAGGCTCTGACAGGCAGAGAACCACGGGATGGCACCCCTAACCGCAGTATTCAGGACAGAGACCCCTTGAAGCAGGCAGATGGAAGTGTGTGTTCCAGAGACGCAGAGAGAGACTCCTAGCAGGACGAAACGCAGCACCTTCAAGGCACTAGCCTGGGGTTCTGAACCAGTGGCAGTCGCTTTCCAAATCCGGAGTGGACAGATGTTTTCAGACAGTCGCAAGCCGAAAGGCTTCACACTGCAAGAACGTACCGGAACCCAGGAGGCTGTGCGGCGGAAGGAAAGTGCAGCGTGGGCGTCCGCAGGTTTGTGAAGCGAGGGAGGCTGTTTTCCAACTTAATCAAATATTGTTAAAAGACGTGAGTCTTAGAGAAAAATAATAAGAACACTGCACAGGGTACAGCGTGTAAACATGAACCATGTGACAACGGCAGCCGGCAGGGCCAAGGCAAGTGCTACGAGGGAGCCCTTCAGCACCCCTGAGGTTAGAAACACTTGCAGGCGAGGGATGGCCGCTCATCGGTGCCTTCATGTGTGACTCCACAGTGACCGGCAAAGAGAACTAAGGAGCCTACAGGAAAGTGACCACCAAAGAGAAGGGGCGAGCCCACAAATTAACATAGCGACCAAACGAACAGTTAGACAGCTTCTATCATAAACTAAGGAAGGAGAGGCAGAGTCATGAAAATATTTAATGATTCCAAAAGAAGGCAGAAATGTTTTTTAAAAAAAGGAATAAAGGACAGATGGTGGAAACAGAAAACAAGCAGTGAGACGTCAGATTGAGGTGCGTCTCGCTGATTCTGGCTGGAGCAAAAGGCCCCAATGTTTAGCTACAAGGCAGTCGTCAGGGTGGGCAAATAAGCAAGAAGTCACTCCAGACTATCCTGGAGACCATGCAAGGCTGACGGGTGGAGGAGACGAGCTGCCACACAGATGCCCGCCGGAAGGCCATGGGGCCGTGGTATGTGGCCAGCAGACAAGCAGGACCCCAAACACACACACACACACACACACACACACACACACACACACACACACACCCCACGCATGCGCGTAACAACAGCTCCAAACAGAGCAGAGTGAGCAGAACTAGAGGTACAGAGACAACCCAGTTTCAGCAGAGATTCCAACCTCCCTCTCTGCCTTCAGTCATTGACAAAACCAGCAGACAGAAAACAAGGAAGTGTGCAAAAGAGCTGGGGAACACTGCCAACCAAAGCCGCCTCCTGAACATCTGTGCAGAACACGGGTTCTTTAATGCTCAAGGGAACGTCCAAGAAGACACACCAGGTTCTGAGCCACAAAACAAAGTTCTAGGAACATGTTTTAAAAGACCTGACGGATGTAAAGTCTTCTCTCCGACAGCAAGGTAATGAGACAAGAACCCAGTAGCAGAAGGGTATCTGGAGCCTTCCATGTATTTGGAAGCTCATTATGCACTTGTGGCTACAACTACCGGGGAGCGCGTCACCAAGCTAAGGCCGGATCACAGAGCCAGAGGGGCGCCCTGGGCTGTGGTCCCCGGCCTCCAGGCTCACCAGTGCTCCTCTCTGGGGCATGGGCCTGACTCTGCAGCTGGCCCCTGGTCAGGCCCCTCTCAACACACACACGCGTCCTACAGAATCAGCGAAGCCATTGGTGGACAGGTGCACAAGTCATAGCCTTCCCGGCCACTGGGCCCCATTCAGTCACGGCTTCCACAGAGTTAAATTTTAGGATGTTCATGGGTAATGTCAACCTTGGTACCAATGACTCCCAGATCAGTGGGCCTCAAAATCACAGGGTGCTCAGTGACCCTTGTCCAATTACAGTCCAAGACAGCTGGTAGCATGTGTCTCCCGTCAGTTAGCAGCAGGATCTGCTGGCCGGAGGCCCATATGGGGCAGGTTCTGCGTCCAGGAGAAGCAGCATTGGGCTTCATTATGTCAAGTCAGCAGGAGCAGACTCAGCACGCATGTTTGTTTACATGAATCTCAAGGGAGTGGGCAGGAAAGGGGTGCATGGGGGATTCATGAGACCCCTCTGGGCTAGGCCATAGTGAAGCAAGAGTCCTACAGCATTGTCTGGATGCTAACAGCCTTGGTACCCCAAAAGGAATGTGCACATGAAATAGGATATGTGCAGGCCAGAAGTTGGGGGTCGCAAAGCTGCATGCCTGGGGGAAATTAAGCAGCTTGGAGCCCCTGCATCTCCAGTGGACTCTGGGAGCTAGCGGGGGTGGGGGTGGGGGTGGGGTTGGCCTGCAGCCCCGCCCACTGAGCGCAGAATCTCCCTGGGTGGGATGTGGAGCAGCGGCGGCAGCTGAACAGGCTGAGTGCCAGATGTCCCTGCGATGCTCAGTCTCCCAGGCTGTGCCAGGCTGGTCTGACGGGTACCCATGCCATTTGCTTACAGCCATCCTCATGTGCGGGGCAACCGCAAGCACAGCTGCTGCTGGGGCTGTCATATCAGGGATGTGGGGTGGCATGCATAAGTGTGGGGGACGCCCTGTTCTGCCAAGGATGGCTCACGAGGGTGCGGGACGCGGAGCCCGGTCCATGGGATGAGCGGCCTCTCTTGTGTGTCCAACTGGTCATGGTCACTGTCTCTTGCAGCTGTGGCAGATGGGGAGTCCAGTGCTGACCGCTGATAGCACACTAACACAGAATTGGTGCTGAAAAGACGAGCCGATGCTAGCAAGGTAGGACCCCTCTGCCCAGTGCGTCTCTGCAGACAGCCAGACCCCAAGAGTTCATGGAAAGCTGAGCTCCTTGAACAGGAGCTGGGCAGTGTCTGTGTGGCCTTGGTGACTGAGGTCCAAGTTTTAAACCACTCTGAGGTCTTGGAGGGCTGTGCCCATGCCCCATAGGAAACAGGAAGTGATAGAGCTGGTGTGACATTTCTCAAACCTCTAGCAAAGCAGAGTTAAACTCACCTCTGCAAGGTGTATGTGTGTGTGTGTGTATGTGTGTGTGTGTGTGTGTGTGAAAGGGCACTGTGTGTCCCTGTGGCGGACCAAGGGTGACTTTGGGAACTATTCTGGATTGCTTCTACCTCTTTCTTGCTTTGCTCTGTGATTTCCCAAGCTCTGCCCACCAGGGCTGGAAGTGCAGGCCGCTGCCATTTCTGCCTGGTATTTTTATGTGGGACTTGGGATCCGAACTCAGGACCTTCTGCTTTCAAGGTACAGTCTTAAACCCTGAGTCCTCTCTAGCCCAACATAAATATTTTAAATGCTTCTGAACCCCTGGGAGCAGCAGGTTGTTCAGAAGAACGGAATGAAAGGACTCGGGGCTTCACTTGCCCATGGGGTGAGGGCTGCCCTAGAACTGACTCACTCGTTTTCTAGAGCACCTGCTCCGCTGGATGACCAAGAGTGGTGAGGAGATGGTGAGTACAGTGGGGCCACAGCAGCACAGCAGAGACGCATGCAACAGGTGCAGTCACATGACAGATGCAGACATGCAGCAGGTGCAGTCACACAGACGGACACACAGACATGCAGCAAGGTGCAGTCACGTGACAGAAGATGCAGACATGCAGCAGGTGCAGTTACACAGACGGACACACAGACATGCAACAGATGCAGTCACAGGGACGGACACAGACAGACACACATGCAGCAGGCGCAGTCACACGGATAGATGCACAAATGGACAGACAGATACGCACGCACGCACACACACACAGACACACACACACACACACACACACACACAGACACGGAGAGAGATGACAGACACAGATAGACAGACTGACAGATGGATACCCCCCCAGGTCTATTGCCTGGGTTAGGAAAAATAGATTCAGTGTGGAGAACACAGGCTGGCCAGCTGACCATGTGCTGACCATATGGGTGGGGGACGCATGGCCATGTGGGCAGGCATGTGCCTGGCTGTGCCTCCTTCACACCAATCTCCCCTACCTCAGCTGAAAGGCAGGCTATTGGGCTGCTGCCCTGGCTCGGGCCCATGTACGCCTATTCCCAGAGCTCAGCCCCTCCACCAGCTCCTGGGCCATCATCCCAAGCTGGTGCATTTAGAAGCGGATTCTGCATAGGGCACAGGAGAAACTTCTGGCAGAGCTGCCCACGGGCACAGGACACGTTCCTGCCAGTCAGACGGAGCGACAGGAAGGGATGCAGAGCCAGCGCCCGGCCAAGGCCTCAGCGGGTGCCTGCAGTGGGCTGTTTTATAGCAGCCAGTGCAGCCGTGCAGTGCATGCAGATACACGAGTTCACACACATCCCTCCCTGCACACCTGCAGACAGTGGGGAGCACACAGACACCCCATGTGCTATGCCAAGCCTGCCAGTTCCAAAGCTCGATCATGGCACCATCACGTCTGCCTGGGGTGGAGGCGCCATCAGCCATCACCGAGGCCTTGCACAAACCCTGCAAGCATGCAGGGCTGCGAGCTCCAAGGATAGGAGCTGAAGTGACCATTTCCCCGGTCAGTCCACAGAACCGCAGCGAGGGCTTCTATCACCTCGGCTCACACTGCTCTGAAGCAGGCTGGGTGAGGGAAGATAGACAGGCAGACAAACATGCAGGTGTCATGCCGCCCGCCATCTCAGACCCACTGCAGCGGAGCTCAGCAAGCCAGAAGATGCCCATTATCACGGGGGGGGGGGGGGAGAGGAAGAGGAAGAGGAGGAAGAGGAGGAAGAGGAGGAGGAGAAGGAGGAGGAGGAGGAGGAGGAGGAGGAGGAGGAGGAAGGCTTTTTATGAAAGTGAATGCCCAGCACGGGAAGGTTCAAGCTGTGCGTGTGAGAAATGAACACGCTACATTCATGGGGTGCTCTGAGCCATTCGTCAGAGGTGAACACGGAAATGTGGGCCGTCAAGCTCTGTGCCCGCTGGACAGGCCACGCCCTGGATACCTGCTGTACCCCTGGGCAACGCAGACGGGCTGCACTGGGCAACGCAGACGGGCTGCACTGGGCAGTGCAGATGCCACTTTTCTGACCACAGGGACGACTTGCAAGAGACGTCAAGACCACATCTACTAACTGCTCATGCGAAGGGGCTGCGAAGGGCCGATAGGCCTTGCCTGGGATCCAGCTGCTTTCTGGGCATCTCCCAAAGACCTGTGCACGATTCTGCCTTGATTGTTTGTGATGTGGTCTTGGGTTCTGATGAGGGGGCTGCAGTACCTAGGCCGGGGCAGGTTAATTGAAGGGGGGCTCTGTGTAGCAATGGGGAGGTCACCATCCATGCTGGCAACACGGCCTGCTGCTCTGGGTTACTCTACAGTCCTGTAAGTAACCCCAATAAACCCACTAGTTCACCCAGTTAGGCTCTGGAGTGACCGTTCCTTTGCTCTGTTTTGATTTGTGGCATCTCCCCAGAAAAGTCTCACATAACAGGGGTCTCACAGCACAATCTTGTGACGTTCTCTGTGGATGTCCACTCCACCATCACGGGCCAAGCCTGGCTGAACCACAAGAAGGACCATCTTCCTCCACCTGGTGTCTCACGGTTCCAAGCAAGTGACAGCTCAGGAATCGACCCCATTTCTTGCCGGGTCCTTGGGCACTGAGAGCAGCAGTGGCCATGAGGTTTCCATGGTGTGACCTGCGGCCTGGCAGGGACCCTGTCCCCCCCCACGGCCATGGCCAGGTGCCAGGCGAGGACCTGGGACACTACAGGGCTTTCAAGAAGGTCAGTGCATGGGAGGACACACAGTCCAGGGTGTGTGGGTGACAGTGAGTGTCTCCAATGGGAGGTCATTCTGTAGAGCTGACCACATATCCACCAAACTGCAAGCTACCCATTCCCAAGATGCTGCACCCCCTGCCGGAGGGTGGGGAAGCCTCTTCCTGAGCGCTGGGCATAGCCCAGGCTTGGGTGGCCAGGTGGGAGGCTCTTGGCCCATCCTCTGTGCACACAGCTGGCCACGATCACAGATTAAGTACGGGCTGAACACACTTCTTTGGAGCCCGTGGGTGACAGGGAGCTTACAGCATCGTGAATCTGGCAGGACTTGAGGGGCGCCTGAGAGGATGGGGACCAGGCTCTTGAGGACTCTAAAAAACAGTCAAGATGCCTAGCCACACAGCCGACACGGTGACCAGGCCATAGCACACAGGAGGTGGACATCAGACGTCTTACACCCTGGATTGATTCCGAGGATGAAGCATCCCCAGTCCTGGCTCCAAGCACATGTGCGCCTGGCAGGGACAGGCCTGTCCTAAAGGACTGAATTGGGATCAAGGTCCACGTCTGAGGTCTTGGCTAGAGCTCAGCACGGGGGTCTTTAGGAGCTCAGGGTTCAGCAGGAGACTTGGGGCGGCCCCACCTGCACCTGCATAGAACACACGGCCAGAGCCACAGCCCCAGGAAGGCACGGCCCAGCCTACTCAGAGGCCTGGCAGGACAGCACAGGACCGGGTGACCAGAGTGACCAGTGACCCCACAACACCCATATCGCAGCCTGGCAGATGGGAGACTATGTGTAAGCCACTTGGTGGCCTGCTCCTATCCCCAGAGAAAGGAGAGAAGGGATGGCCTGGGGGTGCAGGTGTAGGTGGGGGCCGTGCTCACCTCGTAGTGGAAGTCCATGCAGGTGAGGTCCAGCCAGCACTTGTCCCCACGGATCTTGATCAGGCCCTACAGAGTAAGACGGAGGATGGGTCAGTCAAGAGCTGGAGGTCGCGATGCATGAGCCCCAGGGAGAGCAACTGAAGGGCAAGAAGCGACCCGAACCCGGCAGGCGGGTTGCTTTGCTGCGGCGACCCAGGGAAGAACAAGAGGTAAAACCCACACAGCTTGTGAAAGGCCCCAGGCCCACGCGGACTGGCTCTGATGACTACGTCAACGGCAGGGATAGCTGCTCTGTAGTCAGCCCCTCTGGGCCTTCTGGGGGAAAAGGGTGGTGAGAACAGACCCAGGGTCTCATTGTGTGGGGCCACATCCCTGGACTGGTCTGTTCTTTCTTTAAAACTGTTCTTTAGGGGCTGTGGAGATAACTCAATGAGTAAAGAGCTTTCAGGGCAAGCATGGGGACCTGAGCTCAGATCTTCAGCACCCTGTAGAAAAGTCAGGTTTGGAAACGTGCACCTGCAACCCTAGTGCAGGACGGTGGGCAGCGGGGTCCCTGGGCCGCTGGATAGCCAATCTAGCCAAGGCTCAGTAACAGACCTGCAGTTCACGGGTGGGCTATGGGGTGACAGAGGACGATGCCCAGAGTCCACTCTGGCCTCAGCATACACACATGCGCACACGTATGCACGTGTATAGTCTTTAAATGAAGGGGTCACATCTTACACACCTCGCTGTAAACGCCGAGCATGCCAGCTAGGGAGAACCTCGACTCAAGTGCTCAAGCCGGGACTCGCCTGGTGCTGAAGATGCGACAGGGGTGGGGGTGGAGGGGGAGAGACTGGGGGGGGGGTTTCCACATCAGTGAGCTGTAGAAAGGTCAGTTAGACTGGGGTGGGTGTCAGGAGGTCCCGGGGTACCCCAACCCAGTGGTAGGTGGAGTGTGTGAGGCCGAGTAGAAGTGGGCGGTGGGATCTATCGCATCATAGTAAGGCGACCTATGTGGGGCGACCATAAGAGCCACCAGCTCTCTGGGCAAGGCTGGGAGTGCCGTGTGCAGGCTACTGGCCGCGTCAGCGCGGGGTTCCCGGGGAATGGCCGCAACGGCTCTTTAAGGGGCCATGCACTGCAGTAATGCATACTAAGCAACTTCTCGGTCACAGTGAGACCAGGGGACAGCTCCAACCAACACAGCCAAGCTTCACCCATGGGGAGCACCTGGGGCCAAGGATCTGGCGGCACAAGATGCCTCCTTTTCTTCTGGCTGCCATCCGGTTAGCAATGGCTTCTGCAGCCATACAGGTGAGGCACCTGGTGCAGGATGGGCGTGGGGGAAGCATTCAGTGCAAAGGTGCTCATGGAAGGAGCCAAGGGACGCGGCTAGTGGTGTGACAGCCACTGGGGGCCTGTGGCCGCATGAGGTGTGGCATAAGCCCCCGGCTGGTGCTCAGACACAGCTGCTAAGGCCAGTGGGACAGAGGCACTGGCGAAGAGGGCGCTGGGGAGGCGTGCGCCCCGCCGCCACCTGCAGGACACATGGGCTCTCCCAGCAGATGCACAGGGAGCCAGCTAAAGACCCACCCCTCGAGGGACCCACCCCTCGAAGGACCCACCCCTCGAAGGCTGGGCTCTGAGGGAGCCTGGCCGCTCTGCAGCTTCATCTCCAGGGCGACACAGGCCCCGGGGACCTTCCACCAATCCAATGGCTCAAGGGAGCCCGTGCGCTGCAGGGAGTCAGCTGCACTCTGCACCCACCAACGCTCTTGCTGAGACTAAATGAGTTACTCTGACAACCAAGTCACCCCTGGGAAGAAAAAACACTTAGGCGGGAAAGCCCCAGGGACGGCGTGCAATGGAACGCCTGCCCTACACATCTGGAACTGTGGGCCTTGCACGACAAGCCTCAGGCTGTGGAATCAGCTGCCGCTGCTGAGACCCAGCCACTGGACAGGCAAACGGTACCCTGGAGGCCCAGTAGCTGTGTGGCACTCTACACCCCTGAGAACCCGAGAGAAGGTCTCTTTGGAGATTCATACCAGGAAAAGAAGGAAGAAAAAAAACCCACAAAATAATTAAAATGTCACTCAAATTCTAAGCTGGTATGAGACACTTAGAAACCTGAAGTGTCTTCAGGAGCGGAGGGCGTTCACGCCCCTCCCCATCCACTCGCTTCTGCGCCGCACATGTCAGACTTCCCACGGGTCTTTTTTCCACAGTGTCAGAGGAACAAAGCCTTCTTTGAGCCTTTTTCAGCCCAAAATTAATTTGGGGGGGAAAAAAAAGACAGATGGGTCTTAGCACACAGACCCAAAGGCAGCTAAGTGACCTTCAGGTTTCCTGCGACCCTCCTGACCCTGACCCCAGGCGGGGAAGGACAGGGCCATGATCCTGGAACTTTCCAGGTCAACGGAAGGCATCTTAGCTTCACAGTGAGTGGGGGGCACAGATGCTCCCATGCAGAGGCCCTCCGCATCCCAGACCTGCGATGGACACATCTAACAGGCCCAGAGAGGAAATGATGCCCACTTCTCTGGCTTGGCGTGAGAGACCTGTGGCCCGCTGAGGTCCCAGCTGGGGACAAGCTGGTGTCCCACAGGCTGCAGGCGGGGGCAGTGCTGGAGTGTCTGGTGGGGCTGCTTCTCTCCTGTCAGAGGGATCCCATGAGCTCCGTACCAGGTAGACACTGCATGTCGGGGCTGGAGTGACTGCGGCCATCTGATCCCATGGACCAGGTCCCGCGGCAACACAGCACAGGCTCCACAGCGCTGGACACACAGGGCCCAGTCCAGCTTTGTCTACCCTCCAGGAACACGCAGGGCCCAGTCCAGCTTCATGTCTACCCTCCGGGGACACGCAGGGCCCAGTCCAGCTTCATGTGTACCCTCAGGGCAAGGTGCCGGCCCTCTCTGCCTCTGGCCAGAGGTGCTCATGGACATAGAGGAGTGTTGGATGAGCTTGGAGCCGCAGATCTGCAGGCCTCTCTCGCTTAGCTGTGCTGACGGGTGAGGCTCTGTTGTCAAGTCAGGGTGTCGCCAGGGAGGATGAGCTCTGTGTGAAGCACCTTACGGCGTTGACAGTGTGGCTGGTGGGGCCTTCTGTGGAGGCCCCACGCTGTGAGGACAGTTACTGGCTGGGTCCAAACTGGCTGCTGGGATGACAGGGAATCCAGGAGTCCTGGCTTGGATGGTGCCGGGAACTGTCCCAGGCTGGAAGGGAATGTGGGTGAGCCTGGAGCAGCCCCCCTGTTCCCCAAGCCCACAGAAATGCAGCCCAAGGAAACAGCTCCGTGTTGTCGAGGATGGACACAGATGCTCCGCAGCTTCCCAACACCGACACTCGACACTTGTAGGAGGCGAGGGAGGCACCAGGCCAGGTGGGGCCCTGGGCTTCTCACCTGAGAACTTCAGCAAGGACTGACTTGGGACGCCCCACGTGTCCTGTGCAGATGACTGGCGTTCCCTCCCGCCAATGTGAGCAGCTCACACAGGCCAGCGAGGAGGGGCATGCTGAGACCTGGGCGCCCAAACACCACCAGTCCATGCCTCAAACCGACCCCTGGCCTCGGAGGTTAACCATGGGGGGAAGTGAAGGGGAAACATGACAACTTCTCCGTAGCGCGTTTCCTCGACGTGTGATTCCACATACATATTCAGAGTAGTCGCCTCTGTCGAGCCGTCATTTTTCCTTCTAGAAGTTCCTGGCCCATCAAGTAATCCCACCAGATTCGCTCATTTCCTGATGATTTTCTTCACTAAAAAAACACGGCAGAAAGAGGGAAAAAGAACTTCCTTGCTGTCAAGCGACAAGTGATTCACCGGCATCCACATGTCCGGCGTGTGTGTGCGTGTGTGTGTACACGGGGCACGTGGCCTGCTGCAGAGACACACTTGGGAACGGAAATGGCTAGAGTTGTGTCATGTGGCCTGGAATCCAGGAGGTCCTTTGAAAGTGGATGTGACGGGCTGTGCCCTTCTCAGCACGCCTGGCTGAGGCAGGGGCACGGCACCTCTTCCAGCCCTGGAGGGCCATGGGCTGTGAGAGACAAAGGGTCAGAGATTGGGGGGCCCCGTGGGGCTCCTGGGGACAGTCGGGGACAATCGGAGCCAGTCCTGCGGAAGGCCTACAGCTGGGGTCAGAGGTGGGATGCAGCACACACAGGGTCTACAGATTCCCGTGACGTCTCTGAGCAGACTAGAGGTCGGCCCTTCTATGTGTCCTCGGGGCTGACGGGCGGGTGGGAAGAAAGCCCCCTTTCTCTAGCTCGGCCCACGCTAATGCAATAAAACCAATTAAAATGATTGCCCTCATTTTGGAGTTAGGATGCCCAAGACAAGGGGAACGGCAGGGACATCCGCTCCGCTGGGTCTTCACAGGCTCGCGCTGCATTCCAGCATTTATTTCATTATATTTAATACGATTTTTACCAGCGGCATCCGACTCCCAGAACAGAGCCCGGCAACTTCAAAGCCTTGTTTTTTTGTCTCTGTTCACTTAGTGAGCGCCTGTTCTTTTCTGATAATGGCATCCCCACCCTGTTCGCCAACGGTTCAGCTCCGCCCACGAGCCCACACTTCCCGTGGCGGAGCGTCGGAGCATCATCTCCCGGAGTGCTCTGGGGGCGGTGCACGCTAACATGGAAACAGCTTTTAAAATTATCTCGTTCAGAACAGTCACGGGCTTATCAGCATAGGCGTGGCCAGCCTCCTGGCTTGTGGGGCAGGAGTCCCTGCTGCGCTCAGAGTCTTCCCTCTTCCCGCCCCCCCCAACACCTTGGGCCTCCTGGCCGGGTGGCCCTGCTCGGAGGCAGACCCTCGAGACAACGTCGAAGGGTTTCTCTGTACCTTGCATGGCTAGCCTCAGTCCAGCACAGGAGCACAGGGTCTGCAGAGACACCTGCTTCAATTTACCCTCAACCTGAGGACCCACCAAAGATGTCACCTGGGGTGGGCACACTCCAGAGCTACGTGTTCCCGGCTGTCTCCAGGACGTGTGTGAACTGAAGACTTGGCCTCCGTCCAACCTCTGCCTCAGGCAGCCCATCCTGACAGTAGTTCAGATGGGACTGGGCGAGACTGGAACATTCTAGATGGTGAAGGCAGTCCTGGGGCTGAAGTATGCCAGGTTGTTGCTGTCATATGTGGCTCCCAGGGATCATCTCTCTGCCCGGTCCACATGAGCTGCTGTGGCCAGTCTCGTTCTCCAGCTCTTCTCTCCTGGAATATATCTCCCTGCTCATGGCCACCTGTGTGCACTGCCCGCCCATGCCCCGCCCACGCCCCGCCCAGGCCTTTCTTGGCCACTCATGCTGTCTGCCTCAGGGGTCTGAGGTTCCTTTGTTTCCAGAAGGTCCCTTATGGCTCCATGTGGCACCTGGCTTCTTCCATGCTGCTGGTGGGCGAGCGTGACCACCATGACTGTGACCACGTCTGGTTACTTCACACAGGAGGGGCTGCCTGGTTGCACCCTGCCCTAGCCCTTAGCTGTGGCCTCTGGCCTCTAATCCCACCTGACCGCAGCCTGGCTGGCCGCAGCCTGGCTAGTCCCAGCAACATCCGGGTTTCTGTGCTACAGTTTACATGAAACAATATGTCCATCTCCCCCACTCAGTCCAAAGTGTTCTGGCTTCCCATGCAGGCAGGTGTCAAGAATCCGGAATCCCAGGGGGTGTGGGCGTCTCCATTCTCCCAGACCCTTCTCTGACCTCTTTCTTGTCAGGTCAGCGGTGTGTCTCACCAGGAGGCGACCACAGTCTAGCCTGAAGTCCTTCCTGACCTAGAAGCCCCCAAGGACGCTGTGCTGGGAGCTCCATGCAAGCATGCTACTTCCCTTTGCATGCTGGTGTGTTCTGCCACATGCATGCGCCTCGGTCTCTCTGTCCCTGGCAGACAGACCAAGCTGAGGGACACTCAGGTCTTGGGTGGGGGGACATGTTCCTGAGTGACAGGACTGCTGGGGGGGGGCGTGCTGCAGTGGATACTTCAGGAAGGCGTGGTCTCTCCAGGCTTCCTCCACACTTCCTGGCCAGCTGCGTGCCTTCCTTTGCAAACAGTGCTCAGGTCTTCTCCTTTCCCAGTTGCTACGGCTGCTCTGCAGGTTGCGTCAAATCTGTTTGCTGCAAACCAGTCTGTGGTCTGCCTGTGTGCTTTCCAGTGGCGTTTCTAAGACAAACTCTGCTCTCAACGCACATAACACGTTTCCCTTAACGGTCGTGTACAATCACTCCTGCTTGTTTGTATCCGTGTGATCACACCCTGGGTGGACGTCCTCAGACAACAGAGCCCGGGTCTGTGTCTGGATCTGTTCTTCGCTCATCTATCTTTGTGGCTTAGATCGCTACAGCATTTTAGCTTCAAAAATAAGTGTAATCCTTCAACTCTGTTCTTTTTTTTTAATCCTCTACAATCTTGTAAGTTTTAGAACCAGTTTGTCAATTTTTGTCAAAACTTTAAAAGGGCCAGTTACTCTTCTCTGTTGCTTCAAGACAAGATTTAATTCAAGTAACTTAAAGGAAGAAAGGGGGATTTATCCAGCTTACGGTTCCAGAGGTGAGATGCAGTTCTGCATGCGGGAAGGCATGGCCAGCAGGAGCTGGAGGAGGCCTAAGTCACACTGCCAAGGAGGCTGAGAGCTGCAAAACTACTGGTTGCAAGAGCAGACTCTCCCAGAAGCAAGGTGGGGCTGATCCACCTCAAGGCCCACCCCTTGACTGCCTTCCTCCAACAAAGCTCCACCTCTTAAAGGTGCCATGATCTTCCCAAACAACTAAAGATTCAAATACATGAGCCTGTAGGACAACTCACCTTTTATACCAGGACAGGGCCACTGGGAAATGGAAGCTTGTTTCTCTGAGACTGGAGTTAAATGTGGGCAATGGACATGATGATTTCTCTTCTGATCCATGAGTACGGTCTCTCTTCCATCGACAAATGCCCATACTGCCTTCAGGTCACTGTGTGATTTTCAATGTTCATTTCTTAGAGATCCTTAATCAGATTTCCTTTGAGGCTTTGAAAGGCTCTCACATGCTCTCCAAATTTTATTTTGTGATGACTTATTAAAGCTATATAAAATACAATTTATTTTCTTATTTTCTTTTTTTAATTTATTCAATTGTGCGTGTGCGCGTGCGTGCGTGCGTGCGTGCGTGCGTGCGTGTGTGTGTGTGTGTGTAGAACCACGGGCGAATTCAGGAACCACCATGGACTGCCTCCACCTCCTCCTTGTTTACTTTGCCCCAGGATTCACAGACTCCGCCTTCCAGGACCAGAAACGCAGACCCCCCGCCCCCGCTTCCGCCCAGCATCTATACATGGGGTCTAGGATCTGAAATCAGGACCTTCCTTCCATCAGCAAGGCAGAGGTTTAACCCCTAAGCCACCTCTCCAGACTATTTTTTTCTTTCTTTTTTTTTTTTTTTGTGATAGGGTCTCACTATGTAGCCCAGGCTGTCCTCAAACTCACAGTGCTCCTGACTCAGCCTCCTAGATGCTGGGATTTCAGACAAGCTGCAGTGCCTGCAGGGTATTTAATTTTATCATATGCTTCTTTTGGTTATGATGACAAAATGGTTATTCATCCCTATTTTGTTACTTTACAGAATGACAGTGACTTTCAGAGGTCAAACCAGAGTCTTCCATTTCCAAGGTGACCATGCTCTTCTGTGGCCAGACTGACGAACCAATTCCTTAAGGGCTCTTGTGTTTGTGAGGAGTACTGGCTCTGAGTTGTTCTGCCTCTGCACGTGCTGGGTGCTGGCTCTGAGTTGTCCTGCCTCTGCACATGCTGGGTGCTGGCTCTGAGTTGTCCTGCCTCTGCAACGTGCTGGGTGCTGGCTCTGAGTTGTCCTGCCTCTGCATGTCAAGGGTGCTGGCTCTGAGTTGTCCTGCCTCTGCACGTGCTGGGTGCTGGCTCTGAGTTGTCCTGCCTCTGCACGTGCTGGGTGCTGGCTCTGAGTTGTTCTGTCTCTGCATGTCAAGGGTGGGGTGCTGGCTCTGAGTTGTTCTGTCTCTGCACGTGCTGGGTGCTGGCTCTGAGTTGTTCTGTCTCTGCATGTCAAGGGTGCTGGCTCTGAGTTGTTCTGTCTCTGCATGTGCTGGGTGCTGGCTCTGAGTTGTCCTGCCTCTGCATGTCAAGGGTGCTGGCTCTGAGTTGTTCTGTCTCTGCATGTGCTGGGTGCTGGCTCTGAGTTGTCCTGCCTCTGCACGTGCTGGGTGCTGGCTCTGAGTTGTTCTGTCTCTTCATGTGCTGGGTGCTGGCTCTGAGTTGTTCTGTCTCTGCATGTGCTGGGTGCTGGCTCTGAGTTGTTCTGTCTCTTCATGTGCTGGGTGCTGGCTCTGAGTTGTTCTGTCTCTTCATGTGCTGGGTGCTGGCTCTGAGTTGTTCTGTCTCTGCATGTGCTGGGTGCTGGCTCTGAGTTGTTCTGTGTGCTGGCTCTGAGTTGTTCTGTCTCTTCATGTGCTGGGTGCTGGCTCTGAGTTGTTCTGTCTCTTCATGTGCTGGGTGCTGGCTCTGAGTTGTTCTGTCTCTGCATGTGCTGGGTGCTGGCTCTGAGTTGTTCTGTCTCTGCATGTGCTGGGTGCTGGCTCTGAGTTGTTCTGTCTCTGCATGTCAAGGGTGGGGTGCTGACTCTGAGTTGTTCTATCTCTGCATGTCAAGGGTGGGGTGCTGACTCTGAGTTGTTCTGTCTCTGCATGTCAAGGGTGGGGTGCTGACTCTGAGTTGTTCTGCCTCTGCACGTTCTGGGTGCTGGCTCTGAGTTGTTCTGTCTCTGCATGTCAAGGGTGGGGTGCTGACTCTGAGTTGTCCTCCCTCTGCACATGCTGGGTGCTCGAGTTCTCTTGCTTCTGAGGTCCTCAGCAGGCTCTGTGATCTCTGGCTTGCTGGTCACATAAAATGTTTTGGTAACAGTCCCTTCTCCACTGTTTTCCAAAGGTGTCTATGCAGGACTGTCATTATTTCCTCCTAAAATGCTCCACAGAGTTTGCCGGTGAAGCCATCTGGACTGAGTTTTTTTTTTTTTTTTTTCCTGGAGCGGTTTTTTATTTCACATTCAATCTCTTTAACAGACACAAAGCTAACCAGGTTTCCTGCTTCCTTTTGTCTGAGTTTTGGTGCTGTGTTTCCAAGGAGCCTGCTTGTCTCATCCAGCTGTCGACGCTGCAGGCTAAAGCTCTGTGGCTTCGCAGGTAACTCTGTGGCAGCACTGCAGACACGTGTGGGCGGGGGAGGGGCGTGAGTCAGCGCTGCTGCCGCTAATTCTGACCTGGGAGCTGTCGATCTTCGGGGTTTACATCCTCATTGTAGGTGTTGCCAGTTTAGTGTGCCAACATGGGGATCGTTGGAGGCCTCTGCTGTGGGACAGCCAGGTGTGGGCACTGCGGAGTTGGGGGTGGTACATGTGGCCAGCCTGTTGGCAAGGAGGCTTCCAATGCATGGGCAACTCAGGGCCTGGGGTCACTTTCCTGCCTTGAAGGGTCCCTGTGGAGTGTGGTGTAGACACTAATTCTCCTTGTGGCTGCTGACTTGGGGTTATGTGACGCAGAAACCATGTTTCATCCGTTGTACCGTGTGCACCCCAGGAATTGACTCCTTAGCTTACATTTGCGCCATAAAAACTTACAGAGTTATGAAGTGCTTAACTCGTAAAGTAGAGATAAAAATACCAGTATCGGAATTGGCATGTTATATGCATATATGCAAATGTCACAATGAAACCTATTGTTTTATGCAATTAACATATGCTAATTTAAAAATTAAATATCAGAAAAACTGACAGCACAAAATATTAGGAACGGCAGGGAACACGCAGAGCCCAGGGAGCCAGGTGGGGACGCGGGTGGCATCTGGGTCCTAACTTGGGACATGGCCCAGCAGCCCCTCCAGGCTGACCTCTCCATCCCTGACCCTGACAGCTGTTTTCTACTTAGCGTTGACCACAGTGACATGTTCTCGGCCCCGTCCCGCCCTGTGAGCCATGACACCGGGGGTGAATCTTTCAGCACAGCAGGCTCTTGGGGAAGAGGGCCATGCGGCAGGAACGAGGGGGGACTGGGGCCGATGTGAGCGGCTCCAGACAGGGATGGTGTGGCTGGGGGTAGGAGGGGGAGAGAGGAGGTGCAGGAAGACAGGCTGTTCGCTTTCCACCTTTCCCGGGGTCAGCATGAAGAGCAAGTGGTCTCCCCGTGGGTAATGAGTGGGTCTGACATTTCTCAGCAACAAAGACGCTGGCTTGAGTCCCAGAACCAGAGCGATGGAGGCCACTAACCTGCTGCGTGGCTGGTCCATTGAGACAGAGGCCTCGAGCGGAGCCAGGAAAATTCATCCTCTACCCAAGGCCCTGGGCAGGCAGCTGGGGCTGCACTGACAGCCGCTCAAGGCGCTGATGGACATAGAGCACTTGTGTAAACCCTGCCGGCGATCTCTCTCTTCTCTGTCTCTCTGTGTCTGTCTCTCTCTCTTCTCTGTCTCTCTGTGTCTCTCTCTCTTCTCTGCCTCTCTGTGTCTGTCTCTCTCTCTTCTCTGTCTCTCTCTGTGTCTGTCTCTCTCTCTTCTCTGTCTCTCTCTGTGTCTGTCTCTCTCTCTTCTCTGTCTCTCTCTGTGTCTGTCTCTTCTCTGTCTCTCTCTGTGTCTGTCTCTCTCTCTTCTCTGTCTCTCTCTGTGTCTGTCTCTGTCTCTGTGTCTATCTCTGTCTGTCTCTGTCTCTCTGTGTCTGTCTCTGTTTCTCTGTCTGTCTCTGCTGCTCTCTGTGTCTGTCTCTGTCCGTTTGTCTCTCTCTTTCTGTGTCTGTCTCTCTCTCTTCTGTCTCTCTCTGTGTCTGTCTCTGTCTCTCTCTGTGTCTATCTCTGTCTGTCTGTTTCTCTGTCTATCTCTGTCTGTCTCTGCTGCTCTCTGTGTCTGTCTCTGTCCGTCTGTCTCTCTCTCTGTGTCTGTCTCTGTCTTTCGGTGTCTCTCTGTCTCTCTCTCTGTGTCTGTCTCTGACTCTCTGTCTCTCCCTGTCTGTGTCTGTCTCTCTCTCTCTCTATCCCTCTGTCTCTCTGTCTCTGACTCTGTCTCTCCCTGTCTGTGTCTGTCTCTCTGTGTCTGTCTCTCTCTCTCTATCCCTCTGTCTCTCTGTCTCTTTCTGTCTGTCTGTCTCTCTCTCTCTCTCTCTCTCTCTCTATCCCTCTGTCTCTCTGTATCTGTCTGTCTCTCTATCCCTCTCTCTGTGTCTGTCTGTCTGTCTCTTTCTCTCTCTCTGTCTCTGGGGCAGAAACCCAGAGAAGGATGTGCAAGAGAACTTTCTTTTCTTCCTCGAAAGCACAGCTAACTGTAATCTACGGTAATCTTACAGTTCTCACAGGGAAGCAGCTTGGTCCAGTGGGGATGCGGTGAACACCTGTTGGGAATGTCTGAAGCCTCCTGAGCTGGAGCAGGGAGTGGTCCCACCTCAGCCCTGGCTGGCCTCGGCTCCGGCCGGCGCCACTGGGAAACCCATGAACTTCACCTTGCAGAGCTATGACTTCCAGCAGGCAGCCTGGCATGGGGTGGAGAGGTTCATCGGGCACTGAAACTTCCTACCGGGTCCTCCGGCAGGGTGTCTGCCTATCCCTCGAGGTGACTGCCTGCTGCGCCCCGTGTGGAAGGTGCTGAGTGACGTGAGGCAGCAAGAGTTCACTTACTTAGGGCGAGTATTTGTGAGCTGCACAGTGGCTGGGTGGGTGTGAGCTGCTGGACCCCCGCAGCCAACCAGCACCTGTTCCTGAGCTCCCCACCCACCCACGGGCCCTCCAGCGGGGACCATCCTCTGCTGTCGCAGGTGGCCTGTCCTCTGCCAATAAATTCACGACTCTGTGGCTTACAGAGGAACGAGGGGTTTTGTTCTCGCTCGTGATGGCCCGGTCACAGCTTTCTGATCAAGCCTGGCAGAAGAGCTCACGCCAACATCAGGGCCCAGGAACTAGCCACACCATATCCATATTATCACAGGACTACCGAGAGAGGGATGATCCTTATTTGTCAGACCAGATGTTTGGCCAAGCGCACAGAAAGATGCCAACTTCCTTAACCAGCTTCTTCCATCTTATTCACCCGCCCAGGGATTGGACCAATCCAGCATGGGCTGGCTGCTCCCCATCAGTTAGACAATCTCCTGCAGACCCGCTGTGACTCAACTACTAATTCTTTTTTTTTTTTTTGATTTATTCAATTGTGCATGTGTGCGCGTGTGTGTATGTATGTGTGTGTGTATGTAGAACCACGGGCGAATTCGGGAACCACCATGGACCCCCTCCACCTTCTCCTTGTTTACTCTGCCCCAGGATTCACAGGCTCCGCCCTACCAGGACCAGAAACGCAGGCTGCCCCCGCTTCCACCTGGGCGTCTATATGTGGGGTCTAGGATCCGAACTCAGAACTTTCCGCCTGCAAGGCAGAGGCGTAACCCCTGAGCCATCTCTCCAGCCCCTCAACTACTAATTCTTAATAAATGTGCCCAGAGCTCAAACCTTCAATTGTCAAGCTGACACCTGTATCAAACTATGATACTCCACCCCTTGTCAAATTGACACAAAAACACATCACTTTAAAACTATAACCTTTCAATCCTTGTCCCCACAGGTGTTACATTTATCTTGTGATATAAAATACATTCAATTTTATTAATTCTAAAAGTCCAAAATTAAAAGTTCTCATAGTCTAATTTTAAAATGTCAGTCATTAAAAGTTCAGTTCTAACATTTTAAAAGTCCAAAATCTCTTAACTGTAAGATCTCATCAAATCAAAACAAGTTTAATACTGCAGCCCAGATGAAGATTAAAATGGAGCCATTCTGACACAATATCAATTCAAAAGCAACAGACCAAAGTCTGGAAAAGTAAATAACCACATGCTACAGGTCAGTGTCCATCTTCTGTTCATTATATAGTCACAGTGGCTCAAAGATTCTGGGCAACCTTAATCCCTTTTTACAGCTCAAAGTTGCGCAAACAACTTTTCTATGGGCCACCACCAATCTGCACTCGCAAACGTTCGCAGTACACGGCTGTGGTCTGGCACCTCCAGCAATACTCTGGTGGCCTCTGCAGCTTTTAAAAAGCTTCGCCGTCCTCTGCAGGACCCCAGACCTGCCACTTGGTGACAAGTTTCAGCTGTTCTCCATGAACCCCTCAATCGTGCATCAGAACCAGTACCACCTAGGTAATGTTAACCAATTCCGAAGGGAGGTGGAAACATGGCTTGGTCCATTTGAACCACAGCTGAACCAACTTCTGTGTGCTGACTCTGGAAAGCTCTTTTCTAGGCAGCCAAAACTTTCCAAGGGCGAGAAACTGCTTCAGCTCAGGCTGGTGTCCCCTATAGGAGTCTGGATTTTCAAAACACAAAATCTGCAGAGGCCAATATTTATTTGTCCCACCATTCCAAAGCACTAGGTTTTTCTTAATAGCCACAGAGCTCTCCTCTACTGAGAAAACCAGCCCATCGTCTTTACATCCTTCTTCACCACAGGCCTTATTCCCTTCATCACATCTGGGTCCAAACAATTTGCGACTCTCTCAGCATCACCAGCTTCCAAATGGTCCACTAAACTGTGTTCAAAGGCTTTGCGGCATATGGTCTCAAAATCTTCAAACACTTCCAGATTGATCCAAACAAACTGTTCAAAATGCACCAAAGCCACATAGCCAGATTTATCAGCAACACCCCACTTCTCAGGAACCAAATTCTGTCACAGTTACTCTGCATGACTACCTGGTCATGTATTCATGACCAAATGGCTTAATGGAACAAGGAGTTTTATTTTCCCTTACAATTGTCCACTTACAGGTCTTAATCTAGCTTGGCAGGAACATCCGTACAACACCAGGGGCCGAGGGAACTATCCACAGGACAGCTGAGAGCGGGTCTGGCAAGTATAGTCGAGTTGCCCACCTCCTTAAAACAGCTCCTTGCAGCTCACTCCTGCCGGGCCCACCCACCATGGGCCGTGTCCCCCCCATGAATCGGGCAATCTCCTTGGGGCTTAGCTAGTAATTTTTTAATAAATATGCCCAGAGTTGAAGCCTACGGTTGTCATGTCGACAGCTACATCTGACTGTGACACCTACCACCTCAGTGTCACAGAGCACCAGAGAGGAAGCAGGATTCCTCTCTGCACAGCAAGGAGCCAGGGGGTGTAGCCATCTCCCTGGTGGCCGCACCTGACAAAGCCAAGGTTCCCAGGAGAGGTACATGGCTTCTGTGAGGTGTTCAGCTGAGGGGTACAGGGCTGGCAGGTTTGGGGGACTCTGCTCTCCCCATCTGTCTTCCCTGGAGCTCTTTAGCAGTGGACTGACCTCGCTCTGTCTCAGATTAACTAATAAACGGCCCTGACTCCGTGCTTGAGGGAACAGGTGAACGCATGCCTCCATGGTGCTATGCCCCGCACATAGCTGTGCTCTGACTGCACCACGCCTCCCAGCGCCACGCCCCACGGCGCCACACCCCTCACAGCTCTCTCCCTTGCTGTGCCACACCCCACAGCAAAGTGTCCCTCCAGCGCCCTGCTTCAACAGTGTCACCCTGCCCCAGCACTCCCACCCAGCACTGTGCCTTGTGGGGAAAACAGACACTTTCATCACTTAAGATAGTTCTTTCCGTGGCCTTACCCAAAGAGGCCAGCCACGGTTACCTGTTCTGGATCCTTCCCTGAAAGCAACTGTGTGTGTGTGTGTGTGTGTGTGTGTGTATATGGATTGTGCATGTATGTGGATTGTGTGAGTGCGTGTGTGTATGTGTGTGAAGGCATGTGTATGTGGGTGTGAGGGTGTATGTGTGTGTGCATATGTGTGTATGTGTGTGCATATGTGAGGATGTGTGTGTGCATGCATGTACTTGTGTGTGCGTGGTATATGTGTGAGGATGTGTACATGTGTGTGCATGTGTGTGAAGGTATGTATATGTGTGTATGTGTGTGCGGGTATGTATGTGAGGATGTGTGCGTGTGTGTGTAAGGATGTGTACGGGTGTGTATGTGTGTGCATGTGTGTGAGGGTGTGCACGTGTGCATGTATTTCCTGTTGGAGTCCTCACAGAGCACAGTCCCAAGTCTGTGCTGGCCGCTCACACCCTGGCCTGGCCACACTATCTGTGACTTGGTTGTCAGAAATGAGCCCCGTGTCTCCTAGAGCCAAACTCGTGGCTATCCAGAGCCTCAGTCTACGGACCTGCTGGACAGCTGGGAGCGCCTGGACTCCGGCCTGGGGGCAGGGAGCGCCTCCCTCCAAATCTCCATGAGGTGTTCTACAGCAGAGCACAAAGAGTGGCTCCACTTTGTCCAGACCTGCTTCTTGGTGTTGGACGCCATCTTTGATTTTGTGTGGTGCTGGGGACTGAACTCAGGACCGAGGGCATGCTAAGCAAGCACGCTGCCGCTGCATCCGCCTCGCAGGCACGCTGCCACTGCGCTACACCTCGCAGGCACGCTGCCGCTGCATCCGCCTCGCAGGCACGCTGCCCCTGCATCCGCCTCGCAGGCATGCTGCCCCTGCATCCACCTCGCAGGCACGCTGCCACAGCACTGCACCTTGCAGGCACGCTGCCCCTGCATCCACCTCGCAGGCACGCTGCCACTGCACTACACCTCGCAGGCACGCTGCCACTGCACTACACCTCGCAGGCACGCTGCCCCTGCATCCACCTCGCAGGCATGCTGCCCCTGCATCCACCTCGCAGGCACGCTGCCACAGCACTGCACCTTGCAGGCACGCTGCCCCTGCATCCACCTCGCAGGCACGCTGCCCCTGCATCCACCTCGCAGGCACACTGCCCCTGCATCCACCTCGCAGGCACGCTGCCCCTGCATCCACCTCGCAGGCACGCTGCCACAGCACTGCACCTTGCAGGCACGCTGCCCCTGCATCCACCTCGCAGGCACGCTGCCCCTGCATCCACCTCGCAGGCACACTGCCCCTGCATCCACCTCGCAGGCACGCTGCCCCTGCATCCACCTCGCAGGCACGCTGCCACAGCACTGCACCTTGCAGGCATGCTGCCGCTGCATCCACCTTGGTCTTCTTTTGACCTTGTATTTTGAAACAGAGTCTTGCTCAGTTGCCAGTCCGGCCTAGATGCGTGAGCATCTCGTCTCAGTTTCCTGAGCGACTGGGACTACAGACATGCAGCACTAGGTGTTATTATAAATGCATCAAAAACACATTTAAAAATTCCATTTCCTGAGGGCTTTTGCAGTACACAGAATACAGTGGCTCGTGTGGCTCTCAACTCCTTCCCTGTGCCCAAGGGCAGGTTCTTGTGACCTTCCACATTCAGATGCAACTCTCCATACATGAATTTCATTTCTGTTCCAGTCTTTGGGGGGGGGTTTACTTCTTTTTCTTGCTTTATTGTGAGAGGTTGTTAGTAGCTGTCCTGGGGAACCACCCTAGCCTTGCTCCTGTGTTTATCGTGTGGGATGGGAGGGCTGGCTCATGCCCTATAATCCCAGCTTTGGAGAGGAAGAGGTAGGTAGATCGGGAGTTCCAGGCAAGTCTGGGTTGTAAGGCAAGACCCTGTTAAAGAAATGGAAAGAAGGAGAAGAGGAAGGAATGCAAGGGAAAGGTAAGGTAAGGAAAAGAAATAGAAGAGAAGAAAAAAAGAGAAAGGAATGAAGGAAGGAAGGGAGGGAGGGAGGGAGGAAGGAAGGAAGGAAGGAAGGAAGGAGGAAGGGAGGGAGGGAGGGAGGGAGGGAGGAAGGAAGGAAGGAAGGAAGGAAAGAAGGAAGGAAGGAAGGAAGGAAGGAAGGAAGGAAGGAAGGAAGGAAGGAAGGGAGGAACTAAGGAAGGATGGAAGGAAGGAAGGAAGGAAGGGAGGGAGGCAGGGAGGAAGGAAGGAAGGAACTAAGGAAGGAAGGAAGGAAGGAAGAACGGAAGGAAGGCTGGAAGGACGGAAGGAAGGGAGGAAGAAAGGAAGGCTGGAAGGAAGGAAAGAAGGAAGGAAGGACGGAAGGAAGGGAGGGAGGGAGGAAGGGAGGGATGGAGGAAGGGATGGAGGGAGAGAGGGAGGGAGGGAGGATGGAAGGAAGGAAGGATGGAAGGAAGGAAGGAAGGAAGGAAGGAAGGAAGGAAGGAAGGGAGGGAGGGAGGGAGGGAGGGAGGGAGGATGGAAGGAAGGGAGGGAGGGAGGGAGGCAGGGAGGAAGGAAGGAAGGAACTAAGGAAGGAAGGATGGAAGGAAGGAAAAACGGAAGGAAGGCTGGAAGGATGGAAGGAAGGGAGGAAGGGAGGAAGGCTGGAAGGAAGGAAGGATGGAAGGGAGGGAGGGAGGAAGGAAGGAACTAAGGAAGGAAGAGAGGAAGGAAGGGAGGGAGGATGGAAGGAGGGAAGGAAGGGAGGGAGGGAAGAAGGAAGGGAGGGAGGGAGGAAGGGAGGGAGGGAGGAAGGGAGGGAGGGAGGAAGGGAGGGAGGAAGGAAGGAACTAAGGAAGGGAGGGAGGATGGAAGGAGGGAAGGAAGGGAGGGAGGGAAGAAGGAAGGGAGGGAGGGAGGAAGGGAGGGAGGAAGGAAAGAAGGAAGGAAGGAGGACGGAAGAGCCCCTGGTACTAGCCACAGGCAGTATGCACAGCTACCTATTCTTCACGTTGGAACCCCCTCTCTTCACGTTGGAGCCCCCTCTCTTCATGTGGGGAGCCCCCTCTCTTCATGTGGGGAGCCCCCTCTCTCCCTAGCTTGCTGTGCACTTGTTTCCCGATTATCAATCCGTGTTTAATTCTGCTTCATGCCGTCCACGTGTATTGTGATGCCTATATTCTAGCTCTCTCGATTATCTGGGACTATGGGGAACTGCGTCATTTCTGAAAGTTCGACCTCGTGTACACTCTGGGAAAACCACTCTTGGTTTTGCTGCATTATATTTTCTGTGCTGGCTGACTGGAGTCATTACTAACAGTTCTTCAAGAGTGTTCTGTCCCAGGCCCTCCTCTCCATGTGCTGGGAGGGCCTCTCGCTGCTTCTGAGCGTGTCAGGGGACAGCACTTCTTCCTTAGATAGTTTGTGGAATTCATGTCTGAAGTCTTTTAGAACGTTTTTATTCAATTGTGCGTGTGTATGCGCGCGTGTGTGTAGAACCAAGGGCGAATTCAGGAACCACCATGGACGCCTCCACCCCCTCCTTGTTTACTCTGTCCAGGGATTCACAGGCTCTGCCCACCAGGACCAGAAGCACAGGCCGCCCTGGCTTCCACTGGGTGTCTATATGTGGAATCTAGGATCCGAACTCAGGACCCTCTGCCCGCAAGGCAGAGGCTTACCCCCTGAGTCATCTCTCCAGCCCCTGGAATTTTTTTTTTTAATGAGATGTGCTTTATGCTTATCTGGCTCTCCTTGACAGAGTTATTTAAAACATTTATTTCTTCTGTCAGTTTTGGGAATCTATATTTTTGAAACTTTTTCTGTTACGTGTATGTATGTATGGGATGCATACATATGTGTCGGTGTGTGTGTGTGTGCATGTGTACTCCTCGGGTTGGTGTCAGAAATCACCCTCAAACATTCTTGCACCTTATTCTCTGAAGCTGAGTGTCTGCATTGAACCCAGGGCCTGCCAGAACAGTTTCTCCAGCCGGCTTGCTCTGAGGAACCCCCTCCCCACCTCAGAGGCTGCATACACAGCGCCCTAGCCATGAGGATCTAGGGCTCCAAACCTGGTTCTCTGCTTCCATAGCAAGCACTTTACCCACTGAGACACCCCCAGCCTTCTGGAATCTAAGTCATACACAGCATTCCTCTTTAACGTTTTTTTTCGTATTTTTAATTTTCTTTTTTTTTTTTTTTTTTTGCCAGAGTCTCTGTATGTGTGGGTCTCAGAAGGTGTTGTATGTCCCTATGGCGGTCCAAGGAGACTCTGGGATTCACCCTGGATTGCTCTACCTAGTCTTTGCTTTGCTCTGGAGTTCCTCAAACTCTGCCCTCCAGGGTTGAAAATGCAAATTGCTGCCATTACTTCCTGGTATTTTTATGTGAGATCCAGGATCTGAACTCAGGACCTTCTGCTTGTGAGGGAGAGGCTTAACCCCTGAGCCATCTCTCCAGCCCCATCTATTTTTTATTCAATTGTGCGTGTATGCATGTGTGCGCGTGATTGTGCGTGTATGCATGTGTACGCGTGTGTGTATGTGGAACCACCATGGATGTCTCCACCTCCTCTTTGTTTACTCTTCCTGGGATTCACAGGCTCCACCCCACCAGGACCAGAAACGCAGGCCGCCCCCGCTTCCTCCGGGCGTCTATATGTGGGGTCTAGGATCCGAACTCAGGACCTTCCGCCTGCAAGGCAGAGGCTTAACCCCTGAGCCACCTCCAGCCCCTCCAGCCCCATCTTTAACATTTTATCTTAAAACATCATCAACTCGTTAGAGCACAGAGCGCCTGTGCTGGATGCTGTCACCCATGTTCTCCAACTCCTGTCCCATCTGACCTTCCGGCTTTCCGCTTCACTCATGACTCCCCACCTTTATTCCTCCAGTTAATAAATACACGGAAGTCTACACTTAGGGTACAGAGCGACGACACAAATGACGAAACGCCGCCGCAGTTGAGTGGGTTGAGATGTTCATCAGCATCCATCAGTCATTGCCAACAGTGCCAAGACAAAACGGGCACGGGCTGGCGAGACAGCTCAGTGGGTCCAAGTGCAGCTGTGTGAGCCTGACAACCTGAGCTCAATCCCTGGGGCTCACAAAAGCTTGGAGGGGGGTGGCTTGTACCTGTGATCCCAGGATTCATGGAAGGGGGGCTCCCACCTGTGATCCAGCATGTATGGAGGGGGGCTCACGCCTGTGATCCTGTGATGCAGCATGTATGGAGGGGGACTCACGCCTGTGATCCTGTGATCCAGCATGCATGGAGGGAGGCTCACGCCTATGATGCAGCATGCATGGAGGGGGGCTCACGCCTATGATGCAGCATGCATGGAGGGGGGCTCACGCCTATGATGCAGCATGCATGGAGGGGGGCTCACGCCTATGATGCAGCATGCATGGAGGGGGGCTCACGCCTGTGATCCAGCATGTATGGAGGGGGTTCACGTCTGTGATCCTGTGATCCAGCATGCATGGAGGGGGGCTCACGCCTGTGATCCAGCATGCATGGAGGGGGGCTCACGCCTGTGATCCAGCATGCATGGAGGGGGGCTCACGCCTGTGATCCTGTGATCCAGCATGCATGGAGGGGGGCTCACGCCTGTGATCCTGTGATCCAGCATGCATGGAGGGGGGCTCACGCCTGTGATGCAGCATGCATGGAGGGAGGCTCACGCCTGTGATCCTGTGATCCAGCATGCATGGAGGGGGGCTCATGCCTGTGATGCAGCATGCATGGAGGGAGGCTCACGCCTGTGATCCTGTGATCCAGCATGCATGGAGGGAGGCTCACGCCTGTGATCCTGTGATCCAGCATGCATGGAGGGGGGCTCACGCCTGTGATCCTGTGATCCAGCATGCATGGAGGGGGGCTCACGCCTGTGATCCAGCATGCATGGAGGGAGGCTCACGCCTATGATGCAGCATGCATGGAGGGGGGCTCACGCCTGTGATGCAGCATGCATGGAGGGGGGCTCACGCCTATGATGCAGCATGCATGGAGGGGAGCTCACGCCTGTGATCCAGCATGCATGGAGGGGGGCTCACGCCTGTGATCCAGCATGCATGGAGGGGGGCTCACGCCTGTGATGCAGCATGCATGGAGGGGGGCTCACGCCTGTGATCCTGTGATCCAGCATGCATGGAGGGGGGCTCACGCCTGTGATCCAGCATGCATGGAGGGAGGCTCACGCCTGTGATCCTGTGATCCAGCATGCATGGAGGGGGGCTCACGCCTGTGATCCTGTGATCCAGCATGCATGGAGGGGGGCTCACGCCTGTGATGCAGCATACATGGAGGGGGGCTCACGCCTGTGATCCAGCATGCATGGAGGGGGGCTCACGCCTATGATGCAGCATGCATGGAGGGGGGCTCACGCCTGTGATGCAGCATGCATGGAGGGAGGCTCACGCCTATGATGCAGCATGCATGGTACGACAGGAGGATGGGGCGGAGAGTCACTCAGGAGCTTGGGGAACACAAACAGAAACAAGAGAGAGCCTACCGCAACAAGATGGAAGGGGAGAGAGACCCCATAGACTCATTCTCTGACCTCCACACACAGCACTGTGTCACGTGCACGCATACACCAATTAGAAGAAAATCGGGCCTGATTTTGTTTTTTACAGATTCATGCCCCAATGGGACTGTGACATGTGGTAGGTCTTTGACTTCCTGAGGGGGTGTCATGCGCTCCACAGCAGGTACTCGCTTAGCTTCCGCTGCTGGCTGCCAGGTCCCCATATCCTGCGGGCACCTGTGATCCCTTCTTTGTGCTACTTGAAGGTCTATGGGGCTGAAGGAAATCCCTACTGCCATTCTACTGTTACTTCTCCCCAGAAATACACACGCACAAAATCCTGGAATTTGTATGGAACTACAAAAATCCTTGAACAGCGTGAGCTACGAGATGGCTTAGCAGGAAAGGTGCCTGCACTCAAACGGAGAGAAGCCCACATGGTGGAAGAAGAGAGCTGAAGCCCCGATGTCCTCCGACCTCCACCTGTGCCCACGGCCGCACGCATGTGCTCTCTCCACCTCCATCTTGCTGGCTCTCAAGAAAGTCTAAACAAAAATCCCTCTGCAGCTAAAGCAATCGGAATGCAGCAGCGTGGAAGCCCAAGGCCTTGCACCCCTCTACAGGAAGCTGCAGTGAACTGTCCAGAACAGAGCAGCAGCGGGAAAAGAGCCGGCAGAACAACACAATCCAGAAACATCCTGTGCGCTCGCTCGGCCGGGGCGCTGAGAGCACATGGCCTCAGCAGTGCTGAAAGCCGCAAATCCAGCCGCTGCAGAAGCCACGCTCAGCCACCAACTCAGGGACCAGGGACATGTAGTCACAAAGATGAGGAGACAGGCAGGGACAAGGTGGGGGACGGGAACCAGGGACGGGGCGGGGGGGGCGGTGAGGGAGAGGGAGGACGAAGGAATGGGGGATGGGGGAACAAGGGGATTGGGGGATGGGGATGAGAGGAGGGGGGATGGGAGGACAGGGGCAGGGGACAGGTGGATGAGGAGGGAACCAGGGGATGGGGGAGAAAGAGGGGACAGGGAGACGGGGGGAAGAGGGGACAAAGGGGTACGGGAGGACGAGGAGATGGGGAGATGGGCAGGGACAAGGGGACAAGGGGGGACGAAAACCAGGGGATGGGGGGACGAGGGGATGGGGAGACAGGGGAACAGGTGAATGAGGGGACAGGGAAGGGGAAACCAGGGAATGGGAGGAAAACGATGGGATGGGGGATGGGGGATGGGGGTAGGGAGTGAGGGGATGGGGGTGGGGGGACGGGGATAGACGAGGGAATGGGGAGGCGAGGGGACAGGCAGGGACGGAAGGGATGAGGGGATGTAGGGGTGGGGGAACGAGGTGACGAGAGGATGGGCTTGTGTGAAACACAAAGCCCGGTGACTCTGCAGCAAAAAACAAAAACCAAGCTGAGTTCAAAATGCGCAGAGGGGCTGGATAAGGGACCTGACTGAGCAGCCCCAGCACCAGGCAGACGCAAAGGGCAACCACACTTCCATGGGCGCGTGTGCAGCCCAAACCCCGCGGGCCCAGCTTCCCAACGCCCTCTCTGTCCCGGTTCAGCGCTGACCCGAGATCTGATATGTTACTTTTCCCACCGCTGTGGCAGAGCCCCCCCCACCCCGGAGCGCAAATCTTTCCATTTGTTGTGAATCACAGGTGGAGAAGACCTGTCACGGCAGCGGCAGGAGCGTGTCCGCGACATTCACAGCCGACAGCAGGGAACCTGTCGGTCTCCACGGTCCCATGTGACTTTGATGCTGGCGGGTGATTTGGACATCTGCCCCCAAGAGGGCTTGCTGCACCCCTCGTCAGCAGCAGGCCAAGGCTCCCTGCTCTTTGCAGGGCTCCCGTGGCCAGAGCTCTTCCCTGCTGAGTTCTTCCAGCAGGGCACCGAGGGCAGCCAGCCCCACGCGGACTCCACGCAGGAAGTCCCTGCCCCACATGGTCTCTGCTCAGCTTGTCTTCCTCCTGCGCCACAGCCAGCGTGCTATCACAGAGGCTGGTGCCACAAGGCTGTTTCTTTGGGGGAGGGTGGGCGTGGCCGTCCCTGCACGGGGAGCCTGGGGGAGAGACAGCCCATGCCTAGAGGGGCGGCAGCCCTGGCATCTGGCTCGATTCCCTGCAGGCCGCAGAAACTGGACCCCTGCGTTAGACTCAGCTCCTGGGACCAACCAGTTTGGGTACATGACCAACCCAGACAAGGCCCTGGGGATGTGGTGTCCCGGGTCTGAGTCAGGCTGCAGAGTCAGAAAGGAGAGGCCACTGCTACCTCTGCCCACACTGCGGGTGGGCTCAGGACTGCTGGCACGCTATCGTGTTCTCTTCCCCACTGCTTCCCACCAAAGGAAGATTAATATATCCAACCCAAGACTGCATCAAGTAATTACACCTTTTAGTGCACCTGGTAATTTCTATCCAGCTGGTGCTAACAGTCAATCAAAGTACCATAAAAGGGCTTCAGAATGTGCTAATGACTTGCTTGTCTGTCAGGCATCCTGGGGGTGCGTTCAACTCTTGCACTAGAACTGTTCACAGAACCTGACAGCGTCTCCACACAGCTAGGCTGCTCCACGGGGCTGGGCTGCTCCACGGGGCTGGGCTGCTCCATGGGACTGGGCTGCTCCACACAGCTTAGCTTCTGCTCTAGATAGCTGGGCTGCTCCACACAGCTGGGCTTCTCCACGGGACTGAGCTTCTCCACAGGATTGGGCTGCTCCGTAAGGCTGGGCTACTCCATGGGGCTGGGCTTCTCCACACAGCTGGGCTTCTCCATACAGCTGGTATGCTCTACATAGTTGGGCTGCTCCACGGGATTGAGCTTCTCAGGCTGAGCATCTCCACACAGCTGGGCTTCTCCACACAGCTGGGCTGCTCCATGGGATTGAGCTTCTCAGGCTGAGCGTCTCCACACAGCTGGGCTTCTCTACAGGGCTGGGCTGTTCCACAGACTGAGTTTCATGGGACTGAGCTTCTCTACAGCCTGAGCATCTTCACAGGGTTGGGCTTCTCCATGGGGCTGAGCTTCTCTATGGGGCTGGGCTTCTCCACTGGCAGGGCTTTTCCACAGGTGGGCTACTCTATAGGTGGGCTTCTCCATAGGTGGGCCTCTCTGAGCACTGGGCTATTCCACACAGGCCTTCTTCTCTGCAAGGACAAGCTACACACAACTTGGCTTCTCCATACAAGCTCAGCTTCTCTGCAGCGCCGAACGTGTCTACACAGCTTGGGTCTGCACTCCCTCACGTCACACAACCCCTTCCAGAGTTTCTGAGCCATGCTGAACATTTCAAGCTCATCTACACCATCAGTGAGATGAGATGGGTCACGGCATCCTCGGCCTGCTGGGAACACTGGCATCATTTCTGGAGACAGCAAAGGACTGCAGCACCGTGGGGGGGCCACTGGGTGCCGGGGGTAGGGGAGGTGGGGAGGAATGCTAGGTCCAATGTCAGATACATGGTGAGTTTGCCCAGGTACCTGTGGACTTGCCACTCGGCTGCACTGTCAGTTACACTGGGCTTGGAGAGATCAGCAGAGCCAGGACTCTGGGCTTCAGGTCGCTGCTGTGGTCCAGCTCTGCTCTGCACGGCTGCTGCCCGTATTAGCTCTACATGGCTCTAGGGCCCCGCGCAGCTGTCTGCCCTTCTGCTGAGCTGCTGAGGTCCTTCACAGGTCGGGTCTGGGAGAGCCCATAGCCCTCAGAGACCCTGGGCACAGCCGGCCACCCACATGGGTGGTTCATATCTGTGCTGTCCCCAGGAGCCCCAGGTCACAGCAGAGAGGTGGATCCCCATGTTAAGCAGCACAAAGACGCGCAAAGAGAAGCACGTGGCAGGCTCCTGGGAATCGACGCTCATACATAAAAACAACAGGTTGGCCTCAGCCCCTGACGCACGGGCACCACCACGCACGGGCACCACCACGCACGGGCACCACCACGCACGGGCACCACCACGCACGGGCACCACCACGCACGGGCATCACCATGGCCTCTCTGTGGGATGTGATGTCCTTGGGGCAGGAGCAGCTGGGCCAAGATCACTGCTGCAGAAAGCAGAGAGGAAGAGACTCAGCCTGTCACGCTGCATGCACGTCTGTGCCCACAGATGCAACAGGGACCGCCGTGGCCTGTACCCTCGCAGTGAGCACGCAGGAGGTGCTCGCTCGGGAGCCTGTCTGCCCGGGGGGCCGCACATGTCACACATGACAAGCTGAGCTTGCGTTGGTCACGATATACACAGCCGCAGGATGGTGGGGGGCTGTCTGTGGGGTCCCACAGGAATCCTCGCCCCCCCACATCACGGCGGAGAGACAGCTTCCCCAGAGGCCTCTCCCGGGCCAGAGGCTGCTGCTGGTCAGACGGGCAAACACAGGAGGAACCTCCTGCTGCCAGCACTGCGCAGAGCTCATATCAGCTCACAGGGTACGGCGGAGACAGCCAGGGAAGCAGCGGTGTGGTCTGGGCCGAGGAGGTGCGGGTCTCGGCGCCTCCTCGCATGGGAGTCGCCGCCTGCAGCCGGTGCCAGGTCTCAGCCCTCTGCATGTTAGGGCTCGCCCCCTCAGAAAACTAAGCAAACAAACAACCCCTCAAACAGTGCATCTGCCCAGCAAGGTTTCAACATGGAAAGACTGGTATTAGAATAACCTTGTAGAACAATGGTCTCAGTAGTGGAGACTGGTGAGTGACTGTGGTCACTCTGTGCAGACGTGTCTGTTTCAGATACTGCATTCTTCCCACTGTCACCTACGGGGTGCGTGTCCCTGCGTGTGTGTGGCAGTCAGAGGCCGCCTTTGGCAGCTGGGTCTCTCCTTCTACCACTGGCAAGCGATGCCAGGCTTGGACAAGCACCTTTGCTGCTGAGCCAGCAGGTCTGCTTTGCTCCCTGACCCCGTGTGTCAGTGGAAGCAAGCACTTCACAGGACACAGCAAGAACGCAGACACGACAGCAGCCCCGCAGTGGTGAGGCCTGTGTCACACAGGTTGTGAAAGGACAGATTCACCCCATCAAAATCTGCACACACATGACTGGACATGGGAACTACTGATGCCAAGCAAACGCCAAAGAAAAGACAGACTGCCAGAGGCTGCCCCACGTGGGAACTGTGGCTCACGCTTCCGTGGCACCCGGAAACCACCTGCAGACGGCTGGGAGGAGCAGCGGAAACTGCTCAAGCCTCCTTGAGAAAAACCCAAAGGTCATCTCCCACCCAAAACAACAGAGAATGTCCAGAACCGGTTGTCGGGAGGCAGAGGACGCAGAGGGCAGGGCCGGCTGCAGGTCGGCGAGGGGCCATGGAGGCCCCACGGGCGCTGCCAGGTGCATTTTGGGGGCATTATTACCAAATGCATTAGATGAAACTCCACCTACCGCTCCAAGCATGATCCTGAGTATCAGCCACCGGAAGCCCCACACGACGATCTGAGACGTGGGGGTGTGCTTGGGGAGGCGGGACAGCGTCCAGAGAGGGCAGAGGAAGATGCCCAGGAACCCTGTCTCCAGCAGCTGGGACTCCCATCCTGCAGCGGGACAAGAGACGAAGGTCACTGGGCGCACGTCTACAGTGAGCCTCGGGCTCAGGCCAACCCAGCAGCCCTCGAAACACGCCAGAGGTGCCGGAACATCACACAAGCCTTCGCAGGCGCCGAGAGGCCGAGGGGGCCTGGGCATCCTGTGACCGCAGAGTCCTGCTGCTGTGGACAAGATGCCTTAACACAGCTTCGAACGCACTTCTGAGGGACGCCTGCCTACACGTGACAAGCTCTTGGGAGGATCACATGTGACAAGCTTGGGAGGGCAGGCCTGCTTGATCCAAGTTGAGAGGGAACCAGGTAAGACCAGGAACCAGAGCACAGAGGACCCAAGTGAGGCCGCCTGCCGAGTCCCAAGGCTGCTCCGTGTCTCTGGGGACCTAGTATGGGAAAGGCCAAGGTAACAGTATGCTTGCGTTCTATAATACCTCACGGTTGGCCTGGGCTCGCCTCACCCTTGGCACCTAAAGAGCAGGGACCCAATCTCCCTGCCAGGCATCCCCACATGCTCGTGGTCAGCACAGAGAAGGAGCAGTTAGGAGGGTCTGGGGGGTCCCTCAAGGGTACAGGGAGGGGCAGGGAGCTCCTCCCACTGTGTGCAACTTGTCTGTACAATTAACTCTAAAATTAAAACCTTATATATAGAAGCTGATATTAGCATCCAGTTGTAATACAGTGATGCGGGCTTCCTGAGTTCACGTCGACGAAAAAGGACCAGTGGCTACGCTCGGCTACGCAGCGCCGCATGACGGAGAAGAGGCTGATGATGGCCGCCCAGATGACCAGGAGAGGTTCAGAGCAGGGCGGAGGCGGGCAAGGAAGGAGCTGCCCCTTCCCAACTCGCAGCTGCCAATGGCGGGGACCGCAAAGCCAGGGCCAGGGAGGGGACGCCACAGAGTGGCACACGGTACCCAGATGAGTCTGGGAAGCTGTCCACTCCGAGTAGCTATCGTGTGGCATCTCAAACTACCTGAGGCCCGGGGAGGCAGCTCAGCGGGTTGGGCGCCCGTTGGCAAACCTGGAGGTCTGAGTTTGAACCTTCGGAGCCCAAAGGCTGAAAGGAGAGATCTGACTTCCACCACGTTGTCTCCTGACTTCCGCCCATGCACTACAGCACGCATGTGCGCACCCTCAAAAAACTAATAAATAAAATATTAAGGGAATAAAAGCTACCTGAGGTTCTGGGTCAGGAAAAGGACATCGGGGAAACCGAGGAAGTGAGCCGAGCATCAGCATCGGTCAGTAAGTACGATGAAGGCTCTGTACACACGTGGGTTCTGAACACAGGGCACCCAGGCGTGGGGACGGGGAGCCGAGCATTTCACGTCAGTCGCACGGATCTGAACAGTCTGAAGGCAAGAACCCTGCTGACAGCAGGATGCAGGCTCGCCTTTGTCGCACACTGGCCCCAACAGTGCCGCCCCCATGGGTTCTGCTAGCTGCATGACCCTCTTGGCCCTTGCTTGAGTTTTCGCCAGTTGTTTCAATGGCTACCATCACCCGACGGGCTGGGCGGGGGTTCAGCCACACAGGGTCCAGCCTCAGGCTGGTTGTGACAGGCACTGACTGTGCCCAGGAGGACCTGGCTGCCCTGCACTGACTGTGTGCCCAGGAGGACCTGGCTGCCCTGCACTGACTGTGTGCCCAGGAGGACCTGGCTGCCCTGCACTGACTGTGTGCCCAGGAGGACCTGGCTGCCCTGCACTGACTGTGTGCCCAGGAGGATCCTGCCTGCCCTGCACTGACTGTGTGCCCAGGAGGACTTGGCTGCCTTGGGGCCGTGGTGGGATGGGTAATAGTGACTGGGCCCTGGGGGGTGCTAGAACCGGTTTGTGGCTGCAGTGGGTGGGGGCCCGGGCTGGAGTGCCAGGAGCAGCAGGTGTAGTGGGGCCTCTTGAGCCACGCTGTGCTGCTCTTGGCACTGCCCGGGGCTGGGCATTAGCAGTTGTCACTGGAGGGCTGAGGGGGAAGAGGCGAAACCTTCGCTGTGCCAGCTCCACTACCATTTCCTGGCTGCTGCTTCTGACGCTCGAGGTGCTTGGGCTCGCGCCGCATCCCACCCCGGGTTTAATCTGTGAATGTGCTGGGGGACCCTGCTTTGAGCCCTAGGGCCATCGGCTCAGTGCCTGCGAGTGGGTGTGCCTGCTGCACAGCTGGATTTCATGGCCAGTGGCACCAAGCATGAGGAAGTGGCCATGAAGGTGGCCAGCCCCCGGCAGCCAGAAGCGCTCTAAAGACTTGGAGCTGTGAGTCCCTTGCTGGGCAGGTGAGAGAACTCAGGAAGCGGGAGACCACGGGGCAAGCCCACCCCTGCGCAGCTGCAAGGAGGCAGGTCGGGACTGCCCTGCACCCATGGAGCTCTGCGTGCCCCACGGGGACCCCTCACCAGCCCCAGGCAGGACACAGCTGCCACCATGACAGATCCTGCCCGGCCCCACAGAGCTTAGAGCCTAATTGCCGCCTCACTCTGCAGACAGGAATGGAATTTTAACATGCCGTGATTGACACCGATCAAAGTGATTGATACACAATGGCAGAACCTGGAGACATGCCGGGTGCCAAGAGGCAGGGCGACAGGGCTAGGGGAGGGGGCGGATGACAGGCCAGGGTGGGGTGATGGGAGACAAGCTGTCTCCGCTAGGCAGGGTTGTGTGAGGTCGCTCGGCCCTCCTGCGGCCTGCAGAGGAACAGGATGTCCTATGCCCATGGACGCTGCCGAGCCCAGGCCTGCAGGAACCCTGTTGTCTCTGCCCCCAGATCACAGAGCCTCATGGGGTCTTCTCGAGAGAGGCTGAGGCTGCCCTGGAGCAGCCCGGGGATGCCTGTGAGGGAGGGGCTGCCGCAGCCCCACCTGCTGGGGCATGTGGCATCTCAGCAGCTGTTGTGTGTGCACAACGAAGACCATTGTTCCCAGCTTCAGCAGGGCAGGGGACGCGTCCCCAGAAAAAATAAATAACCAGCTCGCTGCCAGGGGTGGCTTCCAGGGGCCAAGTGACCCAGTATGGGTGTGTGTATTTGGGGGAGGGATCAGTAACTCTTGCCCAGAGTACCAGGTCTTTGTGCAATGAACAGAAGAGATAGTTACTTCCTGCAAGAGATTGGAGGCTATAAATCATGGGCGAACGTGGCCCTGTGAAATCCAATTCGGGTGCCTCTCACCAGCTAAACAGCACCAGCCCGCCTGTGCCTGGGACTCAGGGCCTCTCTGGAGGGGACAGTGGTGTTCGTGCCTAGTTCATATTTGGGGTGATGGGGACACAGTCCCACCAATGATATACTAGGAGACTGTCACTAGAGAACCACAAAGGGCCCTGACGGCACTGTGCGAGTAGGTTCCAGAGGCTCCACGGAGCCTTCACCTCAGCATCTGCCACTTTCATTTCCATAACACAGCAGTGTAAAGAAGGAGTCACGGCCAAGGAGCTGTACCATTGGCGTGGACACCAGGGAGCCTGAAGCTCTATTCAGAGTGGCGTTCCTTGCAATAGGAGCAGCTGCCGCCACCCAGGCTGGACGAGGCAGAGGCGTGCAGGTCCTCTCGGGGCGTGCACGTGTAGCCACGCCTTCCCTCTCACGGGGAGGGAAGAACGCGCTGCTGTGCACTCGCAGGAGAGATGTGGCTCTGGACTAAATCTCCAGCTGTGATCGCTAAATGGCACTTGGGGACTGCAGCAGAAGCCAGGTGGTTCTTGGCCTGGTGCTCACCCCTCCCCCACCTCCCTCATGCTGGGCTTTGTCACCCAGTGAAGTTCTCTGCTAGGTAAACTGTGATTTGAAACCAACCAACCTAAGGTTTCTCCTTCGGCCAGGCTGCAGCAAGCATGTGCATGGGGGGAGGCTCAGGGGTCCACAGGAGCTGGAGACCTGCACGCAGCAGATCGGCACGCAGCAGACATGCATGCAGCAGGATCAGATGCTGAGGCCCAGTCGAGGGTAGGAACAAACAGCTGGGAGCCTAGCAACATGGGAGGGGATCAGAGGGCTGGTGTGAATGGGTTCCGAGATCAGATGGAAGCTTCCAGAAGGCCCTGGTAACGGGCTTGCCCAGCCCAAGAGTTGTTGCTTGTTTCAGACCGCCACAGGCAGGACACGTGTCCGGCGTAGCTCTGTGGCGCTCCTGTAGCGGGACTGGGGACAGCCACTCGGCCAGTGAGAAGGTTTAACAGTGAGCTGGTGTCTGGCCCGGGGCTGATACCAGAGCAGCAAGTGCCGCAGGTGGGACATGGGGGAAATGCCTGGAGTCAGGGGCACTTCAGCCAAAGGTGACCCATCTCCACCTGGAACAGACTCGATCTGAAGCATCTCAGAAGCCAGGAGCCCTCAGTGGCCCCTGGGAAGAAGCTGGGGCTCACAAGCTCCTCGATGATGTCGGCGCTGAGGAGTAATTAAATACAGCGCAGACGCATCCTTCAAAAGTGACAGCGTCATACACGCGAGGAGCAGGAAATCCATTAGCTTCTCCGCTAAAAACAGGGAGAAGGGGGCAAAGCGCTCCCTCCTGACTGGCTGTCACTCCAGCGCCGAGCCGCCCGCCCTCTGCCACCCTAGGGGCTGCTAATGATGGCCCTGGAGGGAGCCGGCAGCTTTTAAAAGTTCCCTTAATTTTTTCTAAGTTATATTTTAGGAGAAGTTGTGAGACAGCACGGCACAGCCTGGTTTTCTCCATTATGGCAGAAGGAAGGAGGCACACGCCACAGGCTGCATGGGTGCCTACCCGTGAGATGCCAGCCCAGGCCGTGACACTGTATAGAGCCCGACCCGCAGCCCCACGAGACACAAGTGCCACTTCCCCATGTCTCCACTCTGGCTCTGTGTCCTCTGTGGTCCACAGCTCTGGTGGGGGCTGTGCTGGGTCCTGGGTCTGCACTGTCTCAGGGATGCAAGGCCTCGTGTTGCCACCTGATGCTTGGAACCATACCACACGCACGCACGCGCGTGCACACACATACACACACGCACATGCATGCGCACATTCTGCTTGGCAAAGCGACTCCAGAGAATTGGTGCTCCTGTCTCATAGCACCTGTGACTGTTTTGTTTTCAGAGAGATTTTGCTCTGCGTGGAGCCCAGGTTGGCCTCAAAGTCATCACGATCCTCCTGCCTCAGTTTCCTGAATGCTGAGATTACAGGTATACGTCACCACGCCACGCTCAACCCAGTTTGGCATGTCAGAAAACAACTGCGCTGGGCTGGGGAGCTGCTCCAGGGTTGAAGCTTTTGCCTCGTGAGCCCAAGGACCTGAGCAGGATTTCCAGATCCTGCGTAGAAACACCAGGCCTAAATGGTGGAGGCCTGCGATTCTGGCCTTGGAAGATGCGGCTTGGAAACTCCAGAGCAAAGCAATGAGGAGGTTGAGTAATCCAGGACGATCCCTCAGGTGAGCCTACGCACACTTCGGTGCCCTCTTCCACGCACAGCCACACACTACACTCGTCAAAGAAACAACTGCGCATTGGAAAGGCTAGGGCTGCAGCAGCTGCTGGCTTGCAAGGACAGTCCCGCAGCCATCGGCGGAGCACATGCCCCGGCTTCAGACGGCGGCCTCGCCTACCGAGCCCGAGGGGCCTCAAGATGCCGCACAGAGCTGCGCCTTCCCCATGGGCTTGACACCCACTGGGGCTCCCTCAGGAGCACTGTCCCTCAGAGAGGAGCACTGCTGTGGGAGGCCCACCCTCCCTTTCTCACTCGTTCACCCCCCAATCTGGAGCCAGCTGTGGGTCTGCCGAAAAGCAGGAATCAGGTTCTGCGTGGGAATCTGCAATGCGCGACCCCACACCCGGATCTGGTGGCATCATGGGGAACACGTGCTGTGCGCTTGTGCTGTTCTTGGTGTCGGGCAGCCTGTGGTTGATAAGCAACGTGACAGAGCCTGAGCCACTAAAGGAGCGTGTGGGCGGAGGGCAGGATTGAGGCAAAGCCAGACCGCAAAGGGAGAGGTTTCAAGAGAACAGATATTTCTGCAGGGCTCGCTGCGGGCCTCAAGCTTTAAATAATTACGGTAGCAGGAGCTCGTGCTTATATTTGGGAGATGGAGGCAGCAGGACCTCCTCAAGCACTTGTATTTGGGAGATGGAGCCAGGAGGACCTCCTCAAGTTCGAGGCCAGCTCGGGCTACAGATCGAGACCCTGTCTCAAAAAACAAACTGTAGAAAGACATGGACTCATGCAAACGACTCCCAAATGTGGAGGGTTCAGCAAATAGCTAAACGTTTTAAGTGACTTTGGGCACTGCGCAGAAACAGGAAGTGACCTTGGTAACCCACATGCCCTGGCGGTGACCCTCCAGGCAACCTGTGTCCTGCGCCTGTCACGGTGCCTGTTAATGCTTGGTTGCCAGGACAACCAGACTTCCGCGCCACAGGGTGTCCCCTGCCGCTTAGATCTCTGCAGGTGGATCCGCCATGGTGACCTCAGCAGCTTTACTGCCCCTGGATAAATACGAATATGCTTCCCCTCAACGGAAATTAGACTTAGCTAGAGAGATTCTTTTCGGATTAATATATTCCAAATATTTCATGTATAGCATGCTGAAGGGCACACGTGTCCCCGTGCTTTCTGTCATTTCCTGTGTGTGGAAATGAGCTGCGGCCTGCCCACCTCAGAGCCGAGGACGGGATACCCAGGAAGGGCTGAGCTGTGTGACCCTGTGGCACCTATGACGAAGACCTTCTGTGTCAGCGCTGGGTGTCAGCACAGGGTGGCCGCTTGGGCCTCTAAGCACTGAACATGTGTGTGATGGGGAGAAACTTTATTTTATTTATTCTGCGTGTGTCCCTGTGTGTGTGTGTGTGTGTGTATCAGAGGGCACTGGTGTGCCTGTGCAGGCCCAAGGATGGCTCTGGGAATCACCCTGGATTGTTCTACCTCCTCTTTACTTTGCTCTGGAGTTTCCCAGGCTCTGCCTTCTAGGACTGAAGTACAGGCCACTGCCATTTCCACCCGATGTTAGGTGGGATCTGGGATCTGAACTCAGGACCTTCTGCTTGCGAGGCAGAGGCTTAATCCTTGAACCATCTCTTCAATCCATGGAAGAAAGTTTAAAATATCAAACTTCAGCTCAATAGAATGCAAATTTTTAGGCTATGTGAGGCTGGGGTCTTTGTGGTGGAAACCAAATAGACTGGGCTTCCCAGCTGGTCTTGCTCACACAGCTGCTCCTGCCTGGGGTACACAGTAGCCCACTGGCTGCCCCAATCCTAAAACTGCTCCTTCCAGGGATTCTTGGCCTCCAAATGGGTCCTTGGCACACCCCGACTTTCACTCAGGCTTTTCTGGATCTTTTTGGTGTCCCTGATTAGCTGACGGGCGGGGCTGCTCCCATGAGAGGTGTGGTGTATTGTTACCATGGGAACTTCCACACTGGGCTCAGTGTGTCTGGGCAGTGGGCAGAGCCACCTCTCTCGCCCGCTCAGGGCAGGGGCCAGAACAGCCCTGGGGATTCCTCTGGAGCTCGGGGTTAATGCCGCTCCTCCCTCTCCTACCCCTGGGAAAGTGGGGTGCCTTCAGCCCTCCTAAAGACCCAGGGTGACGCTGGTGGTAGGGCAGGAAGTCTGCGAGGGCACCCACCCCACCCACTTGCTCTGCACGTGCAGCGTCCAAGCAGGCCAGAACATCCCCAGGAACACAGCCCAGGCAGTGAGGGTCGCAGTGGTCCCTGCCCGCCCAGAGACCAAGAGCAGCAGGAATCCAGTTCTGCCAGAAACTTCCAAAAGTGCTTTTGGAGGATCAGTCAAAGACCAGATTTCAGTGAGTCAGATAACTTGAGTCTCACAGGAAAATGCCATGTGCTGACCGGGACAGGAAGTGATCAATGTCCAAACCTGTCCTGGGCTATCTTCTCCCCTTCTCTGGAGCCCAGACCTGCCTCTGTTTTCTGCCTCGGCACCCACCCTTCCAGCCACCATGTTAGGGAGCCTTCTTGACTGTCAGCTCACTGGGATTAAGAGACACCTCGCAAAATGAAGCGCAGGCCTGGTGATTCCAGGAGACCTACCGGCAGGTGGCCAGTACCGTGCACGCGTCTGGCCACCTGCAGCAAGAGCAGCAGCAGGAGGTCAGCCACGCAGTGTAGCCCTCCGCTCGCTCGTGTCACGTGGCCCCTGCGCGATGCCCCGTGTCGCCACATACGGAAGCATCCACACCCACTACCCTCTGCACCTGCCAGTCAACATAAACCTCTCTTGGACTTCCTCTCGGTACTGGGTACGGCACACTGGTGTCCAGAAGGGCGGCGACGCTGCAGCTCCATCTGACCATGGGACCCATGCCTTGGATGTGGTGTGTGGGACAAGCCAGGCTGGTGGTGGGAGCGTGGGGCAGAGCGCAGGAGGAACGCAGGCAGGACGGTAAGACACAACCGGATCCAAGGCATCCGTGGAGGCTTGAAGCGGCTGAGCGCTCAGGGGCCTGCGCCTCCAGTCAGGCCTCGGTGAGAACAGGGAACAAACCATAGAACAAAAGATCTGAAGGCCTCTGGGTCAGCTGGCAGAGGGAGCTGCAGGCGGGTGGGCGTGGCCAAAGAGATGCCAAGCCCAGACAAGGGACATGGACACAGACACAGGACATGGGGACAGGGACACGGGGCATGGACACGGACACAGGGACACGGGACACAGGACTGATGCCTTGGGGGCATCATACCCTAAGGGCACGACAGGCTCAGGATATGAAAGGGAGTTGACCTGAGCCCCAGCTTGGGGGGGAGGTAGGAAGCTGAGGGGCTTCCCTTGCAGACCACGATGTTATCATCCACACGCCGGCTGTGCAGGCACGTGGAGTAAAAGACGCACCATGTCGAGGAGTCTGCCACCCAGAGGCCTGGCGGCGTGTGCCACGGGTAGGATCCCTGCAGGCAGCACCCCCAGAAGCACTATGGGAAAGGATGCAAGGCTGAAGTTACCGACAGGCAGAAGCAGCGTGGGCCAGAGGCAGGGCGGCTGCAGCCAGGGCCCCGGAGTGGAACTGCCCAAGGCCTCACACCATTACATGCCCAAGTGTTCAGCTAGACAAGAGCTACAGAATCCACTGTTTGCTCTTCGGGTCTGTCTTGTGCTGGCTCCTCCCCCTCTCTTCTGGAATGGGAATGTTTGCCTGCACCCCTGGACACTGGAAGCATGTGACTACCCTTTCTCGCTTTACAGGGTTCACAGCATCAGGTTTCAGAGAGGACTTTGGACTTGAACTTTTTTTTAAATGCTGGAACTTGGGGACTTTGGGAAATGGAATTACTACAACCTCAACTTCCATTGTGAGTGACGGAGGATGAACCGTGAACCATTACAAGACAGGCACGAACCTTTGAGGGCCGAGGGTACAATGCTGGTTTGGTTTGAAAAGAGGCTCATCCGTTTGCAACTTGGTCCCAACCACCGAGAGGGGACTGGACCAGGCGACGCTGGTGGATCTGCAATTTGACGCAGCAAGGGGTCCTCACTTGCTGGAGGGAGCCAGTCGCTGCTTCCTGTAAGGGTACACCTTTAATCTGTCCCTTCCTCCCCCTCACTCTGTGTCCTGGCTGCTGGCAGGCAAGAAGTGTTGCTCCCTGCGCCCTTCCTCACATCGCTCTGCCTCACCCGAAACAGCGGGTCAGCGGGCCAGAACCTGATTCCTTGAATCCGTGAGCCAGAGCACATCTTTCCTCCTTTAAGGTGTTTTTCTTGGGCATTGGTGCAGTTATAAAAAGACTCACACAGACCTTCCCTGATGTGAGCATGTGCGCCAGCCCTGGTCCATCCTGTCTGGCACAGCCCACCACAGCCCACCACACCCCACAACACGCTGCATACTCACGAATTTCATTCTGTACCTGGAGTGCAAACCCAGAACTGACTGGGTGACTGCTGTGAGTGTGCTCAAAAATTACAAGAAAACCCAACTGAATTCAAAGTTTTACTGAATAACAGATTGGATGACACTAAAAGGGGGGTAAACATGAAGACTGAGCCTCAAGAAAGCATAACATCCAAAGGCCACCCCCACACGCCCCAGGCCTCCCACACGCCCCAGGACTCCACACACATACCCCAGGCCTCCACACACACACCCCAGGCCTCCACACACACACCCCAGGCGTCCACACATACACACACACACACACCCCAGGCCTCTACACATACATCCCAGGCCTCTACACACACACACACACACACACACACACACTCCAGGCCTCCACACATACACCTCAGGCCTCCACACACACACCCCAGGCGTCCACACATACACACACACACACACCCCAGGCCTCTACACATACATCCCAGGCCTCTACACACACACACACACACACACACACACTCCAGGCCTCCACACACACACCCCAGGCGTCCACACATACACCCCAGGCCTCTACACATACACACACACACACACTCCAGGCCTCTATGCATACACCCTAGGCCTCTACACACACACACACACACACTCCAGGCCTCTACACACGCCCCAGGAACTGTAATGGAGGAGAACAGAGGGCAGAACAAAGCTTTTTAAAAACGCTACAGGGGCTGGAGAGATGCTCAGACATTAAAGCATCTGCCTGGCAAGCAAAAAGACCTGGGTTTGGACCCCCAGATCCCACATAAAAACACCAGGCCTAAATGGCAGGGGCCTGTACTTCCGGCCCTGGAAGACAGAGCCTGGGAAACCCCGTAGCAAAAGCAATAGGATGGTAGAGCAGTCGTCCACAGGGACACACTTATGCCCGCTTCCACACAGGCATACACACCCACACCTCCATCCACACGTTCAATAAAAGATAAATCAATGAATAATGCTGCAACATTATCCGCATTTGATAAGCATCAGCAGTCTGTGTGAACTGCAAGCCACGCGCAGTGGGCACACCGTGGTCAGCACCGAGAAGAACATCACACGCACAGGGCAGACCTGGCAGTGGTTTACTTCCTGTTGGGCACCGGTCGGGAAGGACAAGGCTCTATTATCTGAGTATCCAGTTCCCCAAGGTTGCTGGGAAGTGGACACTGAGATGTGCAGCTGGAGAGGCGTGACTGTTTTTACAGGAGAAAACGCACCTCCACATCCTGTGCATGCCCACTCGGGACTTCCTCCCCGGAGACCCTGACATAGGACCACCACCAGTATGGCAGTTAGTTGCAGATGCCAATCTGACAGTTGAAGGGTAAGCCTGTGGGCACATCTGCGGAGAGCCATTTAGTTAGCACAAGAACTGAACAAGCCACGGGATTATCTAACTGACGTGGGAAAACCCGGCCCACAGTGGGTGGGGCCAATGCCCTGGCATAGGCCCGATGGAAAGAGCTGGTTGAGTCTTTCGGCTGACTGGCAAGTGAGAAGTCCGCTCCTCTCTCGGTGTGGCAGACGTCCTCGCACTCAAGCCAATGCGTGGGGGCATCTCTTCCACACAGGGCCTCTCAGAACGGTTATCTCTAGAGGGAGAGGCAGGACTCATCTCAGTAGCAACCATGGTAGGAAAGACCCCAGGAGGGATGGACCCACACCTCCAGGATGCTGCGTGAACTTAACACGTGTCCATAAACTGTAAGAGGCCTGGGGCCTCCACTGGGGACCAAACTCAGACACTCACTTCCTGTAGGAAGCTGTGACTGGATCCTGGCAGATACCTTAACTTCAGGAAGGTCCCCCGCTATGGAGACGATCTTTTCCCAAATCACCGTCTTGAGCCTCAGCACCAGGGGGCACAGGATAGACCCATGCTGAGCCGTGTTCATTTGAACATGTGGTCAGAATGGCTCAACACAGTCACTGTCCCCAAATGGCAGGATGGTCTGGGAGGTGCTGGCTGGAGGAGAGGATGTGAGACCCTTCTTGTGGGCCGCTGGACAGGAGCTGGGGACGGGAGTTGGGGACCCAGGGCCATCAGGAGCTGGGTTCGGTGCTCCTGGCCGGCTCTTCCCTGCACAGCTCCTCTGCGTGGCCACTGCCTGCTGTGTGGCTGCACCACCTGTCCAGGTGTGGTCAGTGCAGTGTGGGCACCGCCTGTCCAGGTGTGGTCAGTGCAGTGTGGGCACCGCCTGTCCAGGTGTGGTCAGTGCAGTGTGGGCATCGCCTGTCCAGGTGTGGTCAGTGCAGTGTGGGCACCGCCTGCCCAGGTGTGGTCAGTGCAGTGTGGGCACCTCCTGCCCAGGTGTGGTCAGTGCAGTGTGGGCACCTCCTGCCCAGGTGTGGTCAGTGCAGTGTGGGCACCGCCTGCCCAGGTGTGGTCAGTGCAGTGTGGGCACCACCTATCCAGGTGTGGTCAGTGCAGTGTGGGCACCGCCTGTCCAGGTGTGGTCAGTGCGCAGTGTGGGCACCTCCTGCCCAGGTGTGGTCAGTGCAGTGTGGGCACCTCCTGCCCAGGTGTGGTCAGTGCAGTGTGGGCACCGCCTGTCTAGGTGTGGTCAGTGCAGTGTGGGCACCGCCTGCCCAGGTGTGGTCAGTGCAGTGTGGGCACCGCCTGTCCAGGTGTGGTCAGTGCAGTGTGGGCTCTGCTGGTGGCTGATGAAGCACAGCCAGAAGCCGGGCTTAGCTCGCCACGAGATCCGCAAGCCCGCGCGTTGTGAGCATAGGACCCGCGCTGGGTCAGAGACATGAATGGCCAAGGCAGGCCCGTTGCAGACACACAGGAACCATGCGCAGCACCCATCAGTGCCCATCTCCCACACACAACAGCTGCCCCCCCCCCAGCAGGGAACACATTTGTGTTTTAGAACATTGTAGCAGTTCCCTGCATGGCTGCTGATAAATCACCACCAAATGGCTTAAGGGAACAAGGGGTTTATTTTCTCTTACAATTTTCCTGTTACAGTTCTCAGTCCAGCTTGACAGGAGAGCTCACACCAACACCAGGGCTGAGGGAACTGGCCACCATCTCTACATAAAGGCTGAGAGAGGGATGATCCTTACTTGCCACACCAGCATGTCTGGCCAAGTGTATGCAAGGATGCCGACTTTCTCAACCAGCTGTCTTTTATTTCTGGGCCTAGTCCCACCAACTATGGGCTGGGCCTTCCCCATCATCCAGACAATCTCTTGCAGGTTTGCTCTGGGCTTAACACAACCACTAATTCTCCACAAATGTGCCCAGAGCTCAAACCCTCAACAGTCAGGCTGACACCTGTGTGCCTGACCATGACAAACCTGAAAGCATTTGTGACCCAGAGCTGGCCACGCGCCAACACAGTCTGTTCCTCTTCCTCACACTGGCAAAGCCAGGCCTGCTGGCGCAGTGTCCTGGCAGCCAGGAAGGTAGCAGACGGATGCGCACCAGGTGCCACAGCTGCATCTGCCAGTGCTCCAGGGGGAACTGTGCAAAGGGGCAACGGCACCGAAGGCTGCAGAGTCACACTGTACACTGGGGCACAGGGTCTCTGCTAGCTGATGGGGTGGACGAGACCAGAGGGCAGTGGTCACCTGTGTGTGCTGTTGCTACCAGAGTAGAAGCAGAAAGAAAATGACTCTCCTCAACTGGAGAGATGGCTCAGGGGTTGAGACTCCGCCTTGCAAGCAGAAGGATCTGAGTTCAGATCCCAGGTCCCACGTAAAAAATGCCAAGTGGAAATGATGGTGATCAGCACTTCCTGCCCTGGTGGGTGGAGCCTGGGAAATCCAAGAGCAAAGCAAGAAGGAGGTAGAAGCAATCTAGGATGACTCCTGAAGTCACCTACCCTTGGTCCTCCACAGGGACACACAATGTACACACACAACTCTGTCTGGGCTGGGGGACAGCTCTGGATGGAGATGCTTGCCCAGTATGCCTAAGTCCCCAGGGTCCGTGTCTGGGCAACTTTCTGCTTCTTAAAATAAGATAAATAGGGCCCGGCAAGATAGCTCAGCTGCTGAGGTACCTGCTCACAGACTTGGTGACCTGATCTCGATCCCCAGAAGCCACACGGTGGAAGGACAGAACGACTTCAGAGCTCTGTCCTCTGACCTCCACCCTCAAGCCACCGCTTTGTCGCTCTGGGCCAAATAAGCAAATGAAATATTAAAAAAAACATGATAAATGAAACCAGTTCCCTCTCAAGATCACAAGTGGGACAGTTTGTGACTATTCTGTTCCTGGACCAGGCATTATGTGGGAGTCGAGATGGACATTCAGCAGGCGGAGCCCGGAAACAGGTGACGAGCTTCAGGAACAAGCTTGAAACGAGACTGATCCTTACGAAGGCTTGGCTGCCCCTGCCAGTGGTGAGTGGAGACGTGTACACACACACACACACACACACACACACACACACACACACACACACACACACACACACGGGGCAGGGGGGGGACGGACAGACTACTCTGCAGCCGTGAGCCTCCTGTAGCATTGCCCGCACCAGTCAGACAGCTCTTTGCATGAAACTAAGAAGCGCCAGAGTCAGAAGCCACCAGAGCCTCAAGGAAAAGCTGCGCCCAGGGACATGAGCCTGTGACCAGGGAAAGGACTAAAGATGCTTTACTGAAGACAGGGTCTCACTCCAGCTCAGACCGGCCTTGGATTCACCGCAGTCCTCCTGCTTCAGCCTCCCAAGTCCAGGGGCGAAGGCATGAGGCGCCACGTCCAGCTAACGTATTTTCTTTCAGGTTCAACTAAGTAATTTTTAGTAGGAGAGAGAGAGATGGAGAGAGAGAGAGAAAGAGAGAGAGAGAGAGATCGAGAGAGAGAGATCATGTGTCCTCATGTCCCCACTCGTGTAAAGCAAACACTGATCCACTTTGGAAGGGTTGAGCCTGTCCAAGGTCAGCATGTGCAACATGCTGCACGGCCAGGCAGAGCCAGGCTGTCGTGGGCTCCATGAAGGACACGACTGGACATTGTGCTGGACAGAGGGTCTGTTTGGGACTGGACACAGTTCTGGGCACTGGGGTGGTGGGCTTGCTGCTGGCTTGTGCTGACGCTTTCTGAACTGGGCTCTGTGGGGCCGTTCTTTCCCCGCGACACGCGGAGGGGTTAAGTCAACAGAGAAGGCCCAGGAAGGGGCTGGCCGTAGAGGTAACTGAGTCAAGGACCAGGGCTGGAGCACCACCACCTATGAGCTGCAGCGGCGGGCATAAGTGCAGCGTCAGCGGGGTCTGGAGGAACCTGCCGGCCGGTGCTGGACTGATCACCTCCTGCACCAGGCTCTGCTCCAGCACTAATACGGCTTAATAAAAACTTCCAGTTGGGCCAGTAAACCCCTCATTAAGCTGTTTTTGAAGCATGAATTTAAGATGGCCAGGGTGAAGGGTCACATGGAGCATTTAATTCAGAACGGCTGGCGGGAGGTGCTGGAGGGAGGGGAAACACCCGGTTCCAGGGTCCCAGCAGTGAAAACATCCCACAAGGCCCAGGCTTGCCAGGGACGGCTCTGTGCTTCCCCCTCGGTAAGGACAGAGCCGCCAGATTATTAGGAGCCATGTCCAGATACCACGGCAAAGAACCCCTGTGTGCAGTCCCTGTGCCCCACAACACAACTAGGGGCCAGCTGTGGGCGCCCTGCAGACACCTGGCCCCAGCCTCAGAGATGCACCCGCTACCGTGCCAATTGGTTCCCTGGAGACACCTGCCCCTCCCCATGGCACCCCTGCTGACCTGTAACTTCCTTTGGCCCACTGTGCCTGCCGCTGACTGTGTGGTATCCAAGGCAGACGCCTGGATGCTTCGGTGGGTCCCGTGTCCGATGTCGCACCCGGGAGGCTGTTATGGCAGATTCCTGCCCATCAGCTGGGAGTCGGTGCAAAGCGAAGGAGCCCAGACTCCTCCAGGTGGGTGGGTGTCCTACTCTCATGCGGCTGCAGCTGCGGCCGCTTCTCCTGTTAGGTCGCAGGGCCTTCCAGGATCCTCCCATGACTCTCAGGAGCCCTCAGACCTCAGCGTGGCACCCCCCCCACACTTCCAGTGTGATCTCCTGGGGGGCATCAGCCCGTCCTTCCTCCCCTCCTGCTCAGAGCCCCGAAGGGCCCAGGGTCACCGCCACTGTGGGTTGTCACGTGGTCAAGGCCCAACCCTGTCCACCCAACAAAAGACACGATAAAAGGAGTTGCAAGATGCTTTGGGACCTAAAACACACCCAAAGCCCCTGGAAACACAGACTTGCTGCCTGCCTTGGGCCTGAAACGAGCTGCAGGAAGCTGCCCCCAGCCAGGGTGGATCACACTGTCCTCTGCAGGCTGCCCTCAGTCCTGCTGGACACTCACAAGTCCCTCTCTTGTCTATCAGTCCCTGGGGCCAGAGGGGTCATACTGCGGCCCCGCGGCCCCCATGACCCAGACAGGGCCACTGAGGGAAGAAGATTCTGAGGAAACCTTGGGGACCGGACAAGGGGTTCCAATCCTCTGCACGTGCAAGCCTTACTATGTGCACATGAAGGTCGTGCGGCCTCTCCCGGAGCCAGACACTCAGCCTAGCCCTGGAGAGACAGCAGCCACCAGGGAAACAGTGAGGGGCGCAGGGGTCAGGCTGGGGACAGCAGTGATGCTGGGTGCCACATGTGCGATGGGGCCTGTTAAGGCAAGGCCTGTCCTGGCGGCCAGAGGGCCTGCTGCTCAGTCTCCTGGGTTGTTTCCACAAGGCACAGAGACGATGGGAATTCCCCAAGGAGAGCCCGCAAAGTGCAGGCTCGGTGTCACCGGGGCTGAGAATCCCTTCTACAACCTGGAAGACAGCCCACGCACATGTCCTCGGCTAACTCAGTGACCACTCTGCTAGAAGTGGGTTTGTAAGACCTTAGGCCACACAACTGGAGAGGACCTCTTAGCCAATGAATGGCCGGATGAATGAATACGTGCTGGTGAGAGGCTTACGTGTTCTGCGGGAACCATGAGTCTGAGACAAAGGCGCTTGGAGCAGGACGCCACTGTCTGGGCTTCTCGCCAGAATCCTGTCACCTGAGTGATGAGGAGGGGCCGGTCCTGTGTCCACGACCAAGGGGCACTGCTCACCCACACCCCATGAGAGCAAGGGGTGCCCGGAGCCCGTTTCCAGCTGGTATATGGAGGACATCTTCCATGTGACCTTGTCTGTAGATCCTTCTAGAGCTTATCTGTCCCTCTCCACCATTCCTCTCAAGGCAGCTCTTTCGACTGAACCCAGAGCTCACCGATTAGCTAGTCAGCTAGATGAGCTAACTGAGCTAGATCAGTTAGATCAGCTAGGCCAGCTAGATGAGCTAGATGAGCTAGATCAGCTAGATGAGCTAGATGAGCTAGATGAGCTAGGCCAGCTAGATGAGCTAGATGAGCTAGATCAGCTAGTCAGCTAGATGAGCCAGTCAGCTAGATGAGCTAGATGAGCTAGTCAGCTAGATGAGCTAGTCAGCTAGTCAGCTAGATCAGCTAGGCAGCTAGATCAGCTAGATCAGCTAGGCAGTTAGGCAGCTAGATCAGCTAGTCAGCTAGGCAGCTAGATCAGCTAGTCAGCTAGATCGGCTAGGCAGCGAGTCAGCTAGTCAGCTAGTCAGCTAGATCAGCTAGGCAGCTAGATCAGCTAGGCAGCGAGTCAGCTAGATCAGCTAGTCAGCTAGTCAGCTAGATCAGCTAGGCAGCTAGATCAGCTAGATCAGCTAGGCAGCTAGATCAGCTAGGCAGCTAGATCAGTTAGTCAGCTAGGCAGCTAGGCAGCTAGATCAGCTAGGCAGCTAGATCAGCTAGATCAGCTAGTCAGCTAGGCAGCTAGATCAGCTAGATCAGCTAGTCAGCTAGGCAGCTAGTCAGCTAGTCAGCTAGTCAGCTAGGCAGCTAGTCAGCTAGGCAGCTTGCTCTGGGGATTTCTTGTCTTTGCCTCCTAAGTGCTGGAATTTCGGGCAGCTGCCATGCCCACTCGACTTTGAGTGGGCTCTGGGAATGAACTCTGGTCCTCATGCTTGTGGGGCACGATTCTTAGCCACCAAGCTGCTTCCCCCGTCCACTCCGCCCGTTTCTGACTCTGAACCCACTGAAGAAACCTTGCAACACAGGGGACGGAGGACACAAGGCCAGGTGACAGGGATAGAAGGACACACGGCCAGTGATGGGGACAGAAGGACACACGACCAGGTGACAGGGATAGAAGGACACACGGCCAAGTGACGGGGACAGAAGGACACACGCCCAAGATGATAGAGACAGAAGGACACATGGCCAAGTGACGGGGACAGAAAGACACATGCCCAAGATGATAGAGACAGAAGGACACACGGCCAGGTGACGGGGACAGAAGGACACACGGCCTGGTGACGGGGACAGAAGGACACACGGCCTGATGACGGGGACAGAAGGACACACGGCCTGGTGATGGGGACAGAAGGACACACGGCCAGGTGACGGGGACAGAAGGACACACGGCCAGGTGACGGGGACAGAAGGACACACGGCCAGGTGACGGGGACAGAAGGACACACGGCCAGGTGACGGGGACAGGATGGTCAAGATGGCCAGGGGCGCAGCGAGCGCCTTGGGGCTGGAGCACAGAAGCCTCCAAAGTCTGCATGCAGTGCCCTCTCCCTGCGCTCTCTGCCTCCCTAGCTGGGCCTCTGTTCTGTAGCTGAATGAAGCAGAAGAGGGACTATGCAACACTGCAGACTCCAGAGTCCGCACAGCTGGTGGAGCAGCCTGCGGTGCATCGCTGGTAAGCAGGAGCGTGTAAGAAAGGTGGCAGAGCCCAAGCCACTGCTGCCATAGACAAGATGTGACCACCTGGCTGCTCCGGGACAAGGCCCGCTGCACAGTGTGGCAATGCACCGGGCCATTCTGGCTTGGAGCCACGGGCAGCGACAAGTTTACAGGGGATGGATGCAACAGCGGGTTCAGCCTCATGCTCAGCCAGGTGGGAGGCGACCATGAGGTGACCTCGGGACTCCTGTGTCCCCTCATCCAGCATACATAGAAGGGACAGCGTGTGCCTCCGCAGGAGCCTTGTAGCTCAGCAGGAGAGCTACACTGTGGAAATGGAGCGCAAGGTCTCCCCCTCCTCCTGCATCTGTGCACTGAGAACCCCGGGGGGTGCTCTGTGTGTGGACGCCTGAGGTGAGCGGCCGACAGGTCTGCAGCAGGCGGAGCACCAGTCATGGCTCTTCGTGTCTGTGACTTGGCCACAGCTGTCGGGGCTCCAACAGCAAACCCAGTGTGCTTCAGACTTGATTTCCAGTCAGTGCCAGGGTTCCATGCCCCAAGCGGGGACCCCTCCCTGATGGGTCTCTCAAGGCCTCCACCTTCATCACCAGAAAAAAACAATCTTGTTGCAATTCCAGATAAGCAAGATTTGCTAAGAAAAGAGGATTTGTTCCCCTGGTGCTGGCGAACGCAAGGCTCTCTGATACAAAGAAGAAAGATGGGAACATTCCAGAACTGTCCTGTCCTCACTAGCATGGTGAGCTGGCCACACTGGGCTTGACCGCATGGGGAACACCCCTGCACCACCCTCAGCACACGATAGGATGCACCAGCGTGAGGTGGCGCACCACAGGGCACAGACTTCTGCGATGAAGCCATGCAGAGCAGGCAGGGCACTGCCTGATGGTACACAAGGCATGAGGAGACCAAGGCTTGTCCAGCGGACAGGACACAGCCCGATAGTCCACACAGCACAAGGAGGCTGAGGCAGGGTCAGCCTGAGAGGGCCACAGAGCCACGGTGGAAAGACACAGCCCCCGTGCTGCCTTCAGAATCCAGCATCAGGGCCTCAGCTGGGGGCCGCAGGCGTCAGCCAGCAACAGGCCTGAGGGTCCACACGAGAAGCCAAGTCCCTGAGCTCCCTGCCTCGGGAAGCACACTTCCCGGCCCTCTCCACTGGCTCTCTGGTGCAGCCTGGGGACACCGACGACCTCTGAAGGGTCCCAGTGCGAGTCCTCGATGGGCCATGACAACGTGTGGGGGTTGGGGATGGACTGGTCTCTGTCCTGGCACCTCCACAACCACACAGAACAGCCAAGACGCCAGCCCCTGACATGGAGGCCCCAGGCCTGACCCACGCTGCCTCAGCCAGCCTGTGAATCTGCAAGCCCCCTAGCAACCACCAGAACCACCGTGCCCGGGGCCAGGGCCAGGCACCCGACTGATGGGACGAGCCCCCAAAATGCACTTGGATACATACCCCAAGTCGCAAGGCAAACTTGCTGAGTTTTCAAAATGGTTTTCACTTACCGAAAGAATACCTGAAAACAAACAAAAAAAGAACATGTATTAAATTTTGGCCTGCTCCAACTAAAAACATAAACATTACATAAAATATGTTAAGTGACTGTACTCATCTGAAAAGTGAATCCTAATCCTGAGGTCAGGATGGCGTGGGGGTAGGGGCACTGCCCAGAGGGGGAGGACCAGCTGCAGCAAGGACCGGACCCCTTTTGGGAGGACCTGCCGTCAAGCACTGGGCCGGCATAGCCGGGAAGGCCAGGCCCACAAGCTGGCGAGAGACATTGTAGGATGAGTAGATGTAACACTACTTTCCTGAAGGAAAACTAATTGCTACTATGGCAAATATTATACCCTGGGACCTGAAGCTCAAGGGTCCCAAGTTCCCTGAAGTCCACCAGTGAGCAGGGCACCAAAGGATGAGGCAGGCTGTGTCTTCACGGTGTAGGCACTGGACAGGGAAGTATCATTACAACCCAGCATCTGCGGTGCAGATACCCATGGCCCTCTCCGACAGCAGCCAGCAAGACCCCAAACACAGACACGCCCTCCCTCAGTACCCCAGAACAAACTCTGGAGTTTGTTCTGGAGTGGGACCAAGCAGGTCCTTACACCACCTTCTCAGACCCGACCTCGCCCAGTGGACGGACTCTCTGTTGGACTCAAGAATCATGGTCCTATTTGCGGTGCTGGAACGGGAGGGGCCGCGCCTGCCAGGCAGTGCTATGCTGCTCCCCTCGCCCCACTCTTGCCCAACATGGACACTCATTATGCTGAGACAGAGGGACATGCTTGCACGCTGCACACGGGTGAACCCTGGAAACCCAGCCGGGGGAAAAGCCAGCCACTGAGTGCTTCTGTGCATGTCAAATGCCCGTCCAGGGCAGGTGACTCTGCAGGCAGAAGCCCCTTGTGGTTACCAGGCTTTCCCAGGTCCTGCGGGACAGGCACACAAGAGGCCACCGCAACTGCGACAGAGGGGAACCTTACCCTAACTAGAGCTGGCAGAACTGGGTCGCATTGCGCACACAGTGTGGCTTTGCAGACATATAAAATGCAAGGGTCATGGGCCAAGAAGGCTTGTGCCAAGTTACCAGATGCAGCTAAGGCCAGGCAACGTGTGGCAGGGTCAGATTCTGTTAGGAGCCTTGGGACACACTGGGTGAAGCCCAGGTCCCGACGGGGACTCCAGCACGCTGGAGTAGCCCCCTAAGCTGCAGGTGTGCTGCAGGAGGCAGAGCTGAGAGGGGCTGTCTGAGGTCACTGGACCCTGGATGACTCTCTCACAACCCCAGAGGCCATTAGGGAGCTGCAGAGACAGTGTCTGCCCTGCTGGGTTTCAATCCTCCTTCAGCCCTTGGGGGACCTACCCCTCTCTTTTTCAATGGCCATGCACTCTGCACGCCGGAAGTGCGTGACAGACTTAAGAACACTATTAGTAATGTGTATTTGAGTGTTTAAACCACAATACATGTGTGGTGGTCAGGGACAGACATGTCTCTGGGCGTGTCTGTGAGGAGACAGACATGCCTCTGGGCGTGTCTGTGAGGAGACAGACATGCCTCTGGGCGTGTCTGTGAGGAGACAGACATGCCTCTGGGCGTGACTGTGAGGAGACAGACATGCCTCTGGGCGTGTCTGTGAGGAGACAGACATGCCTCTGGGCGTGACTGTGAGGAGACAGACATGCCTCTGGGCGTGTCTGTGAGGAGACAGACATGCCTCTGGGCGTGTCTGTGAGGAGACAGACATGCCTCTGGGCGTGTCTGTGAGGAGACACGCCTCTGGGTGTGTCTGTGATGGTCCAGGAAGTGTGACTGAGGAGAGAGGGACCACCCTGAATGTGGACAGCGGGCATGGCTGAGGGTCTGCAGCTGCTTAAAAAGGGAAGAGCGGAGGGAGCTGAGCACCTGCAGTTGGTTCGCTTGCCGGCTGTGGAAGCAGGCGGCCGCCTACTTCACACTCCTGCTTCTGCGACCAGGGGAGATCGTTTCCTCTCAAGTTGGGAGCTGCGTGGTCAGGTATTTTATCACAGCAAAGACAAACGTAACCCACACTACAGGTACCAGCCCTTCATCCACTTCACAAACATCCACGTGGACACCAGCTCTTGTGTCCACAGGCTGCCCCAGCGCCACAAACTCGACTTGATGGCCCCGTGAACTCTTCAGCATCTCTGGTTCTGGGGCCACCATCAGAGGTGGGTCTGACCCGTGGCCCCAGCACAGGGTCTGGCATGGGCAAATAAGACTTTCCTGGTAGGGGAGCGGTACATGCCTCCAAGTCAAGCCTGGCAGCGATCTCAAGGGGGCACATTTCCAAGCAGAGTCACATTCTATGTCCTGACAAGGAAGGGGAAATTTGGCTGGGTGTACACAGCAGTCTCTACTACAGCCTAAGCTAGATTTTGCGCCCCAGAATTAACCCAAGGCAAGTTGGCTCAGTGCACCAGCAGCCAGAGGCATGTGCCCACCGGGTCAAGCGACAGGTTCTACTTACCAGACCTGGCCCACGTTGACCAGAGACATGTAGAGGACCCAGAGGGCAGCCATGAGTACCATGTTGGCAGACCCAGTCACCAGGACGAAGGAAGAGAGGCCCAGCCCAAGAAGAGCAAGCAGGTCGAGGTTGAAGTTCATGTCTGACCAGTCCATCAGCCACATGACTGTTGGAGCGTAGCTCCACGCGTCCCAGCCAATCCTGCCCTGGAAGTACTGCTGGATGCTCTTCAGGTACAGCCTGCAGGGCAGCAGCCCCCGGTCACCAATGAGTGCCTTGTTCTGATGGAACGCCACGAGGAAGGCCACAACTGGAAGAGACGAGAGGAGGAGACGTGAGTAGGAACAGGACCTTCGCGGGCAAGGAGACGAGGGCAGGAAGTGGATTCCCATGGCACAGGGGTCATGGATAGGAACCAGAAGGGGACAGGGATGCGGGTAAAAACTAAATCCCTATGGGCACAAGGGGACATGGGTAAGAACTGGACCTCCATGGAAACAGGGGACGCGAGCAGGACTGGGCCCCATGGACGCATGGAGCTTTTCAGACATGGGGGGGACTGCCTGTGGGAAAGGGGGTGAGAGCTCTCTGCCAGGACCCTCGCAGCTTATGCAACTCATCCTGGGAACGGCGTGCTGTATGCGCATGTGTGCTGTGACTGCTCACAGGTACGGTGCAAACTGACAAGGCTTATGTAAGGCTGGGCGTCATGTGTGACCTCTTGTCATAGTACTATGTCCTGTTGACACTGACTCCAGGGGGGAGGAAGGAGGGAGGGAAGGAAAGAGAGAGGAGGGAGGGGACAGAGGGAGGGAGGAGAAAGGAAAAGAATGAGGAAGGAGAGGGAAAGGAAGAGAGAAGGGAGGGAGAAAGGAAGGAGAAGGAAGACAGAAGGAGGGAAGAAGAGGGAGAGAGGGGGAAGAGAGGAGAGAGAAGCAAAATAATATGGAATACAGAAAGGAAGATACAGTGATATGAATGTCATGTAAATAACCCCAAAGAATATAAAACAAGACAAAATGCCAACTTTCAGGACCAATAAGTATATATATTTTTATCAGGGCCGACTGTATTTACATATGAGTAACAAACAATGGAATCTAAATTTGAGCACATTATGATAGCAAACAAAGAAAGGGTACAAATATAAATTGAATGAAACTGAAGAAAAGCCACCAAGCACTGGAGAAAGATCAACGCGTGGACGGCAACACTGACGGGAGGCGCTGGTAGGTTTCCCATGAGACTCACAGGGTCAACAAACTCTCAGGCAAATGCTCAGGAGTTTCCTGTACATTTTGACAAGCCGGCTCTAAAACGCAGATAGACGGCAAAGAACTGGGCTGGCGCGGTAGCTCAGCGGATAAAGCATCTGTCTGCAAATCTGGAGATCTGAGTTCGACTCCTGGAAGCCCACATGGCAGAAGAGAAATGACTGACCTCTGACCTCCACCTGTGTCCGTGCTGTGCTGGACGCTCTCTCTCTCTCTCTCTCTCTCATGAATAAATGAAATATAAAGAAAAAAGGCAAAGGACAAAGGTGCCGTGCACGGAACCCACACTCAGGACAGTGGAAAGTCACAGAAACCAGCGAAGCAGAGTGCACAAAGCGCGGGGAGGACATCCGCACGCACCTCTCTGCGGTTTGGAGGTTGTGGTCCCCATGGCTCCATGTGATATAGGGGTATCTCTGTGGAAGTGTGGCAGGGCTGGGACCTTTAAGCAGTGGGGCCCAGTGGAAGGTCTTAAGATCAGCTCCACCTCTCTCTGGCTTCCTGCCTAGGCAGCAGCTCACCAGCACCATCCTGGGCCACCTGCTAAGAGGTGATCAGCACGGGGTGGGCATCAGAGCCTGCCCCAACCATGGAGGCTTCTGGTCTCCAAAACCCTGGAGGCAGAAGGCCCCCATCAGCACCTAGGTCCTTGTGGTCATGTTGGAAGCAAGCTGACACCACATCCATGAACAAAAAGATGGGGCTCAAAGCACACTTCACATCTTGCACAAAATTAACTCAAAAGGTTCAGGGACTAAGTGTGGGACATAAAAGACCAAACTTCCAAGAAGCAAATACACAAGAAAATCCAGGCTGAGCAAGGCTCATGCATGTAACCTAATGCTCTGGAGACCCAGGCAGGAGGATTAGGAGTTCCAGGCTAGCTTGGTCTACATAGTGAAATTGTCTTTTTTTTTTTTTTTTAATTTGTGTGTGTGTGTGTGTGTGTGTGCGCGTGTGTGTGTGTGTGTGTGTATCAGATGGCACTGTGTGTCCCTGTAGAGGACCAAGGGTGACTCTGGGAGTCATCCTGGATTGCTTCTACAGCCTTTTTGCTTCACTCTGTGATTTCCCAGGCTCTGCCTTCCAGAGTTGGAAGTACATCTACCTGGCAGATCCAAGAACCAAACTCAGGTCCTTCTAATTGCAAGGCAGAGTCTTAACCCCTGAACTCTCTCTCCAGCCCATAAGACCATCTAAAAGAAAGAAAAAGAAGAAAGGAAGGAAGGAGGGATGGAGGGATGGAAGGATGGAGGGAGAGAGAGAGAAAGAAAGAAAAAGAGAAAGAAAGGAAGAAAGAAAGAGAGAGAAAGAAGGAAGGAAGGAAAGAGAGAGAAGGAAGGAAAGAAAGAGAAGGAAGGAAAGAAGGAAAGAGAGGGAAGAAGTCACGCAGATGCACACTTGTGGTTCTAGCACGCAGGACTTGGATGCAGGAGGATGAAGAACTGATCACCCTCATCCTGCAGCTTAGGAACCTTGCGGAAGAGGGAGTGGTAAGAATGTGGGAGTCTGGGGCGGGGAGAGGAGCTGCCAGACAGTATCCTCTGGTCGTGACAGGGCAGCTGCACCTGAGAATCGCTGTAACAATGTCCACTTCCACTGGACCCGAGCAGTAGCTGACTTCGCAACATTCCAGCGCAGATGAGGGAAGATCTTGAGGAATTCTATACTCCCGGGAGACTATTTAAGGCTAACGCCAGAGAGTGGAGGAGGAGCTTCCCTCCTCAAAGATTCATCCACAGATAAGTCATCCATGTACCAGCAAGTACCTAGAAACTTGCCAGTACAGAAGTTCCGAGTGAAACCTAGTGGCCACAAACATGAAGAGATGTGAAAGTAGGAGAGAAAGTATCTTGAAAGGAGAGTGTGAGGTGGGACAGGAGGGAGGTGAGCGCACGTAAGTTCACTGTACTTATGTAGAAAGTGTCAAAGAATAAAAATAAATAGTTTGAGATCATCCTCAACTACAGAGCAAATTTGAGGCCAGCCTGGGCCACATGAGACCCTCATTAAACAACTAAAACCAGCGAGGTGTCCTGAAGCCCAAATTCAGAAATCCTGAAGGCTCCAAGCCTTGTGGAGGACCCCACAGCCCAGGCGCCCGTCCTTTGAGGGTGCATGTGACAGTGTTCAGCGTGCCGCATGGTCAGCGGGTCCTGAATGTTAATCAGACGAGGAACCCACAGGACCCTCACGGAGGAAAGGAGACAGAATCTCCGCCAGACGCTCAGTCACTTTGTCACAACTAAAGACAAGGTCCACCCAACATGTCTCAGGATAGAAATCAACTGTGACCCTTTCACACAAATGGAGTGAACAGACTGTGGGAGCTACTGATTCAGGGGATGTATGGATGACCTGTAAATGCAACGTAAGTGGAGTCAAGACCCCAAGCCAGAAGATCATAAGGTTCTACTCACAAGGCATTCTGGGAAAGGGAGAGAAAGAGCCATGGTGGGTCAAGAGGAGGGAGAAGATCAAGCCACACAGTTACTGCCACTGATACACAGCACCGTGCACCTGTCAAAATCCACGAGGCTGCAAGGCACGCAAACTCAAGCAAGAAGCGAATCCAACAAGACGCCAGGGCCAGCCGGGATGGAGAGCCAAGTCCATGAAAACACCTGACGAGACCCTCCCGATGGAGATGCACCAAGACGTTTTCAGAGAAAAATGTAAGGACCAGGAGCAAGGGGCAGTGCCAGTACAATGCTCTGGCTGGCCCGTCCTCTGGGCCTGGGGGCACAAGCAGAGGTGGAGAGCAGCTTCCGGTAGCCACTTTTCCCTAGTGGTGGTGTCTCGAAACAATGTATCCCAGGGTGGCCTCCAACTCCAGACCCCTTTCTCCCTCTGTCCCCTAGATATGGGGATAACACACAGCTGCCACTAAGCCATCGGATTCCTTTTGATACAATGCCCAGGAAGTCAGGCCTGTCCAAACCTCTCGAGTGGGACTTTCCCAGAATGCACTTGGCCAGGTTTAATTCCAAGTCTTTCCTAGAAGCACTGTGAAATTCGGTGAAGTCATTCAGGTGAAGTCTGGACAGCAACCATTTAGAAGCATCCTAGCAGTCTGAGGGACAGAGTATATTTGACTGTGCAGTGATATTCAGAATCTTCTAGGACGAACTACATGCAGGCTTGCCCAGGGCCATCTTGACCAGAAATCCACAAGGTAGGAAGATGGAAACCTGAAAAGATGAGCGAAGCCCCACGGTGCAGGGAAATGCACATCACGGCAAGCCACGTGCTGGGACAGAAGAAAACGTCTCAAGTCAAGGGCTTAAAACTGTCCCCCCAAGCTGAGGTGCACGGCCCTGTGGAGACCAAAGGCCACAGGTGCTCACCTGAGACCCTGGAGCTCATCCACAAAGCATGCAAAAGCCCTCAGCACAAAGCGGCCAGGTCGTGCTGTGCCGGGCACTCCTGCCTGGTCCTTGAGTGACAGCACCAACTTTCCCATGATTCCTTAGTACCCTGGAGGATAAAGCAACACAAACCCAGCTACCGACCTGTGCCAACTTTAGAGAGAGTGAGTGGAAGCCCAGGCTGGCAACCCCATGTGGACCGTTAGTCAGGACCAAGAAGTGCCAGCTGCCACACAAAATGCAAATGGGCCGGGCTCCTCCGCAGGGGTCACCGGGGCAGAGCCCACAGCCTCGGAGATGTCTCCTCCTCACATGGATGAGGAAAAGAAGTAGGCGCGGCCCGTGGCCCCCGAGGACAGCCAGGCAGGGCTGCCCGGAACTGCACGTGGCACCTTTGGGCCTTCCTTACAAGCACGGAAGGTGCTTCCCGTGAAGGGGGCTGCAAGCGCGCCCCACACCTCAGGCTGCGTGGGACCCTGCCGTGGGGTCTGAACGCGTCACGGACCGCCCGGGCTCCGGAAGCAGGTGGCACCTCACCTCTACCTGCTGATGAACCCAACTGAGGCGGGCCCTCGGGCCGGGCGAGCCGCTTTAGGACGGGGAGGAGGCAAAGGTTCCGGCTAGGCGGAAGCTGCAGGGCCCCCCTTAAATCAGGGGCAGACTCCGTCTGGACCCCCTCCTCCCACGGGAACCGGGGACCAGGCCCGCAGCGCCCGCGTCTCCCCGAGTCAAGAAGGCTGGGAAGGGGCTCGCGGAAGATCCCAACAAAGTCCAAGGGCTCAGGCAGGCGTGGGGGGTCCCGGGAGCGCACGGACGGGGGGGCATTAGTCCGGGCGTCCCCGGGGCCGGGCGGGGTCCGAGGCGCACGGGCTGGAGGGGAGGCGGGTGCCAGGCGGGCGGGAGGGTCGGCGCAGGCTGCGGGCGCCCAGCTGCGCTCCCACGAGCGGGCGGGGTCGGGCGCGCGGGAAGCGGGCAGGTCACGTCGCCGGCCGCGGCCCGCGCCCTGGACACTCACAGTAAACGACAGCGAGGGCTCGCAAGAGGACGACCCTGGTCAGCCAGAAGGTGCCCGTGCGCAGACGGGCCGGGGAGGCCTTGGGGTCGCGAGGCGGCGCGAGTACAGACCCGGGGCTCGGGCTCGCATCCCCGACCTTCCTCTTCCTCAGCGACCCCACGGGCGCAGCCATTGCCCCGCCGCCTTGCGCGTGCGTTCGGAGGGCGTTGCGCAAGTCCTGCCCCGCGGCGGAGACTCCACCCGCTTGCCACGCCCTCCCAGAGGCCCCGCCTTCTGCGCAGGCTTGGGGCGCAGGCCCACGCCTCAGTACTAGGCTGGGCACGGGAAGGCCGCGGTGCTCAACCGGTGCTGGCTCTCGGCTTGAGCGGGACCCTGCGCGGCCTGGGCGGGACCTTGCGCAGGGCGGAGCTGCTGGACTGCACACGGCCTAGGGGTTGGTGGCCGGGTGTCAGCCCATGCAGGCGGCCAGAGAAGAACTTCCTGACCAGAATCGCAAGGACACTAGCGACGTTCCTTCCCCCCACCCTTCACCCCGTGCCTCCACAGGGTTATAAAAAAACTTCAGGCTAGTCTTGAACTCACTGTGTAGCCCGGGCTGGCCTCAAGCTGGATTCTCATGATTCCCCAAATCTGGGATCTCCGCCCACCGCACCAGGTGGCAACTCTGCTTCCTTGTGGCAGTAGCCACCACACCCTGCACATAAGCAGCAAGGGGGGTGTGTGTGAATGTGCCTGGCAGTCCCCCTCCAGCTCTAGGGATTGTGGGATAAGCTGTGAGGAAATGTAGGCAGGGCTTTTTGCATTTGTGTTTCAGAGCTCTTTACATATTGAAGATCCCTTTCCTCGCTGAATACTGCAAGTGCTGATCTTGGGTGTTACTACATCTTGTTCTATCTTATGCCATTTCGGCATATCAATTAACAGCACTTGCATGACCAAATGGCTCGTTAGCATCTGTACGTCCACAGCTGTGATGAGGGCAAAGGCTAGAGAGGCCACTGGACACACCTCACACCCAAATCTAGCTAAACCAGTAACTGCTGGATCCCCTCACCACCACCCCATCCCCGCTTCCAGTCTCCTCGTATTGTTGGAGTTCTAGCACATATAAAAACAGCCTACCCTGCGTGCGTGCGCCTGTAACTTTCCCACGAGTGACCCGCCCTTGGCAGCCCAGCTGTGTGGTGTGCCCCTTGCAGATGTTGCAGTGGGAGGAGTGTCGTCCACCTCCTGCCCTGCCTGAGCACCTGGGCGGATAATCCTCCAGCCAGGGTCCTGACCCAGGTCCTCCACGGGAGCCCTTGCCTTATCCCCCCTGCAGGCTGGCAGGAGCCAGACAGAAGCCAGACAGAGCTGGGCCAGCACAGATGTGGGGGAGGACCGCACAAGCCTGTGAAGTTTCCCAGGTCATGTCTGGAGGTCAGAGCTGGGCAGGAGATGGGAGAGGAAGGACCACTCGGTCATCAGGTGTGACCCTGGGTGCTGTTGCCCAGGTGGGGACCGGCTCACAAAGGGCCCTTTGTCCTCAGCTTCCCCTTGCGCGTGGCATTGTCTCCTCTGCAGAAGGCACAATGGGTCATTGTGCAGCGTGGAAAATGGGCTCCTTGTTCTGGGGTCCAGCTCTCTGCTGGGGCGCAGCTCAGCTCCCGGCTCCCTCTCTGGGTTTGCCTAGAGTGGGCGAGGCCTTCGGAAGGGTCTGCAGGGAGCTCCTGGCCTTCTGGGCCTGCCTTCCTAAGATGCCTTCTGGAACTGGCATAAGAGCCTGCCATACAGGGCAGAGTCGATCCAAGGAGAGGCCAGCTAGCAGCAGAGCTTCTAGCTATTCTGCCAGGTGTGGTGACACGTACCTACAATCCCACCCTTAGGGGGTCTCGGGCAGGAGGATCGCAAGTTTGAAGCCAGCTGGGCCACCCAGGGAGCCCTTCAGAAACTAAAAGCACTCGTGTATTAGTTACCTATAAACTGGACCGTAGTCGGCACACTGGGGGAACCCGTGGACATAGACACACGTCGGAAGCCTGCCAAAGACCAAATCCACGCAGACCATAAATAGTGGTTAGGGAGCAGGAAGGGGATGGAAGGGCTGTTTTGGGGTGCTGCAGAGCCGGAGGAAGACGATGGTATACGACAGATCTACCGTGTGCCTCCCCATCAGTTGCTGACGGCTTCACTTTAGGTTCTCACCCAGTTGGGCATTTCTGAGACAAGGTCTCCCCACATAGCCCTGTCTGGCCTCCAACTTGTAGCTGTCTTTCTGCCTCTGCTCACAAGCTCCGAGATCACAGGCATGCTCCGCCATATTCGGCTCCTCGGCCAAAAGGAAAAAAAAAAAAAAAAAGAAAACTCTGTGAGACCCCCCCACGGGGGGTAGGGGGAGGGCTTATTTCACTATCACCTGGAAGGCCGAGCTTTTATCAGACCAGTCAGGCACAGCCTCCGGGTATGTTCCTGCCACGCCACAGGCTGCCAGCGGGAAGCACGACAGGGGCTCCAAAGCTCCACTTACAGCCCCCAGTTAGGCGGCTCAGTCGAGCTGACAGACCAGAGGGGCTCGAATGGGGCTGGGGCAGGGGAGGAGAAGCCACCGCAAAGGACGGGGGGGGGGGCAGAGGGCCTGCCAGCTCAGGGCCCAGCTGTTGTCCCCCAAGGCCCATGGCCCGCCCACCCCTCTCTGGGCCCCGAGCCCCAGCACCCGCAGCTCCAGCACGGTGGCAGGGACGGGGACGGGCACACTGCCCGTGGCTGGCAACTCTCCCAGCAGCTGCGGAACGCTTCACAGAGGAATAAGCCCTTGTCAGCACCTCGTCCAGCTGTCCCCAGGCACCCCGGACCACTGCCCCCAACATGCAAGCCGCAGCTGTCTCTGCACCCCAAGAGCCCATCTTGGGCCAGAATTGAATTGTGAACCCCCTTCATTTACCCCAATTTTTCATGTCTTGAAGTCTGCTTGTGGAAGGGGGGCAGGACTTGCACCTGTCACCTTCTCCTGGTGAGGTGGTCAGTTTGGGTTGATCCCACTCCGATTGTCCTGCAGCCAAAATCTGAGGGGCAAGACTGGCAGGTGCAGCACTGGGCAAGCAGGTGCCAGGCATTTGCTGGCGATGGAGCGTGGCTCGCAGGCGGCTGTTCTGCCCCCTTACCCCTCCTTCCACACCCTCAGCTCCGGTCCCAGGGGGTGCCCGCACCCATGGGCTGATTTTAAGGTAGAAAGGATGTAAAGTCTCTTGTATATGACCCTCTCTAGGGTAAAGCCCTTTGATTCAGAGATCACGGATACGCCTTCATTCTGTTGGAACTAGATTCTGAACGGGAAGAACTTCTGGAAAGAACTCAAGGGCTTAGACTTTGACCACAGAGCTGTATCCGTCACTGTATGTCACCAACTACCCCACTGATGCTGAGTAACAAACACCCCCAAACCATAGTTGTGTGGCCTGTGGGATTTAACTGGACCCTCTCTTCACATCCAGGGGAGTCAACGCTGGTCAGAGCACAGGCGGCAGAACTGTTTAAGTGTTTAATGTGCCCTGGACACTAACAAGTATCTCAAACTTGCATGGTGACAGAGGTGGTCTGGACAACAGGGGCTGTTCCTGTCACATTTCTTCCACGCCACCGTGTTCCACGCTGGGTGTGCTGGTGACAGAACTCTGCTCTGGACAGTTGTGACTATGACAGTAAGCCGCCTCAGACCACCAGTGGAGCTGGGGCGGACACAGGTCTTTGCATCTCTGAGTAAGTCCCGGGAGCACAGGGTGTCCACAGGGTGATGGGAGAGGGTGGGGCTGGAGTCCCAGGGCTGGATCTAATGTCAGATACAACAAACCCTTCTGGCTCAAGGTGTAGACCTTCCACCGAGGACACGAGGGGGTGTGGATCCGGGGGCTGCAGATGTTCTGAGAAGTTCAGCTGGAGTCCACACGCCCGCAACAGATACCAGCTCCACAGGGGCACATGCTCCCTGCAGAGGACAACACGGGTCTCCAGAATCCTCACGCTGAGAACAGCCCCCTGCCCACGCACTCCTGGGCAGAGTGGTTTCTTGAACAGAAGATGTGGATGGCCCGAGGGCGCATGCTCACCTCTGCACGGGGCACGACTGGCAGAATGACAGGATGCGGCAGAGGTACTGGGTCCAACCGCAGGGCAGAGACGTGGCACGCCTTCCACCGTCTGTGGCACGCATGAGGGTGAGGACTGACCTTGGCAGCACCCATGGGTGTCCATTCAGCCAGGGGCCAGCTTTGACCCACCAGCACGCCGACTCAGCCAGCCCTGCCAGCATCCTGACATTGCTGAGTAAGGGGGGGAGGGGGAGAGGATGCTTGGCCCAGGGCCCTGAGCGTCTGTTGCTAGGAGGCTGGTCTCCTGGGGGGGACGTGTAGAGCCCAGGGCCCCTCTCCTGCCTCTGGGGAACTGAATGTCCACGGAGCCCTGCTCTACGTTCACCCTTCTCTGCCTGCACATTCGCTTCTGACAGGCTGTCGTCAGTAATTAAAAGTACCAATTAATCTCCAAGGCTTGCTGGGGTGCCCTGCCAACAGTTCTGAATGCAGGGACCTGGGGAGGCCCAGGCCAGAGCTGGGGATGCACATGGGACATGCCAATCTAGGGGTCCCAGGCCCTCCCACCCCTCCCTTCTCCCAGAGCCAGAGGCCCAGGGATGGCACTTGGGTCCAAGTCCAGCCAATCAGATCTTCGCTCTGGAGCTGCAAATCCACGTGACCATGGGGAACTCCTGGATCTGGGCAAGGTCACACAGACTGGGTCAGAGCCAGTTCCAGCCTGGGAGGAGGAGGGGGGCAGGAAGGAAAAGAGAAGAGGGAACAGGACCACACCTTGAACAGAACCAGGGCCCACAAGGTGGACTGAGAGGTGACCTGAATAGCTGCCACTCATATTTTAAACCACAGAGAACTCTGTGTTCTAGAATACCCCACACTCTTCGATGCCGCGGGGCCTTTGCGCGTGCCACCCGCGAGGAGCGGTCTCTCCTCAAAGAGGAAAGCTTCAGAACTTGGCAAGCTGTTACCGCTTCTAGCTTTCTGGGACCACGCGTCCTGGGGTCCCCTTCCCTGAGATGTGGTACATCTCAGTCCCTGGGGAGGATGAACTACCCCAGCTCCTCCTCAGCACCAGGACTTCCAGGCCAGGGACTCTTCTGAAGCCTGGCGCTGAGCTCAGCCCCAGGAAGCCCTGGCAGGTTGCCATATTTGGTTGGGAACCCATGGACCCATGGACATCACCCTTTGGAGAAGCACATCGTGGTGTCCACCTAGGGTGGGCGTCCAAAGGCCAGGGGGCTCCAGGGCCTGGTGATAAGCCAGGTGGAGGGGCAGAGAACCAGGTGTGTTCCAGCAGCCTGCTCTGGGGTCTGGTCTGACCTTGGAGCTGGGCGGGGTCCCCACACTTCCCCACAGCCCAGGGTATGTGGGGGTCGTTTCAGCCATGGGATGCAAAGGCTAGAGGTGGGACCTTTTTCTTACAAGGGGCCCATCAGCCTCTTTCTTTGCATCCTGGGAACCTGCGAAATGGGCATATGATGCCTCCTCACAGGCGGGGTCTCCAAGAACCTGGGGGTCCAAGGTGATATGTGCTTTCTCCTGAGCAAAGTGGAGCTTTCCACTACAGCCTGGGGGCACCTGGGCTAAGAAAGCGGTGGGATCCTGAGCCCGCAGGGGGCCTGGTCCCTTTCCTCAGCCCCTCCAGATACACTTCTCCAGTACTACAGTGCCCCGTGCAGCAGGGCTCAGAGAAGCAGGTGGCAGTCAGAGAAGCAAGACGGAGGAGGAAGAGGAGAGGTCAGCCAACTCTCACACTCACGGGCTCAGCACGCAGGGACTGACCCTGCCCCACCAGACCAAGGCCACAACCAGGAGTGGTTCTTCGCAGCAGTCACCTCCGTACGTGGCAAGGGTCCGAGAGCCTGGGCCCCAAGCCGTCTTACCATCGGAAGCTGTGCCTCATTGGTGGGCACTTGGCCCATCCGGGAAGGGCAGGTCCCAAGGGTGTGGACTGCAGAGGCTCCCAGACTTGGAGGCAGCTCCTGGGCAGAGTGAACGTCCAAGTGGTCTTTTCTGGAAAGACGTGTCTCAGCCGGCCAGGCAGGAGCCGCGGTCCCGTCGTGCTGCAGCGCTGGCCCAAGGGCTGGCGACACAGGCGCCTCGTTTACAGCCATCTGGGTCTCGCGAGACGCGGGCACCGCGCTCCCATGGGGACTGCCCGAGGCGGCGGCACAACTTGGGGTGGCAGGTCCGTGGCCTCTGGCGAGTTTGGCGACAGAATCCGAACCGCCCTCCTTCGGGACGGCCGGGCCCGGGGCCAGCTCGCGGGGGCGACCTTGGGCCAGTCTCGGAGTCGCGGCTATGCGCTGGCCTCGGGGGAAACGTCCCCTCTCCGACCCCGGCTCACCCCTCCTCCTCTCCAGGCGCCCAAGCGCAGCAGCCTGGCGCGGCCTCCGCCTCCGCCGGACCACCCAGGGCCGCCCGCCAGGGCCTCGCGCCCCCGCCGCGGGTCACGCCCGGAAGGCCCCGGGCCCCCGCGTCCGGCCCCGCCATCCGCCGGCTGCCCTAGGGACCCGCGGTCGCGGCCAGCGCAGCCCCGCCCAGCGCCCCCGCACCCCCAGCGGAGTCCGGCACCGGGGCGTCTCAACCTGCACCCCACCCGGGGTGCGTGTTACCTACTTAGGTCGACGGCGGCTTCCGCCTTCGCGCTTCCTTGCGCGTGAAACCTGGGCTTCGGGGCGGCGGTGCACCCCACGTGCGGGGGCGTCTGTGGACTCGCATCCCCGGCTGGCGGCCCGGAGCCGGGAGGCCGGGAACCCCGGGGAGCCCCGCCGGGCCCTCCGACCCCGCCTCGAGCGTGGGGTCTGCGGGCTGCGGGGCTCGCGGCCCACGTGGTGCGGCGGGCGGGGCGAGGGCCGCGGGCGTCTTTGGATGGTGGGCGGGACAGATAGGCTCCGCCCGTGGAGGAGGTGTCGGCCAATCACAACGCGGGGGGCGGAGCCTCGGCCGCCGCTTAAAGAAACTTGTTGCGGGTCCGAGAACCGCGACTGAGCTCCGGCGGCGGCGGAGCGGGAGTTGGGTGGCGGCGTCTGGGACGAAGGTCGGGTCCTGCGCGGTGACCTTCGGTCGCGGAGCGGCCGCAGCGCGCCCGAGCGACCCCCTTGTCCGTCCCGAGTGCGCGCTCCTCCGCGCGTGGCCCCGATGCTGGACATGAGCGAGGCCTGCGCCCAGCAGCCCTGCAGCCCGTCGGGCACCGCCAGCTCCATGTCGCACGTGGAGGATTCGGACTCGGACGCGCCGCCGTCACCCGCGGGCTCCGAGGGTCTGGGCCGCACGGGGGGCGGGGGCCGGGGCGACACGGCCGAGGCAGCGGACGAACGCTTCCCCGCCTGCATCCGCGACGCCGTGTCGCAGGTGCTCAAGGGTTACGATTGGAGCCTGGTGCCCATGCCCGTGCGGGGCGGCGGCGGCGGCGCGCTCAAGGCCAAGCCGCATGTGAAGCGCCCCATGAACGCCTTCATGGTGTGGGCGCAGGCGGCGCGGCGCAAGCTGGCGGACCAGTACCCGCATCTCCACAACGCGGAGCTTAGCAAGACGCTGGGCAAGCTGTGGCGGTGAGTGTGCGCTCCGTGGGCAAGCTGGAGGAGGGGGCTCCTTGCCCAAGCTCTGCGGTGCCCTCGGCGGGCCCCAGAGAGTGGCTCCGGAGGAAAAACAGCCGAGAGTCGGGTCCAGGCACCAGGTGCGGGGGCCTTGGAGTGGACGTAGGCTAGTGGCTGGAGTGGGTTCTCCAGTGCCTTCTCTCTGGGGCACGCTGTTGATGCCCACAGAACTGGAGACCCCCGTTGCGAGCGGTGCATCCCGGCCTGTGGGCCCAGGGACATGCAGGACTGCTTTGTGGACGTGTCCTGTCCGAAGCAGGGTCTGGGATCCTGCAACATCCCACAGGGAGGAGTTCAAGGCCCTCGCAGTTGTCTTTTTCCCCGGGCCACTACCCAGAATCGAGAACGGACGGAGTGGGTGAGAGAGGCCCTGTGGGCACTTCGGCCGGGTGAAGCTGGGCATTGTGCCGGAAGACAGCAACAGCACAGAAGGTGCCTGGCACGGCTCACCTCCCACCCCCACAGCTTTTACTTGAGTTTAAAACTATGCGGTGGTTCCTCCCTTCTGTCCGGATAAGGGACACGGGCCTGGCAGGACTGCCCCACGTCCTGCCCCTCTCCAGCTCTGCTCCCCAGGCAGTGAGAGGTACAAGACGGAAGAACCCGAGGAGGTGTGTGTTCAGAGGACCGGCACCAGGGTTGTGCTGTTGTGCGGGGAAGTTTGGGACGGGACTAGGACAGCAGGCTGCTCTCGGGAAGACTGGCCTTTGTCCACCCCACAGTTCTCACTGGGTTCTGCTTGCCTCCCCCACCTCCTTTAGAAAGCCCCAGGGGGAGGGAATGAGCAGGCTTGGAAAGGAGGAGCTCCAGCAGGAAGTGGTGGAGGGGTCTTGCCCCTTGGACCCCATGGATGTCCAGCTGCACCAAATGCCGGCGGGCTGTGGCCCACTGAGCACTGGGAGGCACTTCATGGGGAGGTTACCCGCCGGACGGTGTCCTGGCCCGGTGCCCCGGCCTGTCCTCCCGCAGCGCCAGACCAGCTCCTATGGCGGGGTCCGTGCCAGTGCTGGCTGGACCACAGGCGGCCCTGGCACCCCGTGGCCATCTTCGCCCCCTTGTTCTCTGCAGTTTGCTGAGCGAGAGTGAGAAGCGCCCCTTCGTGGAGGAGGCCGAGCGGCTCCGTGTCCAGCACAAGAAGGACCACCCGGATTACAAGTACCAGCCACGCCGAAGGAAGAGCGCCAAGCCTGGCCGGAGCGACTCAGACTCGGGCACAGAGCTGGGCCACCACTCTGGTGGGCCCGTGTACAAGGCCGACGTGGTCCTCAGTGAGGCACATCACCACCACCATGGCGACCACGCAGGTAGGTGGCAGGCACAAGCATCGCAGTGGAGTTGGGGAGGAGGCTCCCTCCAGGAGGGGGATGCTGCGGGTAGCAGCTGGGACCCCGAAGTTTGGGGTGGGCTTGTCTCTGTCTGTGCAAAAGGACCAGCCAACCAAGTCCTCCCTAATGCTCACACTGGCAGGGTGGGCTGGCTGCCTCGCGCCCCCCGCCGTGGTATTCAGGTTGTGGCTCCGGTCCTTCCACAGCGCTGTGCTTAACGGAATTTTCTCGGCCAGTGAGTGAGGTCGGGATCGGAGTTTGTGGGAGTTTCTGGGGATTGTGAGGAAACAAAAAGCTGTTGATTCGTACCTGCGGCCATTCCCAGGGCTGCTGGTGCCACCCGCGGCCCCACCCCAGCCCCACAGAAGGGGCATTCATCCTGGAAACGTGCTTTCCTCCTCAGGCCAGACCCATGGGCCGCCCACCCCGCCCACCACCCCCAAGACAGACCTGCACCAGGCGGGCAGCGCGAGCAAGCAGGAACTGCGGCTGGAAGGGCGCCGCCTGGTGGACAGCGGGCGCCAGAACATCGACTTCAGTAATGTGGACATCTCAGAGCTCAGCAGCGAAGTCATCGGTAACATGGATGCCTTTGATGTCCACGAGTTCGACCAGTACCTGCCTCTCAATGGCCACTCAGCTCTGCCCGCGGAGCCCAGCCAGGCTGCTGCCTCGGGCTCCTACGGGGGAGCCTCCTACTCCCACTCTGGGGCATCCGGAGTTGGAGCGTCCCCTGTGTGGGCCCACAAGGGAGGCCCGTCGGCTTCAGCCTCGCCCACTGAGGCTGGACCCCCAAGGCCTCACATCAAGACAGAGCAACTGAGTCCCAGCCACTACAGCGGCCAGCCCCACGGCTCCCCGGGCCGCAGCGACTATGGCTCCTACAGCGCGCAGGCCAGCGTCCCCTCGGCCTCTGCGACGGCCAGCTCCTTCGCCAGTGCGCAGTGCGACTACACCGACCTGCAGGCCTCCAACTTCTACAGCCCCTACGCCAGCTACCCGCCCAGCCTCTACCAGTACCCCTATTTCCCCTCGGCCCGCCGGCCCTACGCCTCGCCGCTGCTCAACGGGCTGTCCATGCCGCCAACCCACAGCCCCAGCAGCAACTGGGACCAGCCCGTGTACACAACCCTGACCAGGCCCTGAGGCCCGGCCCTGGAGGGTCTCGGTCTCCACGGAGGACACAGGGTCTCTGAGGGCTCTCGGAAGTGCGGCCGTTGAGGTGGGCGGGCAGGCTGCTCAAGTGCCTGCTGAATCGACTCCAGGCTTCTGCCCAGGGAGAGAGATCCATTTCCTTCTCCTCTTCCACTCTGAGATGACTGGTGATTCCAGAACAGACACGCGTTCTTCTCCGGGGGGACCCGTGAGCCTCGCATGTGAGTTTCCTGCTCAGTAGATGAGAAGGCGAGTTGAGCTGAAGACAAAGCGGAGAAGCGCCTGGAGAATCTTACCAGCCTGGCCCAGAACCCCGGAACCAGGGGATGCCATTCCCATGGCAACGTCACATCTGTGGACATTCTGGAAGCCCCCCGGGTCTCTTAGGACCAGCCGGAGATGGAGGGGTTCCTTGTCCTTCATAGTTCTTCCCAGCAAGGTTTGGCTGAGAATGCTTCTCATGTTCATTTTTTATTTCTTTTTGGTAATTTTTATTTTTAATGCTTATATGTGTTGATTTTGAAAGCTGTTGACATATTTATGTTCTGTATCATTTTATCTTCAATTAATGAAGTAATTTGTGCAGAGAGTAGAGTTTAAAACAGAATGGAAGCCAGGGAAGCATTTTTTTTTTTTGCGCGGGGCAAAGAGGGAGGGAGGCAGCTGGCATCTCTTCACGTGGCCTTCAGACCGCCCCTGAGGCCTGCATCGGGCACACAAGAGAGAGACTCACCTTGTGGGCTCTGGTCAGTGATGAAGGCCCAACACCAGCATCGGGTCAGGCGTCGGAAGGGACTGGCACCGTCTGCTCCGGGGCCAGGTGGGGGAAGACGGAATTTCCTGCAGTGTCTGCCGTCCACTGGATGCCTCCCGCCACACTGTGAAGAGAAGCCACCACCACTGACTGCACCTGGGTTCCTAGTTAAGAGGAGAGCGCCTGCCACGGAGCCCACCTTACGGAAACTGTGCCTTTGAAACTACATTTAAACATGTCTGAGAAAGTTGCTCCTTTTTACTTTTCTACTTTCCTACCTTTTTTTTTAAAAGGAAAAAACCTGTTGTTTTTTTCCCCTTTTGGCATATCTCCAGGGGTGGGGGTGGGAGCTGCAGCAAACTCATTTTTATGCAATCTATTTTTTTTCCATGTCGAGTTCAGAAAGATTTTTGCTATCACTCGCCGGCTGTGTTTCGCTACTTTCTGACCAAGCAACGCTAACTTTTGTACAGATTGATTTGATAAAATTAAAAAACAGTGCTTTTTATCTACTCGCGCTGTGTTTTGTGCGTTGCTTCCCGCAAACTGGGGTCTCCGTCATAAGGTTCTTGGCAAGGAGAGGTGGGGCTCTGCAGAGGGCTTCACCCCCCTGCTCCTGGCCCCCCTCCCCTGAGTGGGTCACTGTGAGGGGGTGGCGCGGAGGCCGAGAACCCGCTCAGATTCCCCAGGGCTGTGCCCTCGCCCCAGGGAGGCGGCCAGACACTCCCTCGGGATCCCGGTCTGAGGTTAAGCCCCTTCCACTCGGTCTGGCTTTCTCTTGGGGGGTGTTGCTCAGTAGGCTGAATGGCTTCCCACGGGCTGAACCGGGCCATGTCTTCCTCTCTGGCGAATCAGGACTGACATCGATGTGGCTGTGTGGTCTCCTCAAGCTGACAACATGTTCTGGGTCATGGGTCCTGGCTCAGCCAGGTTCTGCGCTGCAGGAGTCGGGAGGAATCATTTTAGAGGAGAGTTTTCGAGGGAGAAGGCTGGGGGTGTGGCAGTGAGCTGGCGGAGGGGGTCCTCGCCAAACTTTCCCAGTGCATGCCGGCTGGCAGAGGCTTCCTGGGACTGGCAGGGGGCTTCATGGGGCTGGGGTCCACCACACGGAGCCAGGCAAACTCAGCTGGTCTGACAGTGGGAAGGAAGGCTGCCTATTGGAGCGTCATCATGGCAGCCGCCGTGATTGAGCACGGGGCTTGGAGGGAGAGTATCTACCCCATTCCTAGCCGACCCTGTCCCCCATGCCTCCCTTTCTCCGCGCTGAGGGGCTTGACTTCAAGTCCTGCCAAGAGCAGTGTTTAGGAAGAGCCGCCGAATGTATGAGGGTCTTGTGCTCTGGCTGTGCCAAGCCCCCAGGTGCAGGGAATTTTGAGGGGCTGGAAGGATGTAGTCACCCGGGGTCATGGATAGCTACAGCTTCGCAGCCTGCCATCCGCCCGTGTGGACCCAGCCCAGCTGCTCAGACCCACGCGGCCCTCGAGTCCTCAGACTGATGCCCTGGACTAAGGAGAAGCCCGGGCGCCAGGCACACTGACAGAGCCGAGGGGCCCTGCTGGCTTCACACGGGCTGCCAGGTTCCCAAAGGCCAGGCAGCCCTGCCAGTTCTGCCGGGGGCTTGGCGACAGCTCCTGGGCATTAACTCCTAGCGTCCAGGCCCTTCTGTGTCGCCAAGCAGCTTCCCGTGGTTTCCCTGCATCTAAAGAACAACACCTGTGTCCTGGTCATGGGGCCCAGTGCCCCCCAGCCCTCTTAGACGCCCCACTGTCCGCCTGGCCCTCTCAGACGCCCACTGTCCGCCTGGCCCTCTCAGATGCCCAATGTCCACCTGGCCTTCTCAGATGCCCACTGTCCGCCCGGCCCTCTCAGATGCCCCACTCTCCTCCCGGCCTTCGCAGACCCCCAGTGCTCTGTGCAGTGCTGTGCCTACGTGCCAAGCCCTCACATCCCGTCTCCCGGGCTGACCCTCTGATAACCGGTGCCCAAGGCTGAGTGCTTCGTGAGTCTCCCCAGTGCTACAAGAGTCACAGCAGAAGTGAGGTGCAGGAGACCTGTTCTGCTGTCTCCTCAGAGCGTCTGTCCATTTCTAAGCTCAGCTTCATTCCAGTCCAGACTCTCCCAGGAGCGGCAGGCGGGCAGAAACCTCTCATTTTCTATTTCCTCACCCAAAACGGTTGACTGTTGTTTCTGCACTTAGCTGGACAGAGAGGCCTGGTCGGCAGAAAGGCAAGGGTGCCCCCTCTACCCTGACATCGAGAAGCCTGCCATACCCCTCTGGTCTTCTTGGGGTGTGTCGGCTCAGATGGGGATCTGTTGTCAAGGCCATGGTCACCTGCTTGTTGACTCCTGGAAGGATCCGTGCTCCGCTGGGCGGTCCCCATTCCCTTCCAGCCACTCCCAGGGAGTCGGATTTGGAGTGCTTGACCTGGTGAGGCTAAGCATAGCCACCATGCTGGATATCAGAGGTCCCAGCCGGGGGTCTGAACCTCCATCACTTTCTCTGAGCCCTGCCAAGGACTGAGCATCTCTATCCATCTTACCTGTGTCCACCCCAGGTTTGCTGTGGCTGCCGCCCTGGATTTAGGCCGGAGGGACATCATCTAGGGGGTGATGTCCCAGTCACCCTGACACTTGTCTGGAGTCTAGGGGACCAGCACCGTTTCCAGTGTCCTACTGTACCACACTTGGGTGAGTGTGACCCCAAGTTGAGGAGATAGACCACTCCCATCAAGCACCCAGGCAAGGGTTGTCCCACGGGAGGAGGACCGGGTGTCCCACCCTGCCGTCGGGCCTCTTGCGCACTTGCTGCTGGCCGGCCCCGCTGCCCAGAGAGGTTGTCGAGCAGCAGCCGTGTCTCAGGCTGCAGCCTGCTCTGACACCCCAGGCTGCAGACCCCTGAGGAGCCACGGGCCCTGCTTCCTGGTCCTCTCTCCCAAGCACGCTGACAATCTCAGAGGCTGAGACGACGGAAGGGTGTCAGCCTCCGTCCATCTCTCCGCACATTTCCATCTTGGTTTCTGTCTCCCAGAGGCTGAAGCCTTCTCAGTGCTGGGGCTGACGCGCTCTGTAGACCACAATCCCCAATCGCTGCCATTCTCGTGAGCATGAAGGGTCCTGAGGATGGAGCCAGGCTGTTTGTCCTCAGAGCCACTGCATCTTGTGTTGCTACCCACTGGCTTTGGGGCAGTGGCTGTGTCCAAGAGTCTCCCTGACCAGTAACTGCGTGCAACCCCTGGGGTATGGGGGGCTCGGTAAGATCAGGACCTGCCTGCGGCTGAGCAGAAGCCCGATAGTCTGTCCATGGGCTGATGTCTCCCTGGAGACACAAGACGCATCTTCAAGTTTTCTTTTTATTTGTCAAGTGTGCGCGCGTGCATGTGTGTGTGCATGCACGCGTGCATGTGTGTGCATGCCCGTGTGCATGTGTGTGTACGCACCTGTGCATGTGTGTATGTGAGCATGCACATGCATGTGTGAAGGTCAGAAGTCAGCTTGCAGCAGTGAGGCTCTCCTTCCACTCTGTGGGTTCTAGGACTTGGGCTTAGGTTGTCAGTCTTGGCAACAAGCGCCTTCACTTGCTGAGTCATCTCTCTCCAGCCCCAATCTTTCTGCTTATCTGCTAAATAGGTGTTAGATTGCTTAAAAAAGGCGGGGGGGGGGGGAATGTGTATCTCTGGTGGTCAGCCCAACCAGGGCTCCCTGAGTTGCTGGGGTCAACCCCAGGAAAGCGTGAACTGCCGAAGGAACCCTTCCTACTGAGCTCCTGAACTGGTTCACGTCTGGATCCCCAGGGCGCTCAGCCTGGCGAACCTCACAAAGGGTTAAGGGGTGCAGGCTGCGGGTGGAGCGGCGGCTGGTGCTGGGCCAAGAGCTGGGAAAGCACTGCATTTTAATGAATCATTATTGCCGGCGAGGCCTTTGTCTTTCTTTATCCGGTGCACAATAAAAGAATTAATTAGACAGAAAATGGCAAGCCAAGGAACTGACACGTCATTAAGGGCTGCTGGGTAACCGATGAGACACAGGCCGAGCGGAGTTCCGCCCCAGAATGATAATGGCCAGCCAGGCGTTTGGTATGCGGGACCAGCAGGCTGCAGGGACCAGCGCTGTCAGAGCCACTGAGGCTCTGGCACTTTGTGGTCAAGAGAGGGAGTTCGCCGGACAGAACTGTGCACTCGCTTCTGGTTTGGGAGCCAGAAGGGGCCCTGGGGAGGTTGTTCTGCCCTTTGGATCGTCCTTCCCTATGCTGTGGGGCTTTGGAAGGGCACACTCCACGCTACAACAAGGCAGGGGAGAAACAGGGCAGGAGCAAAGAGCCGGCTGTGCCCAGCCTTGGCCACCACTGGCCTGGTTATTCAAACATCACCAGGAAACCAGTGCCACCCACAGACCAGCCCGCACAATACTGAGTCCCCATGCGTCTGTCCTTCCCAGTGACCAGCAGTATCTAGAATGGTGTAGAGTCCAGGCAGGAGTCAGTCCAGAGCTCGCCACTGGCTGGCTCGACATGCCCATCTCTAACTTTGCGTCCCCCACCCCAAGAAACTGCTCCATGGCCCAAGCCTTGAGTTTTCCCTCTGTCGGGGACCTTTCCTGTTTATTTCCCTAACATGTAGGGCTGGGAGGAAGCAGGTGACCCCTCCCCCCAACAGTTGGGCAAGGAGCCTTCCCTGCCCCCAGCGATGGTACTGTCAGAAGTCAAGCAGGCTGGATCAGCCGGCTAGTCCACAGCCTGAGCTAGGTGCAGAGAAACCGGAGGTCCCGTTCCCCAGGCTCATGGTGCCCTCCCACATCTTCCCTGTAGCTGCTCTGCACCCTCCTTCTCCTCAGAGAGGGGAGGCCTGTGACCCAAGGTCTGCATGGCACAAGAGCTGGAACACGGCTGGGCAGCATGGCCATGTATGAGGGGGCTGCCCAGGAAGAGTCCGTCTCGAGAGCAGGTAGAGGTGAGTACCAGAGGACCCTGAGGGAGGACGAAACAGCCAGGGTCTGCGCTTCTCAGAGCAACAGTTAGGCCTGTTTCCAGGTATGATGAATCTGTCTGTCCATCCACCCATTCATCTACCATCCATCCATTCATCTGTCCATCCATCCATCTATTCCTCTATCTGTCCATCCATCCGTTCATCTGTCCATCATCCACCCATTCATCTGTCCATCATCCACCCGTTCATCTGTCCATCATCCACCCATTCATCTGTCCATCATCCACCCATTCATCTGTCCATCATCCACCCATTCATCTCTCCATCATCCATCCGTTCATCTGTCGGTTCATCTATCCATCCACCCATCCATCTTTCCGCCCCTCTGTCGTGCGTCTCTCCCTTTCCCGTCCCATCTAACATCACACAGCAGGGCACTGGGAATGTTGTCTTTACTTGTCATGAGCAGTGTGCCTGTGAGCACACATGGCAGGCCTGGGGCCCTTCGCAGCACCTCCTAACAAGTGGCTTTGTCTGTCTTCCCCTCCAATTTCTGGAGTTCTGAAGTCTTCCAAAGAGTGTGCTTGGTGTACTGGTCAGTGGTTAGATGGTGGGCCTAACATCCCAGAGGTCCTCAGTTTGAATCCTAGCAGTGACTAACCCCAAGGTGGGGTGGGGGTGCATGGATCTGAAATACTAGGACTCTGCAGGTAGAACCTAAAGCAAGGAAGATCAGGAATTCCACTTTCCAGCCCCACTCAGGGAACCCCTCACCCACTGGGCCCCTGTCACCTTCAAACATGTGAAGCCTGGGAAAAGTTACTGGCCTTGGCCTCAGCAAACTTTATCTGCCAAATGGAAAAGTAGCACCGGCTCCTGAGAACAGCACGCAGATGTGTAGAGTCAGGTGTGTAGGAGATGTGCATACAGGAGATGTGTGTGTGCATGAGTCAGGCATGCAGGAGGTGTGCATGTTCATGAGTCAGGCATGCAGGAGATGTGCATGCAGGAGATGTACGTGTGCGTGAGTCAGGTGCACAGGAGATGTGCATGCAGGAGATGTGCATGCAGGAGATGTGCATGCAGGAGATGTGCATGTGCGTGAGTCAGGTGCAGGAGATGTGCATGCAGGAGATGTGCATGCAGGAGTTGTGCATGTTCGTGAGTCAGGTGCAGGAGATGTGCATGCAGGATATGTGCATGCAGGAGATGTGCATGCAGGAGATGTGCATGTGCGTGAGTCAGGCACAGGAGATGTGCATGCAGGAGATGTGTGGGTTCACGAGTCAGGTGCAGGAGATGTGTGCAAGTCAAGCAAGTCAGGCGTGCAAGAATTGTACCTGAGCCAGGCATCCACAGATGCACAGATCTGCCTAACAGTAGCCACTCAATACATTTTACCCAGAGTTGTCGAGCTGAAGAGACGGGGCTCAAACCTGCACATGACCAGCACGCACTCCAACATCGCCCCTATTTATTCACTTATCACTCACCTACCCATCATCCATCCAACTGTCTAACGTCCTTGTACCCATCCATTCGCCCACCATTCAGCATCCACCTATCCAACTCTCATTCTCACAACATCCATTCATCTAGAGTTTATCCATCTGCCCATCCATCATGGTCTACTACCTTTTCAACCATCTACCAGGCACTGAACTTTAAAGGGAGACAGACCCTTGACTCCCTAAGTCCAGTAGGAAAACATCCCACAAGACAGTTCAGGGAGCACAGTGCAGCAGCTGGGGAGGAAGCCTTGACTGTCACCAGGTGGTGATCCAACTGGATCGCTCCGCCCGTTCTTTCTCACTGGATCTGAGTGTGGAGCACACGGGCGCTGGCCCAGTGCTGGTCCCAGAGAGAAGGTGCATAGTTGCACTCCCTTTCGGGAATGCTTCTGCCTCAGCACGGAGGGGCCTGCATCCCGCAGAGGCCCTGGGTGCTCTGCGTGGGTCTCCACACCGCTCAAGCCCCTCTGGAGAAAGCCACACTGCGGTGTGAATGGAGTGGCGAGAGCAGGTCCTCAGAACAGGAACGGAGGGGTTCCTGGGGAGCCTTAGCCACAGCTGTCTGTACCCCACATTGGTGAACCCCTTGATGACAGTGGGCACGATGGTCAGCGAGTGAGCCACGCGTGGACATTCTGTGGTGATGGGCTGGGGGACAGCGGCCCCAGAGAGGAGGAGGGACACATTCCATACGTCCTCATTGCCCGAGGGCAAGACCCAGAGACACTGCACCGTGAAGAGCAGCTGACAAAGCAGCGAGGGGCCGGGAGGCCATGGGTCATCTGGGGCGACGTCTGCGCAGGAGGCGCTGCTGCAATGTGAGGATGGAGATACCTGCGCCGCTACCCTGAGGGCTCGCTGCCACTGCTTACGATCTTGAATTACAAGAAACAGTAGAGGACTAGGGAGTGACTCAAGGGGTAAAACACTTATTGCCCAAGCACAAGGACCAGAGTTCAAATCTCCAGCTCCCATTTAAAAACCCAATACAGTAACGTAAGTGTCTGCAATCCCTGCACAGCTTGGGCAGTGGAAGGAAGAGGCCAGAGAGAATCTCAGCAAGCTTTCAGTCCGGCCTAGCTCGCACCGCACCATACAGAGAGCTGATCTCGAGCAAGGTAGAAAGTGAAGACTCACCCAACATTGTCTCCATCGCCATGTAGTGCTCCAGTTATGGTGCCTGCTCTCCTTCTATAGACATGCAATTGCACACACACAAGCACACACATACACACGCACAAAGGGAAGGTAAGAAAGAAAAAAGGTAGACATGTCTGCTTAAAGGACAAGCAAGGTCGAGGGGGCAGGGCAGGAGGAGTCCTCGCTCCCAGCCGGATTCTCCCATCAATCACTTCCAAGCTGCCCCACACTCTGGCAATCCTACTCTGGAAACCCTGGCTGAAATGGACGGATGCCTGTGTTCACAAGGCTGGAGGACTCCGAGCAAAGGGCTCAGTTAACAAAGTACTAGTTTCACAGGTGCAGGGACCTGAGCCCAGTCCCCAGAACCCCAGTGAAAATGCAGTATGATGGCTCATGTTCAACTCCGACACAGGGAGCAGAAATGCCAGGACCCAAACTTGTGGGCAGGGCAGAGTTTTAGGTCAGTAGAGACCGTGTCTAGAGAGGAGGCGGGTGGTCTTCCTGAGAATGACACCTGAGGTTTTCCTCTGGCCACCACACGCATGCACACACGTGCACCGTACACACAAGGACACACAGTATATACATACGTCGTATCTATATATCTTTGTTTCTATCACTACCTTGCTGTATCACCTGTTATCTGTATCTACCTGTATCTATACACCTATGAAAGGCTCTGAGTAGAGTCCGAAGAGAGAGCCCTCCTAACACCCTTTAAGAGTGAACAAACTACAGTCTCTTCACATGCTGGGACCACCTCAGCGAGAAGGAAGACAGACCCAGGGGAGCCCCCCGCCCCCACCACGAGAACCTGAAGGGACGCTATTCAGATTCCTTCTGAATGAGCAACTCCACTATCTACAGAGTGGGTCCAGGCCACCTGCGACTCCTCCCCCTGGGTTCTGAGTAAATACCTCCCACCCTGCTCATCCTCAATAGAACTCGGGGCTGCTTCTCTCAAGGGGTCCATGTTCTGAGGCCTGGGGTTCTCGAGCATTCCTCTGCAGAGCGAGAAGTGCCCCAAGCTGCTGAGCTGCGGACAAGGACAAGTTTGCTGACTTCTGAGGCCCTTGGAGCCGAAGGAGAAGAAGGCAGGCAGAGCACAGGGTTCCCCAGGCAGAGCACGGGGTTCCCCAGTTGGCTGCTCATTCCAACACTGAGGCGGCTGGGATAACAGGAGGAGCAAAAAGAACCTCGAATGAAAGGGGCTGATTCCCTGAGGGTCCCAAGCTAATCAGAGTGCAGATTGCAGGTGGGCGGGACTGAGGGCTCCATGAAAGTGAGAGAGCCCACTTGCCCCCAATAGTGCGACCTTGGGGCACTTGGCTGGTGGGAGTTCTTGCCTGAGTTACAGATGGCGGAACATGGCTCCAAGACAGGCGACTTGGTCAAGACCGCCACCAGCTGAGACCCAGGCCCTGGACCAAAGAGCGAATGGGGACACAGAAGAGCAGGTCTGCTTGCTGTGAACGAGTGTCCCATACAAGCAGGTCTGCTTGCTGCGAACGAAGGTCCCACACTATGCACGCTGCCCTCGCTGGGAAGAGGAGGACTGACTGTACTGACTGAAGGGAAGAGCTGTGGGCAAAGATGCCCCTGGGCTCCATCTCTGCCAATCATGCTTGGGCAGTGCCTCCTGTGCCACCTGGTCCCTCAACCAGGGCTTTCTGGAGCACAGGGGGACAACCTAAGGGTCCATCTATGGCCCCTGTCTGCTCCTTGGGTTCTGCAAGTTTAGGTGCTGGAATAGGACCTTACCAAACACACCTGGGACATAGACACATGGGGGTCTCTGGAGACACGCCTAACACCCCCCCCCCCCCGCATCCTTCTGTGTGTCAGGTGCAGAAGCTGCCAGGCTGGCGGTTGCTGGGCAGCAGGAGTAGGAAGCAGCTGGCTAGAGCAGTTCCTTTTATTAAACGCCATTCTTGTCTCTCCCCCCTCCCCACACCCCAGGAGAGAGTGGATGCGGCAGCCCTATCTCCAGGCCCAGGCTGAGTCTCGGTGGGTGTCTGAAGGAGGGGGGTAGTCAGCAGGGCTGTCGCTGGAGAAGACGGAAGACGTAGCGGCGGAGGTGGGCGTCTTGCGCCCATCTGGCAGAAAAGTCAGATTCTAGAGAAGCAGGGACGAGCCAGCTCTGCCTCCTTTGAAAAGGAGACAAATTGCATTTCAATTTTCGGTGGGGTCTTGCTCACTGCCTTCCCCCCTTCCTTCCCCTTCCCCCGCGCCTTCTCCCGCTCCACACACCCTGGAGATTTCAGAGGGGTTGACTCCCCTCTGTGAAGGCGCCTGCCCCGTCACCTGTTCCTCCCATTCGTGAGCTAATTCCGAGGGGCCGTGGGCGGTGGCGCGGCGGATCTGAGGATCCGCGTGTGGGTGCGGCCGCTCCCAGCCTCATGTCATGGTGCCTTCTGGTTACAAAACGGGCTAAGCTGGCTCATTTGCATGAAAGCCAAGAGCTCAGAACTCTCCCTCATGTCTACAGGCTGCATCGCCACATCAGTGGGCAACAGAGGCGGATTCACGGCCAGAGGGACCTAGGTCCTGCTGGTAAACTTGGGCTGAGTGTCCAGAGAACGTTCTAGACTCTGTTTTTAGTCTAGGAAGCAGGCATCCAAGTGTGGCTGCCTGGGGCGATCAGCGAGGGAAGAGACACAGCAGATCTGTGAGCCACAAAGGGCTCTAGCAGGTAGTCGGTGACATTGCCTGAGTCCTGGAGCCAGCACTCAGCAAGTCCTGACCCCAGGGCAGGGCTGAGGGAAGTCCAGGGCTCAGATCCTCCACTGGGGGATTCCTTCCTGCTTGCCGCTGTGTGCCGCGAGGCCTGGCAGGTCTGCAGGAGCATCCAGGGAGGAATGTCTGTATCTCACAGGCCCAAGCTCTGGCTTGGAAGGAACAGGGTGTGCCTCTTGGAGAGGAGACAGAAGCAGCGAGCCAGAACCAAGAACCGTTCCCCAGGGGCATGGCTGATGCAAAGTGCCCAGCCAGACTGTGCCAGCCCAGGGCCTCAGCTCTGCATCCTCTTCGCTCGGCTGTCAGAGGGCCCTGGGGTCAAACGCGCTCTCCTTTCCCTGAGGTGGATACTCAAGGTTGAGTGTTCTGATCCTAGAAGCTTCCCAAGTGGGGGCAAATCCCTCCTCTGTCTGGGTTTCTTAATGACCTAGACCTGACAGTTGGTCTGGTTCTGTCTGAGGCTGGGACGGATATGAGTGGGGGAAGGGCCGGGCCAGCAGCTCAGCGCTCTGAGCTCAGGAGTGGTGGTCCCAAGCCCTGGAGAGAGGCAGGAGGGCTGACACACTGAGTTTGGGAGAGGACGGAGATCCGCTTCAGGCCACGCGGGTGAAGCCCAAGGATCTCGGCGCCTCCGGAAAATCAAAACCACATTTTTCTCTCCTGGAGTTTCCCAAGAGCTTTAACCCAGACTCGGAGAGCCCATTTGGACAGATGCTGTTTCTTCTGGAAGGACCAAATTTTCCCTGAATGCTAGCGGGAAAATCAGCTGGAAGCCGAGATAAAGACAGAGGGGGCTGGAGACGGATAGAGGGAGCCTGGGCTACATCTCCCCTAGTCAGCCCCAACCCGCCCCCAGACCTCTCCTGCAGACAGGCTCTGAAGCGGGTGATGCACGCACAGAGCTGTGGCCCCTTCACAGCATCTGTTGGGCATCACTTGTGTCTCATTTTGAGCCCAGCCTTGAACTCCCAGGTGGCCAAGAAGAGCCTTGAGTCTCTGTCCTGCATCATCTCTTAAGTGCTGGGATTTCAGGCCTGGCTGATGTGGTGCTGGGATCAGGCCCAGGGCTCTACACGTGCCAGACAAACTCCCTCCCAACTTGCCACATCCCCAGACACTCGCTTTTTTTGGGGGGGGGGCAGTTGTACTCTGTAATCCAAGTTGGCCTTGAATTTTGGTCAATCTTCCTGCCACCATTTTCCCTTTGAGCTTCTTGAATGGCTGAGGTGGGGGGCTGCTTGTGGCCACAGTGGATGTGGATTGGACTCTGAGGTGGTGAGGATAGTATCTCCACACAGAGGAAGTGGTAGAGATAGTCCTAGGACCCGGGCACACTGCATCGTGAATTCCTAAGCACTGTGGACTGTAAAGTCTTCGATCCTGGTGCCTCCAGGGTCTATGGGAGATGTGGTATGGCAGGCAGGGGACTGAGCGAGGCCTCCAGCCAGGAAAGGCTCATGCACTGGAGCCCGGAGACCAGCCTGTGATGGTTTAGGGTCACCACTTCCCAAGCATGAAACCAGGAGGGACCTAGAGGAACAAGCCCTGAAGGCGTGGCCTTTGGGGCTTCTTCTGCTTCTTGCTGCTTCCTGGCCACAGCGAGGTGAGCAGCTCTCCAATTGCGATGTGCTGCTTCTTCTGAGTCCAGACTCAAATGTCCACGGTCAAAGTCTCTGAAACTGAGCCAAGTGACCCCTTTTTCCTTTTAAGTTGCTTCCTCCAGAGTTTGTCACGGTAGCAAAAAGTCCAAGACTCTCTTTCCAAGCAGGTACACACAATGAAGCCCAGGGAGCAAGTAGGAGCACATCGTCAAGAGCCACTCTTCTGCCCTCCTATTCATGTGCAACCTGACTCCACAGGGAAGGTCGAACTCATGGCCAGACAGAAGAGGCAGACCTCAGGTGACCACAGGTAACATCAGGTGACCTTAGACCACCTCAGACCACCTCAGGTGACCTCAGGTGACCTCAGGCAACCTCAGGCCACCTCGCAGGACCTAAATCGACCTCAAGTGACCTCAAATGACCTCAGGTGGCAACAGGAGACCTCAGGTGACCTCAGGTGACCTCAGGCGATCTCAGGTGACTTCTGGTCCACTGCTAATGAAGTCCTGGCTCCTGAACTCCTAAATCCACAGGTGCCATTCCTCAGTAGTGTTTTTCCACCAGGGCTCCTGACATCTTTCCGGAGGTGGAGAGGAGGAGGTCGGCTGACTTTGGGGCTTTGGCCATGCGCACGATGCCCCAACCCAACTGCCAGCACCTCAGCCTCAGGAAGCCACACCACAGCAAGCGGCGGCCGAGTCTCCTGCTGTCCCAGTGCTCTGTCACCCAGGGACAGTTCTTACGGAAGCCCAGACGTGCAGAAGTGTCCAGTCCAGCACGGACATCACCATGGTATTCTCGTGACGGTTAATGGTGATGGCTACGCTGCTGAGATGGTCAGCAGGTAAAGTGCTTGCCATACAAACCCGACAACCTGAGTTCAGATCCCCAGATCCCATGTGGCAAAGCCCCTCGGATCCCATCTGTCTGTAAGAATCGGAGGCAGAGACCTGAGGACCGACAGAAGTTCCTGGGTCAGCCAGGCTGACTTTGTGGGAGCAGACAAGATAGAAAGGCAAAGAACTGCACCCACACGTTGTCCTCTGACCTTCACGTGCATGCCACATGTATGCACGCACACATGCACTCACCCGTTACATATACATATGAACACACGCAAGAAAAGAAAAAGCCCAGGAGGAGTGGGGAGCACTGCCTGACTGCCTGGCAGACGGATCATGTCTGTGTGGGAACTCAGGCGGCGGGACCTGGAACAGGACAACGTCAGAAGTCAGCTCTGTCCTTTCACCACGTGGGCTTCCACAGCCAGGCTGGCGAGCAGGTGCCTTATTTGCTGAGATATCTTGTCCATCAGGGACACAGTGCTTTCTATGAGGTGATGAAGAAGTTCTGGAAGAACGGCTGTCTGCCTAACATTGCAAATGCTTAAATGCTGTCGAATGCTGAATGAGCCACCTTGACCTGTTGATTTTATTTACTTTTATGTTTGCAGTACACGTGTGCACCCAAGTTCATGTGTGTGGTGCGTGCATGTGCACATGTTCATGCACATAGTGCGTGCTCATGCATGTGTGGCAACGCATGTATATGTGCACACGAGTGTGGTCCGTGTATGTGTATATGTTCATGTGCACACGTGCGTGTTCACGTGTGTGGTGCATCTTCATCGTGCGGCTCATGCATGTGTGCATGTTCATCTGTGTTGCACTTGCATGTGTGTATGTCCAGTGTATGTGATGCATGCATGGATGCAGATGTGTGATGCATGCTTGTGTTCATGTTCATGTTTGTGTATGTGTGTGTGTGAACAAGAGGATACTGAGTGTGTGTGCCTTTGGAGCCCCAAGGGTGACTTCAGGGATCATCCTAGATTGCTTTGCTCTGAGATTGCCCAGGCTTTGTCTTTCAGGGCTGGAGATGCAGGCCACGGCCATTTCTCCCTAGTACTTTTACATGGGATCTGGGGATCTGAACTCAGGTCCTTTTGCTTATGAGGCAAAAGCTTTAATTTTGGAGTCGTCTTCCCAGAATGAAGCTTGCCATATGGGCAGCCAGCGAGAGTTCCAGATCCACCTATTCTGTCTCCCAAGTGCTGGGATTCCAGGCAAGGCTGCTCATGTCCACTACTGTTAGCGCTGGGCTTTGAACTCCAGTCTTCACACCTACTCTGTGAGCTCTGTACTAACTGAGCCATCTCTGCCAGCTTCAGGAGGGTCGATCTGTGTCAGGCATCAAGGCACAGCTTCTAATCCTGGCACTTAAGAGCCTGAGGCAGGAGGATCATAGTTTCAAGATCAACTTAGTAAGACCTTGTCTACAAACAAAGGAACGAGGAGGGCGGGGGCACGGCTCAGTCAGAGGGCTCGCCCGGGGAGGGCACGGCTCAGTCAGAGGGCTCGCCCGGGGAGGGCTCGCCTAGCATGCATAAGGCTCTGAGTTCAACACCCTCTCCCAAGACCTTGTAAAGTACGAGGGGCGCAGGGCCAGGATGACTCTGCTGTTGACTCATCTGACCATTGGTGGTCACAGAACCACATGACCCCTCCCAAGAGCCCAGGGGCAACGTGACATGCAGCATGTGACTGGTGGCGCACGCTTCCCAAGGCTGGCTCTCATCTGAAGCGTGAGATGCTCAGCCAGTCAGTGCACAGCGCTCAGCCTCCCTGGGCCACATCGTTCATGGCGGCTGAGCTCCACCAGGTGGGATCCTGGGAGTCTGGGCCAGGCTGGGGCGAGCAAGGAGCCCAACAGCTGGTCAGCCTTAGTGTTGCCTGGGCCAGACCTGAGGTCAGTCGCCCAGGAGCACCCAGAGGGTCCTGCACAGAGACCAGGAACGAGGAGGAGTGGGTCTGGGCACCATCCTCCATGTCTGGCCCGTGCGTCTTGGGGCACCGCCTAACCCGCACACGCTCACTCGGCACGGCCCTGCTCCCCACCCCCAGACACACTTTCCAGCCTTCTGGAAAGTACTGCCCGTAGCCAGGGTTTGGGAGGGGTACCCATGCTACCCTGCTGGGCCCGGAGCCCAGACTGTGCTCCAGAGGGGCTCAGGAGACAGCTGGTCGCCTTCCTAGGAAAAGCTCAGAAGCCTTCCATCCTGACCCCCTGACAGAGGCACCTGGACGTGGTACAAGGCAAACATCCCTCAAGTCCACCCACATAATGTCCCCTTTCAGCACAGGGCGCGGGCCGTCAGCCTCGTTAGCAGGCACCCGGCCTGCTGGGGGCCAAGGCTCTGTGGCTTATCAAAGAGCAGGCGGACCCTAAGGGGAGCCAGGGCTTGAGGCTCTCCAGCAGACCACTGGACCCAGGCAGGCGGGTGGGCAGAGCCCCATGGCGCCTGGGAAGGGTGCAGCATCTCAGCAAGCTCCGTGGCCCACGCCGGGTGGGGCGGGCAGTGACCACCTCCCTTGCAGCAGCAAAGCTTTTCAGGGGCGGGGGGAGCTTGGGGGTGGCGCTCGTTCAAGCCGGGTGCCTCGTGTCTGAGATTTTCTCTCCAAATCTGGCTTCCTTCTCTGCCCTGCGCTGGCACATCCAACCCTCAGCAGAAACTCCAGCTAGGTCCATTTTGCAGATGGGGAGCTGAGCTCAGAGAGGCCATGGGCCTGGCCCAGAAGCCACAGGAGAACCTTGGAGTTCAGGGGAGACAGAGCTCTGTCTGGAGCCAGGCGTGGCGGAGCTCACTTGCTACCCCAGCATTCAGAGGGCCAGAGATGGGGGGATTGCCGCGCATGCCAGGCCAGCCCAAGCTACGGAGCTATAGACGAATAATAATGAATCAATCAATTCATTGAAATGAATTCAGAGCCCCCCCCTTCCTTCATGCCAGGAGGGCCGGGAACTGCCCATCAGCATGTATGGTCCCATGTCCTGCCCAGTCATCTGCCTGTGCTGGGTTTGCCTATGGGAAGCAAGGGTACCTTCAATTCCAAGACTCTCCGAGGGACAATTGCGGCCATCTCAGGGGCGGTCACCAGGTCCTCACGGTGAAGCAGTTCCCCCACCTCGGAATGTGGACCTGAGCAGAGATGGAGCCTGACAGAGATAATGAAGGTCACCATGAGGCCGCTAGGCATCAGGCCCAATGGGACCTACGTTTAACCAGAAGAGGGTTCGGGAGAAGCTGACCTGCCCACGGGTCAAGGAGACTCGAGAGTGACCATCCGTGTGGCCACAGTCTAAGCTCATCCCAGCTCTCACAGCAAATCACATGGAGGCTGCCAAAGCACCCACAGGTGGAGGGCGTGGGCACTGGGGGTCCAGAGACCACTCAGCCCCTTGGAGTTATTTACTGTAAGTGTCTATGAGGAGGCAGGTGATTTAAGTCTGGCTCGTCCAGTGGACCTGCCTTGCGTAGAGGAGACGGTAGACGCACACTCCTCTGTCCAAATTCCACCAGTGTAACTGGAAGAGGCGGATCCAGAGGAGTAGCCCATGGTGGACCGACGGTCCAGGATGTTCTGCCTCTGGATCCACTAGTAGTTAAACTTACTAGAGAGAGAGAACCCAGGCGACCCATTCCTGCACAGTGCCGCCCTCTGGAGCAGGGCAGGCATCTGGGTGCTATGGACCCACCGGCCCTCCTGAGGACCCTTCTGCCTGGCAAGTGCAGATGCAGAGCAGGTGGCACTAGCCCCAGCTACCTGAGGATAGGTGGGGCTTAAGGAAAAGATGCACTTGAATATGTGTGCCTGTGGACACCCAGGGGCGATATCAGGAATCACCCCCAATCACCCTTCCACTTTAGTGTTCTGAGCCTGGATCTCTAATTAAACCCAGAGCAGCTCATTACGGCTAGTCTGGCTGGCCAGCTGGCGCTGGGGATTCTCCACCTTCCAGGCCTAGAATTAGAGACAGGCTGCCACACTTACCTGGGATCTGAGGCTCTGAATAGATCTCTGTGCTTATAAGAGACTTTAACCACTGAGCCATCTCCACAGCCCCTCAATGTAATTTATGTTGGTACCAGTTGGAGCCTTTGAGGGTAGGGGTCTCACTTCAGATCACCTTGCCTCTCGTCCCGTCCAGAGTGTTTTACCGCTGATGGTGCTAATCACCTCACTAACTGCAGCTGCCTCCTCAGCACACACCTCTGCAGCTTCGATCTTGCTGCTGTTTCTCTCCTCACCAAACGGCACCTTTTCCACGCATTTCTGCTCTCCTAAGAACAACGAGCAACAGCCACAGCCGATGGAATACACCTTGCTTCCTCTGCCGAACAGCTTAGCCCAGGCTGTGCGACACTTTTCCTGGGGAGATGCCGTTGGCGGGTTCCCAGCACAGCCCTCGTTGGGTGAGGCCTTTACTTTGACGCTATCATTGTCCTGATCTTCAAAGCGGCCCATTTAACTCCACTTGCAGCCTTTGGGCATCTAATCACAGCTCCAGAACCTTCCATGTTTCTCCTGCAGACCTGAGTCACTTTTTCTCACTTTCTGCACTTTTTCTCAGCACTGCGACAAAATACCCGAGGAAAGCCATCTAGGGAGGGCTTATCTTGGTTTAAGGGGGGAGTGGGAGGTGGGAGGTCACATGCCCAGTGCTCGGCTGGCTGCCTCCGCCCCTTTTCATTCAGCCTGCAGGATGGCTTCCCTCACGCTGAAGGTGTGTCTTCCTTCCTCAGATAGACCTTCTGGAAACTCTCAAAGACACGCCCATAGGGGTGTCTCCCAGGTGATTCCAAATCCGGCTGAGCTGATATTAACCATGGCAGGAGCAGCGCCAGCTCCCCGCCCTGCAGCTGAGCCTCGCTGGCCTCTGGGAGGATCCTGCAGGGCACGCACAGCCCAGGAAGCAGAGTGGGCAGGACAGGGTCATCGTCATAATCAGCATCCTTCCCTCGCCCAGGCGGGGCCGGCTCCATCATGGTGTCTGGGGAAGCTGCCACCTTGCTGAGCCTTCTGGACTTGTCTTGCTTTATGGATCCCATGGGCAAGGATTATGGGTGACAGCTTGTCCCATAGGAACCCTGAGTGCTCTTCACATCCTGTGGAAGCCTTTGTGTCACGTACTGGACCATCGCCCAGGGAGGGTGGGCTTCCAGTGTCTACTAACCGGTGGCCACAACTACCGCAGAGCCTGGGAGCTTTGCGTGCTTCCTGCTTGTAGACAGCGCGCCTTCCTAGGAAGGACCAACCCGTCTCCCTACTCCCCAGGTGTCCTGCTGGTCCTCAGTCGTGCTCCTGGGACAGGAACAGTCTGAGCTGGAAGTGGCAGTGAGACCTTTACAAACCCACCGAGGTGGAGTGGTGGTGGGCTGAGTCTCCGGGTATCCCAGGAACTCGTTGGCCCGCCCAGCCCACTCCCTCTGCGGCATCTGAATCCAGCAGCCACTTCTTGCCTGCCTCCACGGCGGCATCCCCTGCAGCCTGCCGGGCCCTGATGGCTGGAGCATCACGGCAGGTGGGCACGGCATGAAGATCACCAGCTACCACGGCTGCCTGAATGTGCCCAGGCCAGAGCAAGCAGGCTTCTCGTGTGCTGGAGGGACTGTGGAAAGCCGGGCGCCTCTCCACGAGGATCCGGAGAAGGCCAGCTGGGGGCCTCTCCTCCATGAGGCGCCGTGGCTGTGGCTCTTGTCACAGGTTCTTGTTCTTCTGGTCCCAGGCAGATGGGGACCGGGCTTAGCCTGGGCTGTGCGGTGCCATCCAACTTCCTAATTGTTTTCATTCATTTATTATTTTGCGTGTGTGTGTGCACATGTGTACACGCATGCATATATTACTGCATATGTCAGATCAAAGCATGTGGAAGCCAGAGCAGCTTTCGGGAATCGGTTCTGTCCTTCTGATGTGTGGGCTCTGGAATCGAACTCAGGTTGTCAGGAGAGGCAAAGCCTTTACCTGCTGGTACACTTCATAGCCCCTCGCCTTCTTTTTTGCGACAGGGTCTCTCACTGGGACTTGGAGTTGTTCAGTTAGGTTGGGCTGAGTGGGTCCGTCTGTCTCTCTCTGCCTCCCAGTGCTGGGGGTTACACCAGGGGGCTTGAACCCAGGTCCTTATGCCTGCGTGGCAAGGACTCTGCTGACTGAGCCATCGCCCCAGCCCCGTTAAGTCATTTAAGATTTGAAGTTTCGGGTCTATTTTGAGACGTCTGAACATCCTCGCAAGGGTTCTTGTTCCCGACATACAGAAGAAATGGAGGCGCGTGACCACTGCAGGTGCTGTGTTCTGCCTCGTGCCAGGGTGCCAGGGCCACGCTGCTCTCAGCTCAGGCAGGGCCTGCACAAAAGGAAGACACAGAGCAGCGCTCGGCCCACGAAAGAGGCTACCGTGGAAGATGTGCTGGGAAGAACCAAGTGGGGGTTAAACTGGTTGAAAATTCAGGCCTCGTGGCTCTGAGGCTGTCCGCGAGCCCAGGAAGGCGCAGATGGCTGGCTGACTCTGCCCGCCGCTTTCTGGGCTCAGGCTGGGGCCGCGGCTGGGTCTGCATACACACAAGCTCAGCATTGTCTCGTCAGCTCAGACAGGCAGGCAGTCATTGCTCCAGGCTCTGGGGCCATGCCATGCCCACCAGCCCCGTCCCACCTGGCATGCCCTCCCACCATCCTACAGCCTCTGTACCAGCTGCACGGGAAAGTCAAGGCAGGTCTCAGCCCCGCTGCAGGCCTGTCACTGTCTGGGTAGGGTGTGAGGGGCCTCGGATCTGGGAAGTCTGTGGAGCTGCGTGGCTCTCCGCAGATGCTGCCCCAATCCCCTGCAGGCTAGGATACCCAGGAAGGAGCAAGAATGTCGTGGCGTGTGGCTCTTGCGCCCACCTAGACCTGCGCACAAGGCTGGAGCTGGCCCTGGGTGTGGACCAAGCCCGCCTCAGCCTCTCCAGAGGCCCAGCAGCTGCAGCCACAGCCGGACGAGGCCCAGGAGGACGTAGAACTCTGGCACCTCACGCCCTAGTGGCCTGGGCCCAGGTGCGCTTCTGGTCCCTCTGTGCCCCCTCCTGGGTCCAGTCTATGAATTGAGTGGGGACTGTCAGGGGCACCTGGCTGCTCTGAGCCTTGGATTCCGCATCTGTGACATCATTTTATTTATTTTTTTAATGCTTGTATACTTTTCCATGCTAGACCGTGGGGCGTCGCCTCTACCACAGCAGCACTGAAGAGTGGCTGCGGTCCATCTGCCTGGCTGGTCCGGTTCTGCTCAGCGTGCAGGCGTCCCGCAGTCTTCAGAACCCCACACTGGACAAACCAGAATGTGGTCATCTTCCCAGTGGGAGAGGGGTTGGAGGAGTGGACCTACTCCCTAGAGGCCTGGACACTGGCTGGGAGGAGCCTCTCGGGATTGACAGCAGGTACTGCCCTACGTGAGGAGGCAGAAGGCCGAGAGGAGCCTGTGCTTGCGGTCACCCCGGGCACAGCAAGTCTGGCCATGCTCAGCCTCATCTGCCCTTTCAAAGACGTGTTGGGTCTGGGAGCGCTTAGTTTGGGCCAAGGTGGTAGGCTCCTTGGAGAGACATCCTCCTGTTGCTGCTCAGAGCAAAGAACATTCCAGAAGAAACCGATAAGGCTGGGGTGCAGGCGTGCCAGCCTGCAGGACTCTGCTGCAGTTGGCAATTAGTGGCAGAGGGTCCCTCCATGCTTCCCTTGGCACTGGTCTCACATGAACGCAGCCCAGCTGGCTTCCTGGGCTTTCGGACAGTCCAATGTGTCGACAATGTGACCTGTAGTCCCATCTCGAAAGGCATAAACAGCTCCCCTGGGAGGCAGGTCTGGGGCAGCACCCTGGGTTGTGTGTGCTGGGGCTGGGCCCACACTCTGTGGTGAGACACACTCGCCCTCGGTCTTCCAGTGTGGCTGGCCAGGGAACTACTGGGGCTTGGCAGAAGGCAGCGGCCTTCAGTGTCCAGGACAGAAGAGCACCCAGTCTCCCAGGGTCCCTCAGCTCCATGAACCCTCACAAGCCACAGGACCTCCGAGAGAACCCTCTAGGCCTTCCTCCCCCAACACATATACACCCTCACGCATGTGCACACACGCACACACCCTAGGCCTTCCTCCTCCAACATACACCCTAGACCTTCCTCCCCTGACACACACCTTAGGCCTTCTTCCTCAACACACACCCTAGGCCTTCCTCCCCTGACACACACCCTAGGCCTTCTTCCCCAACACACACCCCAGGCCTTCTTCCCCAACACACGCCCTAGACCTTCCTCCCCCGACACACACCCTAGACCTTCCTCCTCCAACAGACCTTCCCTCCCCAACACACACTCTCACACACACACACACACACACACATGTGCACACACACACTCACACACATACCCACACATACACACACACACACACACACACTTCCCAACACCAATACGCAAACACCCCAATGCACACACACACACACACACACACACACACACACAAATGTTCAGGCAAACACATACATCCCAACACATACTGACACCCTGACACCTTCATACACACACACTTCCCAACACCAATACATATACTCCAATGCATACAAACACACATACACACACAACGTGCAGGCAAACACATACATCCCAATACATTCACACTGACACCCTCACACACACACACAAACACACACACACCTCCCAACACCAATACACATACACCCCAACGCATACACACATACACATACACTAATCTGCAGGCCAACACACATATCCCGACACACACACAGGGCTCTGCTCACGCCCCAAAACCAACTGGCAGCAGGCCAGATGGGGAGACGGCCTTTCTGCCCACCAGTCCCCACAAGCCCACTCAGAGAAGTCTGTCCAGGCGTCCTGTTCAGAGCAGACCTCTCCCTGGTGTGCCCTTGGTTGCCTGATTCCCACCCTGTAGACACCCAGCCCCTCCCTGGCCAGGGTCACCCCATCTCACTGTGAAGTCCTGCCCGGGGTGGAGACCATGTGGGCTGTGAGGTGTGTCCTTTGGGCTCCTAATGAATTGCTCTGCAAGCTGGTGCGGTGATGTCTGCCTGTGTCCCCAACAATCAAGAGGCCGAGGCAGGAGGATCGTGAGTTCAAACCCTCTGAGACCCCATGACATAGTTTGGATATGTGCCCCCACCTCCCACAGGCTCATGGGTTAATGACTGGGAAGTTGGTGACACCTTTAGGAGGTGGAGCCTGGTGAAGGAAGGCAGGGCACAGTGGGCAGGCCATGGAGTTTAGTGGCCTGCGCCCTATTTCCTGTTTGCTCTCACTGCCTTCTTGATGCTGCGGGGACCCAAGCCACCCTCCAGCCTCTGCGTCCCGCTGCGATTCCGCCCATGAAGAGGTACCCCTGAGGGTGGTACGCCCGATCAACCTCCTCCTTCCCCTCGGTCGTGCGTGAGTATCGTTGCGTAGCTGCAGCACCCTGTCTCTGCAAACCAGCCCGGCAAGAGCTTTGCTGCTTGCCCTGCCAGAGCCTTGATGCCAGGGGTCCAGGTCATTCGTCTCCTGGCGCAGCTTGGGGGGCTGCGATAGGGGTGGGGGTCCCAGGGTTCCATCATGCTTGAAACCAAGTCAAAGGCCCCCAGAAGGACAGGCTGTGACCTTGGGCCCCAGGCTGCAGGGCATGGGTTGGGTGGAGGCCTACAGGGTGAGGTCCTAGAGAGGAAGCGAGGAGGCGCAGGCCGCAGGGGCCTGTTTGTGCTGGGAGCTGCTTCTCTAACTAGCCACGGTGCATGGGCATTGCGGCCTCGCAGCCCCGCTCCGTCCTTGCAGCTCCTGCCTGGGAACAGTCAACAGATGCACCTCTCAGTCCTCAGCCCAGGGCCTCTGGCTGTCAGGCTTGGGAATTGCGTCCTCAGGTCTCTGCTCTTCCCAGAACCCCCAGGACCATTCATTCATTTGAGATTTTTTTTTTCAATTGTGTGTGTGTGCGTATGTATGTGCGTGCGCATGTGTGTGTTTGTGTGTAGAACCACGGACGAATTCGGGAACCACCATGGACGCCTCCACCTCCTTCTTGTTTCTCTGCCCCGGATTCACAGGCTCCGCCCTACCAGGACCAGAAATGCAGGCCGCCCCCACTTCTGCCCGGCATCTATACGTGGGGTCTAGAATCCGAACTCAGGATCTTCCATCTGCAAGGCAGAGGCTTAACCCCTGAGCCACCTCTCCAGCCCCTCATTTGAGATGTTTAAGCTTCCGTCACGGTGGTTTCCGAACCTGCCCCTCTGGCCTGGGTCTTGTGAGGGCCCCCAAAGTCCCCCATTTCTGTTCTGAGTGTCGGGATCATAGGCTTGCGCCACTATGTCCAGGCTGGGAATTGAACCCAGAGCTTCAAGTGTGTTGGGCAAGCCCTCTACCACCCAAGCTACTCTCCAGCTCCTGTCAATCTTTTCCATTATTTCTTTTCTTAGATACAATTCCCACTCTATGCAATTTTAAAGTACATTTTAAAATCTAAAATTGCCATTTTAAAGCACACAGCTCTGTGGTCTTGGGTATATTTTGCTAGAATGGTGTGACCTTTGTACAGTTAACTTAGAAGGGGTCATCATCTCTTCAACCTGGAACTGTCCCTCCCCCCTGCTTCTGACCCCACAGCCCACAACAACCACGATTCTGCCGTCCTTGAGGATTTGCCTGGTCCAGATGCCTCCTGGACAAAGCACAGTCGTGTGACCTCACAATCCGGCTCCTCCCCCGGCCCCTGCTCCTCCTCCTCGGAGCCCGGAGTTTTCTGAGGTTCTTGCTCTGAGTCTGCCAGAGCCCATCTCGGCTAGCGCAGCCGATCGCGCCTGCTCTGTATCTGTCCATGGATGTTGGGGTTACCTCAGCGATGTGAACATTCGCAGCCTGCAAACCCTGGGGAAGGTTTGCAGTCCTGGGCAATTCCGTGTTTCTGCCCTGATGCCAAGCTGTTTCCAGACTGACTGGCACCTCACACGCGCTCTGCCCGCGTTCAAGGGAGGAAGCCTCCCCACCTTGTCATGAATGCTTTCTGGTGGTTTTGTTCTTCTGAAAATAGCCATCTTAGTGGATGCAAAGTAGCATCTCACAGAGTTTGTTTTCAGTTTTCTTTTTAAAACATTAGAAATTTATTTATTTAGTTATTTATTTAGAGTGTGTGTTTGTGGGCGTGCACATGCCACTGCGTGCGTGCGAAGATCAGAAGACACTTGCGGGTGACAATTCTCACTTTCTACCCTGTAGGTTCCAGGGATTGAACTCACATCTTTAAGGTTGGTGGCAAGCACCTTCACCTCTGAGCCTCATCCTGGCCCTGTTTGTTGTTTGTTTGTTTGCTATGTTACAGGCCTGGAACTGGTGACATCCTCCTGCCTTGGCCTCTACTGTGCTGAGTTGCAGGTTCAGCTCTTTAGTCATTGAGGTGTGAGGCTCCTACTGGGGACACGAGGCTCTGTATCAGAGGAATGAGCTGGAAACCTTCGCAGGAAGCTTTGTCTTCCACTTCCTTCATTCAGCCTGTGAGACACAAATGTTGGCTTGGGGGCCGCGAGATAGCCCAGGTTAAGGCAGCTGCTCACAAACTCGGCCACCTGAGTGTAATCTCTGGAAGCCCGCACCTCTACCAAGCATAGTGAAATATATGCACACCTTCTCTCTCCTGCTAATGAGTGAATAAAAGCAGCTGTAGAAAAAGTTGTTAAGTGCGGTGGAGTTGTTTTCCTAATTGTTTCCTGATTTGCTTGTGATATATGTGTGTTTGTTCTTTTTCAGTGAGGCAGGTATGGATGCGGGCCTGTATGTGTGCACACACACATGCATATATGCATTTGAGCACACACACACACGTGCATACACACTCATATATACACACATGCACACACACATGTGCACATACACACGCACATACACCAGCTGGAAGTACTTGAGTAGAGATGTCTGGAGCAATCAGGGTGGGCTTTGCAGTGGGGGCAGCAAATTTTTTAGGATGTCTTGAGGGTACTCCTTGATATGGAATGGGGACCCAAAAGCCCTGCATGTTGTGGGGTGCCTCTCCTTCTCCTGCCTGTCCTCCAAGCTTTTCCCTTTAGAGGCCAGTCCCACAGCAGAGAACCACACAGCATGACTAATTGTGACCTACAGAAGCTTGTCTTAAATTGGACAGCAACGGGCGAAAATGGGATTAAGGAGAAAGGGAGCCACGAGCCCCGGAGGAAAGCTCCCAGGAGCCGCTGCTGGGCCAAGGCGGCCCTCAGCGAGTGGGAAGGGTGCTGGACATTGCTGGGTGATGCGTCATGTCCAAAGGCTGCTGCCCACGCCACCCCAGCTGGGCAGAGGCCAGCTCCCGGCAGGAAGACGGGACGGGCGCTGCTGTCTGTGAATGGCTTATCTGCATAGAGTTTGCTCAGTTCGGAGGATTAATTTGGAAACAAAATTTCTTGCAAAACAATCCCAGCCTGGTGGCCGGTTGCATGGGAGGGCCCTTTCCCTGACCACAGTAATCTCACACGTGGGATTAAGTCACCGCAAAGAGCTCGGAGCAGCAGAGAGGCCCTGGAGCAAAGGCGGCCGCAGGCTGGGCAAGCCAAGCCTTGAGGCCTGGCCAGCCAAGGTGCTGCCCCCCCCCCCCCGGTGCTCCCAGCCCAGGGGTCTTCCCCATTCACACTGGGGAGATGGCTGGGTCAGTAAAGTTTGCCACACAAGGACCTGAATTTGACCCCCAGACTCATGTCAAAAGCCAGGTGGCAGCCAGCTCTGGGGAGGTGGGAGCCACAAGGGGACCTCTGGGGCTTGCTGGGCAGACGCCCACCCTGGCCAACCAGGTAAGTTCCAGGCCAGAGAGATCCTATCTCAAAAAAGGTGATGGGGGATGGCTAGACGACTTAGTGAGTAAAAGTATCTGCTGCCAAGTCTGGAGACCTGTTTGGTCCCTGAAACCTACATAGCAGAAGGCAAGAACCAGCCTCCAAAAGTTGTCCTTTGACCTTTGTGTACACGCACACACACGTGCACACACACACACATACACACTCACATACCCCCCCCACACTCAAACACATGCACACATTCACACACACTCAAGCTCACTCACACACACACTCACCCCCCCACACACTCAAACACATGCACACATTCACACACACTCAAGCTCACTCACACACACACACTCACACACACACACACACAAAATGTATACATAAATGATAAAATTTCTTTAAATGTGGATGGTGGTTGAGGGATGACACAAGGCTGTCTCCTGATCTCCATATGCACTTGCACAAGAGCACTCATACCTCCTGACACACACACACACACACACACACACACACACACACACACACACAATGACAGAACTGGCAAATTCATCTGCTCTCAAGCATCCCATTGTCGGCACCCCCAGATTGTCACACCCCATCCTGGGTGTCCTCAGACTTCAGGTGACAGACCATAGGAACCACAGTGTTTTCTGAGGCGCGGCCATTCCCACACAAGCACACCCCAAGGGTATAGCAGACACAATCTGAATGTGTGAGCCAGTGTGTGTGCCCACCTGTCGGAGCTGGGCAGGGCAAGCTGAGGAGCACCCCCACCCTAAGGTCCAGGGGCACGGCTATTGGGGCGGGGGCTATGTGAGGAGAGGGGTAAAGCTTGGGATGGAGAAGAGAGTGCTGGGGGGCATCTCATTCTCATCTCTGTCCCTCACCTGTCCAAAGACCCCAGAGGGACAAAGTGCCTGCCTGTCTCACTGTAGCACTGGGGACCCTGGGCTCCCTCCTCCCTTGTCCCCTGCAGGCACCACAGTGTCGCTCCAGGACCCAATGCAGTGCCAGATCCTCCAGCGACAGAAGTTAGCAGATGCGTATGTATGAGAATGAGTGTGAAATCTGGCCCCGCCTCCTCCAGCCTGGAGTGGTCCTGGCAGGGGTTTCTCTTGTCCCTTTCTGTTTGGTGACCGTGTACCACTACCCAGACAAGGGCAGCAGGCAGCCAGTCCAGCCGCAGTTGATGGGTTGGGGCTCTCCTTAGCTGCGAACACCAGTGGATGTTGCCCCCAAGGTGGAGGTATCTCGTAAGCCACGGCTTGCTGTCAGGTGGAGAGCAGAAGTGGCCAGTCCAGGGTCATTGGTGGACAGGGGCTGGGCCGGGCCCCCACCTCCTTCTGGCCTCACTCGTGTGACCTGAAGTACTGGACAGTTCAGGTGTGCTGGGGGTTCCCGAATGTCCTCCCACAGCCTCTGTCTGAGGCCCTGGGGGACCACACCCCACTCTGACCCTGGCCGGGGCTTTCACCGTATCTGAGCAAACTTCTGCTTCCGAGTAAATTCCCCATGAGGCAGGATTGGGGCTTTCCTGTCAGAACACAGAGTTCAGTGGGGTGACTTGAGTGACCAGTAGGGACAGTGACACGGGCGTGGACAGGGCTCCGCTTCTGACCTGCTGCAGCCCCCGGCACAGAGGACCCCGAGGTCTCTGGGGTTCTCCCACACTCCCTGTTCCGGCACAAGTCTTGGAAGGTGACTCAGCATTTTGGGGTCTGTTCAGCGGGTCTTTGATCGAATGGAGAGCTGGCCAGCTCCATCCTCCCCTGGCAGTTTCCCCATGGGTCTCACTCCTTGCCCCCCCATACACATTGTGCCCCAGCCCCCATCCCACCAGGGAGGTGGCTCCATCCCCCCCGTCGGAGTTGGGTCAGTATATGCCTCTGGGACTGGCAGGTCCGAGGATTCAATGTCGGTAAAAATACAACCTTTCTCTGAGGACCTGCGGCACTGACCGGGGATGAGGGATTGAACCGTATCCTGCTCTCCCTTGGGTGCGTGTGATGTGGGTCCTGGGGCACTGGCCAGGATTGGACTCTACTTCCCGATTTGCCTGGAAAATTCCCTTGGAATCCACTTGGCCGGAGGCCTAGGCTCCACTCAGCATCTTCCTCCTTCCTTCCAGTGAAAGCATATATGGCCGCCCCACCCTTTGCAGGTGGAACTCCCTGGGGTGACTCATGGCCCCTCTGCCTGGGGGGCAGGAGTGGGGACATAGCCCAAGACTAAGCCCTTCTGGGTCAGGCAGCAGGTCCTGGGGGACAAGGGCTGGGACTCACTGGTTTTTATCGGTTGAGAGATCCCAGAAATCTGGACCACACGGGGAGCTCCCATCCCTCCTGGGACCTGTGAGCCAGCGGAAGCCCCATGGGACGGCCCACCCTGGGATGCTGCGCCCAGAGGATGGGGGAACCAGTGGGCTGTGGGCTTGTTTTGGGCAGATGCTGCGCCCAGAGGATGGGGGACCAGTGGGCTGTGGGCTTGTTTTGGGCAGATGCTGGGCCGGCCATCTGGAGCCACAGCTTGAGACATTCCACATTCCACATTCCACATGTGGGGGGTCTGTGAACTACCTGATACCTCTTTTACATCAGCGAGAAGACCCCCCCAAGCCATCTCCCAACTAGGAGACTAGGTGGGAGGCGGGTAGGAGGCTGGGTGAGGCACTGGCTAGAGTCAGACTCAAGTTGGCATCTTCAGCTTCTTCCTCCACTCAGTCTTCACATCTGTGACATGGGCACTAGTGACCGCTGCCCCCTGCAGAGGGCAGGTTGATGACTTGCGAGTGTCCAGAAGCCAGTGGCCAGGGCAAGGGCAGGCCTGGCAACATGAGCATCACCCAGGCCCAGGCGACCCAGTGTCTGAGCCCCAGGGAGATTCCAGGCCAATGGTGGGGGCCGTGCAAAGTTCCCCTGTCTTGGGGGAGCAGCCATGGCAGGGTGGTTGGAGGAAGAACTTCGGCTCCTCCCCAGAACCCATCACGGTCAAGGTCCCAGCATCTACCGAGAAAAGCCTTGGACATGGAGAGATCCCTCGGAGGGGCAGGACGTGGGATGCCAGCAGCTGGAGGCTAGGCGCCATGGTGACATCAGGCCCCGCCCAGCCTGGCCTCTGTTTACCCTCAGACGGTACCTGCACCTCGAGCCCGTGCTCGGCAGGTTCCCTTCCCACCGCGTCGCCCCCACTGAGTGCCTCTAACCAGAGAGACTTCTGTGACCCAGCCAGATGACGGAAGGTTGAGGGCCTGATCTCCCGGGCCCTGAGCTAGTCCTGGCCTCCCGGCAAGTCCTCTGGGCCTGGAGTTGCTAACCACACCCTGAGCAGGCTTAAAGGAGGAAGCCAATTCTCCTGAGCAGCAAGAAAACCCGGCAGCCTCTGTAAACACCATTCTGAAAGCTTTCTGGAGTGGGTATGGGGCTCACACTGACACCTGGCACTGAGTTGGCTGAGGCAGGAGGATTGCCACAGAGCAAGAGGCTGTCTCAGAGGAAATCATTGAAAAATTTTATATCGATAAGAGATTGACTGTGGGTGAGATAAACTGTGCTAAATAGATACAACAATACTTCTCACGCTCTGTCTTCGCCTTTAAGAACAAATTAACCTGCACTGGCCGCTCCTTGGCAGAACACGGTCCTGCAGTACAGATCAGAGCCGACGTGATGACCCAAGGAGGAGATCCAAGGTGAAGCCGAGACTCCTCGCAGCTGTGCAGCCTCCTCGCAGCTGTGCAGCCTCCTCGCAGCTGTGCAGCCTCCTCCCAGGTGTGCAGCCTCCTCCCAGGTGTGCAGCCTCCTCCCAGGTGTGCAGCTCCTCCCAGCTGTGTAGCCTCCTGCCAGCTGTGCAGCCTCCTCCCAGCTGTGCAGCCTCCTCCCAGCTGTGCAGCCTGCTGGCTATGTGGAAGCCAAACGTGGACTCCACCTTTGAGCCCTTCTGAAGGGGGCGTCGCCCACCTGGGGCGGGACTTCAGTGAGCAGCTACCAGCGGTCTACACAGGGTCCGCAGCCCCTCGCCCACGCTCCACTCTATGAGCCCCCTGAAGTTACCATGGCAGAGCTGGGTTCTAGTGAGGCCATTTCCTGGGCTTGCTGCAGCTTCCAGTTGGGGAGGACAGACACTGCCCCCCACACCTACTCTAGAGCTGCTCTCTTGGGCACCCACAGGGAGCGGCATGGGCATCATCTCGGGTCGCTCCCGATGGCTTGGCTCCGGGGCTGTCACCCGCACGAGGTCACACTGCAGGGGGAGCTGAGCCTGGGCTGGCAAAGGATTGGAGGCCCAGGTAATGTGGTGGGGAGGTGGTGGGTACTTCCCCTTTCTGGGGTGTATGTGTGTGTGTGTAGTGGTATGCATGTATTCATGTCCACGTGTGTATGTACACGTGTGTGTGGATAAACATGTATTCATGTGTGTGTGTGTACACATGTGTGGAAGTAAACATGTATTCATGTGTGTGTGTGTGTGTGTGTGTGTACAGTCCAGTGTTATAGTCAGATGTCTTCCTCTCCACCTTATTTATTGATTCAAGGTTTCTCGCCGGACTTGGAGGTCCCCAACTTAGCAAGACTAACTGGCCAGCAAGTCCCAGGATCCTCCTGTGGTCACCTCCCCAGAGCTGGTGCTCCAGCCCTGTGTGTCACCGCACAGCCAGGGCCCTCACGACTCGAGCCCAGCCCTGCGCTGTCAAACTGGGAGACAAACAGAAGAGCCAGCCTGGCCCATGCACCTTGGCTTCTGGTGCTCGGGTCCTGAAGGGAGCAGCCCTGTGACTTGACGCCCTCCGTGCTCGGGGCTTAGTCATAGCATCCTCGACCCCATCTTGTCCCTGAGGCTGGCCCTGGACGCAGACCTAGCCCTGAACGAGGCCATGAGGGTCTGAATGCAAACCCTCCACAGCTGGGTTCTGTGGTCCTCTGTGTGCCTCTGTTCCTGCACGTATGAAGTGTCCACGCAGTTTCACAGGCCTGCTTGGCAGCCACAAAGGCTCAGGATCACTTCAAGGACAAGTGTGGTGTCTACCACACTGATGGCCTGCCCTGTCTTGTCTGTGTTGGGCTCGCCCCATCTGAACCCCACGCACAGCAGGCTCCAGGCCTTGGCTCTAGTCCCCGTGGGCTGGATGTGGCTGCCCCTCGTGCCCCGCCCCGGCTTCTCCCCTGGCAGCTGCCAGCTTTGCCTCCTGTTTTAAATTGTAGCCTGATAGGATGCTTACAGCACCCCCCCCTCTTGTGGCTCTCCTCCGGCTTGGCAACCAGGGAACATGTGGCCTTGGGGGTGCCCCTGGGAGGGTCGGGCAGCCAGGGCAGAATTGGGGGAGCCCAGGGGCTCTGGGGCCAGCAGGTTCCCATGCCTCGGCTGCCTCAAAGCTCTGTGATGAGACCCCCAGATCCATGCAGAAGTGGTCCTCACACTCTTAATGGTGGACTCTGCTCCCACAATCCAGGCCCGCTGCCATGGTGCCACTTGCAGGCCACAGGAAACAAGAAGACTCTGCCAGGGTGGGCTGCAGGGTCTTGGTCGTCTTCCAGGCTGTGGTCACTTGGGTCAGGTGGACAGTGGCATTGGTGGCTCTGTTCCAGCCCAGGTGGCTAAAGGATCAGAGTGTAGTCATATTGATGACAGCCTAGGGAAAGTCCTGTCCGCGACATTTAGACTAGCTGAACCTAGTGAGCCCACGGCACAGAAGGGGTTAGGGACACGGTGGGGGAGGGGGCAGTCACAAGAGCTACTCCTGGACCAGAGCAAAAGGGTATGTTAACATTTTCTCACTGCCGTGACAAAACACCTCACAGAGCCACTTCAGGGAAGAAGAACCTGTTTGGGCTCAGGAACTCAATCGTCATGGCGAGAACTTGACAGCAAAACTCTTGCTTAGCTTTTTCTTGGGGTGACCAGGAAACACGGGACTTGGAGTAGAAGGGGTACTCAGCTACAACCCTGAGGTCTGTCCTCAGTAATCCACCTTCACTATACCTTGGACCCCAAAATTCTCCAGCCTCCCTCCAAACACCACCAATAGCTGTGAACCAAATGCTTGAACATGTGATCCCATAAGGGACATTTGAACACATGAACGCATGCCCTGCTGGGAGCTGGGGTGTCCCCTCACTGGGTGTGACCTGGGGACCTGGACAGTCTGAGGTCACATGAGGGTCATTGGACAGCTTTTCCCACGCCGGTCTCCCCACAGGTAGGCTGGGAGGGCGCAACCATGATAGGCTCAAAGGCTAGCAGAGGGGGCCTCCTTCGCAATGACCCCCTGCCATGGACACACAGAGGCCGTACAGGTGGCTTCTGACTGTGGAAAGTGGGGTCCCTGCTCCTGTTTCTGTGATCGTCAGCATCACAGGACAGAACCCTGGTGAGGAAGAGACTAGAGCAAGCTTTGGGATGATGTGGGACACTCAGCCTAAGGAACCATTTGCCCAATTTGAATCGCAGGGTAGGGTGGTCTGTGACTTCTGCGAGCCTCTTGGTTGAAGGACT